>OZ010691.1:3490021-3744747 GCA_963932265.1 Thymelicus lineola
GTCGTCTAAAGCTTTATCGATGTCGGCGCCGGGCGCGATCAACGTGGAGCACACCACCGTCAAGTTCGACAACGAGATCAAGAAGGCGAGGCACTCCATGACGGCGCACAGTGGCCTGAAGGTGACAATCACACCTTAACTGATACTATCAGTACTCATCTATAGTATTGAAAAAACTTAGATGTAAATATCGATAGCTTTATTAATTAACCGACTTCAAAAAAAGGAGGAGGTTCTCAATTCGACTGTATTTTTTTATGTTAGTTACCTCGGAACTTTGGACTGGGTGAACCGACTTTGATGATTCTTTTTTTAATCGAAAGCTGGTGCTTGTCGTGTGGTCCCACATAAATTTGAGCGAGATCTGACAATGGCATTCATGTCAAAAGCATATAAGTCTTAAATTTGCATTAAGTATGTGCGCGAGAAATGGACGAATAAATCAATATCACGCCCACCGATTTCGATGATTCTTATTTATTTATTTTGTACACACAAAACATTTACAGGATAAACAACTCTTCAATTCTTTTTTATTGGATGTACTTAATTTGAAGTCGGTTATTTTTTTTTGTTAAAATTTTAGATTATTTTGTCTAGTTTTTGAGGTCACCAGACAAGAATCGGTATATCAACACGCTTTTAGTGCGTTCTTAACGCTATCTATCTAGACATGTCCAACGCGCCCTCAAAACGATATACTGAAATTGCTCCAAATAGACCAATGCTATGATCTTGCCGCTGATCTCACGTAGCTCGTAAGAGAGAGATGGCACTTTTAACATATTTGCGAAATGTTCCGACTAATTTATAAATTTCCACATTTCCAGCTGCAACGTGACAGTATACCGACGTCGCATCCGTCGACGGACTCTTTGCTAGAAGCTGGGGCGGAGTCTCCGCCGGACGCGTGCCGCTCGCTCTCCTGCCTCACAGACTCCACCGACCACTCCGCGCCGCTGCACTTCGATATGAGTAACAGGGTCAGCGATTTATACTTCTATACTAATATTATAAAGAGGAAAGATTTGATTGATTGCATTGAATAGGCTCCGAAACTATCGAACCGATTTGAAAAATTCCTTCACTGTTGGGAAGCTACACTATCCCCGGGTGACAGGTTATATTATATTTTTTTACTATTTTTCCCGAAGCGAAGCGAGGGCGATTACCTAGTGTGATAATACAACCCACGCACTCACGCACATACCAGTAATCCTAAATCAATGTAGATGTGTTTTCAGGTAATATGCATTAATTTTTTTTTATCGTATTTTCCTATAATAGGCGGACAGCGGGTTTAAATAGATAGATAGATAAATAACTCTTTATTGTTTGCAAACCACATATTATACAATCGTTCAAGAATAACAGTAACATGGTACGAAACAACAGGCGGCCTTATCGCTACTTCTTCCAGGCAACCTTTAAGAAGGATACATAAACGGGTTTAACATCCAGTCAACCTTTAGCTTTGGTAAGAACTGTGGTGGGCAGTTCAAAACGTAAATCACAGTGATTAAGTACTCTGTGGTAAATCATTACTTGCCTTCTTAATTTAAAAGTTAATAAAAACAAATACTTCAATCCTAAATTTAAAATACCTGTTCTAAATTTAAAGTAGCTGAATTGTAATGGCAGGCGAAGCTGCCGCGCGGCATCGAGAACATCCGGCCGCACATCGAGCAGGTGGACAACGTGCCGCTGCTGGTGTCGCTGTTCACCGACTGCACCGCGAGCTCCGTGCACCGCATGATACAGATCATGCAGGTAACACGCACGCCCGCACACACACACACACACACATACAACATTACGATACTTGTGTCTTGCTGGTACAATTCATCAACCCGACGCGGACGTAATGCTTTCTTTCTTTTTAACCGACTTCAAAAAAAGGAAGAAGTTCTCAATTCGACTGTATTTTTTATGTTTGTTACCTCAGAACTTTCGACTGGGTGAATTAATTTTGATTATTCTTCTTTTAATCAAAAGCTGGTGCTTGTCATGTGGTCCCACATAAATTTTATCGAGATCTGTCAATGGCATCCACGAGAAAACCATATAAGTCTTAAATTTACAATACGTATGTGCGTGACAAATGGACGTATAACACAATATCATGCCAACCGATTTCGATAATTCTTTTTTTATTGTTATTGGAAAGGATTTACTTCATTTGAAGTCGTTTTTTTTTGTTAAAAAAAACAAAAAAGACTTTTAGATTACTTCTCTTTTAATTCCTGTTCAACGTATCGATGATACCTACCTTTATTTTGCTGATGTGTGATGTGTGCTGAAGACGACTGCTCATTTATCGGTTATGTGCATAAAAATGCTTCACTGTCTTCGAAATTGAGCTGATAGAGCTGAGAGAGCCAAAAGAAACCTCTCTCGGTGGTTGGCTTGGGTTTTAGTTTTTTAAATTGAAACAAACTTTACGACGAAAAAAGTTTATTACACTCAATATTGTGATATTGGACTGATTGAAAGAACTGACTTGGATGTAATGATGTTTGAATAACAACACAGGATTACGGTGAAGTGGTGTGCGTGATGGGCTCGGCGGCCAACTGCCAGAACATGGAGATATTCATGCAGGCGGACGCCAGGTACGTTATAGTTCCAATTGAAATGCATTGTCTCATGTACATACTTATCGATTTTTGAATTTGAATAAAAAAAATTAGGAGTAATGAAGGAAAACTAAACATTTAACTAAAGGAATATGGCAATCTATTTTGCAATATACGTAGGACAATATATGATATTCTATTATTGATGTGAACGTGAGGAGAACTAGAAATACATTATATCATGGAGCGAAATAAAACAAAAATTATTTGTTACAATACAGAAGTCACCTCTTTCCAGATAACGTATGCATGAGTTATTCCTAGCCGCGTTGTTAAGCTACAATCATATTGTTGACTAGCTGTTGCCCGCAGCTTCGCGCTAAATTATGGTTTACCTTATTTATACCTCTTGCAGAAAAAATTAAAAAAAAAACGGTGAATTTATATTGAAGTACTTATATGAGGTGTTGTGGTGGCAGCATAGCGCTGGAGCCGCTGTACCCGGTGCTGTGCCAGAAGATGCCGCCCTACCAGGTGCCCGGCGACTGCGTGGGCCCCATCGACCTGGCGCGCGCGCTCAACTCGCTGCCCTGCTCGCTATCGGTATTCCACAAACACATCTCACACACCGTCTCATATCATTTGTCATGATTTTTGAATTTCGACTTTTTTTGTCTTGTTTTTGGCTCGTGACGTTACGGCTGACCCGGCCTCATCGCTTTATGGTCATAGCACACATATCAACTCGTAAACGGAACGTAAACGTATCAACTCTTGTATGTCAGTATTCTTTGTATGAAACTCCCTATTGTAAAGCACACTTATCGGATCCGTAACGTAATCGCCTCGCCTCGAGACAAGCTTACGGTGCGTGGACGACTTGCCGTACCCGCGCTTACGTCTCACCGTACGCTATCCGTCGACTTTCCGTTTCCTCGTGCGCGCCCCGCGCCGCGGCTACCGTTGCGTCGGCGAACTGCTGTCATTCATTCCGTCAACCAGCGGCCGGCGAGCCGTAAGCTCGGCGTCGCCTAGCTGTAGCCGAGCTTACGTTAGGTTGACGGCGAGGCGATCCGGTGCCGATCCCTTTCCGAGTTGATATGTGCGCTACGACCATTAGTTTATCATTCAGCCACTTTACGGTAACGAGAAGAGATGCAAAGTTTTTGTTTTGTAGTTTTTGTAAACGAACTACGGATTACTCGAATACATGAATGATCGTTTAATTCTGTTATTTGAAAAATAAATCATTCGTACGAATATGATGATTCTGAACAGCACACTTGGATCACCGACTGGGAATATTATTCTCTATTAGTAAAAACAAGATGCATATAGTTATTTACTTTATATTTCTTCTTGTTGGTCGTACTATGTAAAGTGCCTCTGAAATGGATCCATGTATCGTCGCGTGTACGCAGCAGGCACTATACACGAATGTGAAACTTAATCAAATTTTTCTGTCTTCTTCCCATGGACCATATAAACACCCTGGTAATGTATCAGAAATGACATATTTTCATCAATACGATAATTCGATCTCTTATGTCGCCCGCTATTTAATTTCGTAACAACTTTTACACGCTGCTAATTAAGCTGCAAAATAAGTGGCAAAGTCAACCGGCAACCAACTACTGCAACTCTCAAGTAAGTGAAAAACTTAGATTGAGTATTAATAATTATTGTATTCAATTTTATAAACATGTATCTGTTTATTCATTTGATTTTATATGACAAAGAAACTGTCATACAGAAACTGTGACACGCTTCACACAGGACAATGTCTGCATATTTCTTATATAATACGGCAGACCATTTATGTATACTAGAAAAAGTAAGGGGCCCAGAATCGATCCCTGCGGTACACCCATAACAGATTGTTATCCCGATGATTTGGTATTGTTATTGTAAGTTCATTGTTCCGCTAGATGTCGCGCGACGCGGACGTGTCGCTGTTCGCTCTGATCACGATGTCGCGCCACCACATGATGTGCCTGTGGAACTGCACCGCCTTCTGGATCTGCAGCGCCTGCTTCATATCGCTCGTGCAGGTAACACCCACGAGGTGACCAGACACTTGAATGTAGCTCATGTAGCTCTCAACACAGTTGTAAAGTTAGTGTCATCGTTAGAATTATTATAAAATCCTTTGATGTGTTAAAAGAAACGCCGTCTGAGTGTCGCTTAATCCGCATGCCATTAAAACTGTCATGACCCTTTTAGCGTGTTGTTTCACTTTTAGATCACTTGTAGTAGGTATATTACATTTAGACAAAGAAAGAACACTACAAGAACACTGCTCCGAAATATTGATTTTTCGTATGTCATTGTCACAGAATTCGATCCTTGTTAATAACACTATTGAATGGTGTAATAATACAGGATGTTTTTTTTTCAAAATCAATGGATTCGATTTCTGACTAGGCATATTGAATTGTCAAAAATATAATGATGCAGTTTAAGTTTTCATCAAAATTGGCCCCGAGACTTCTTTTACGCTATTAATTTTCGCTATTACTCATAGTTTAGAATTTGGCCATCCACGCACATTTGAAAAATTCATCCTGTATAATGCATTAGACATAGGTAAGAATGCATTAGACAGGTATGTTGAACGGTGCAGGTGGGCTCGCTGTACGCGTTCCTCCCGCTGGCGCTCAGCCCGGGCGGCGCGCTGTGGGCGGGTGCGGTGTGCGTGCCGCCGGTGAGCGCGGCGCTGGCCTTCGCGCCCGCGCACCACGCCGTCATGCAGCGCGCCGCCACGCGCCCGCAGCGCGACCCGGACGCACAGGTACACGCACACACACACACACACACACACACACACACACACACACACACACAATGTTGACACACGATCAATCTATACTTACATATTTCATTAGGTTGTTGCCTAGGTGCAAAGTTTGTACACGTTGTGGCATCCTATAATTATTATGGATACACTAAAATTGAAAGCCAATTACCAGTAGTATTTATAATTGTATATATTTATAGTTGTATTGGGTGTGATATAAAACATATAATAAAATAACTTTCAGTGTTCCATAATTTATTAACGTACAGAACACACGACTAAAGCACATCGTATTAAACAAAACGAAAAAGCTGAAAAGACCCAAACTCCTCAGACTATCTGATAGTAACACATGCTAAATAATCATTTTTATGTGCAAAAATGGATCCAGGGGAAGGCAGCATGATCATTATACCCTTATTCTACGCTATAAAAACATCTAAAGCCATAATATTAACGTCAGTTGATCGTGCAAACATTTAGTTTACGAGTACATGTCCATTAAGTCGTTGTGTGTTGTCAACAGATGGCGCTGTTCGTGTTCTGGTGCTACGCGTGCAAGTTCCTGCCGGCGGCGGCGAGCGTGGTGGCGCTGTACGGGCTGACGCTGCGCAGCTTCTGCGAGCAGATCGCGCGCGAGACCAACGCCACCTCGTGCTGGCTCGTCTACCCCGTCAACTTGCACAACCATACCGGGGTGAGGGTATATATATACTTTGCTTTACACCTATAAGTACAGCGCCAACGTGCGGCATCCTGAAGAACTATAATATAGTTCTTCATATATTATGTATAATATGGTATATGATAACCGGAGTTTTAAGCTAATGTTTCAATAAAATGTAGTGCCAAGATTGTTTACCATTTAAGGCTCGTCTAAAAAACGGAGTATAGAGATAGATAGACACACAAAATAAATTATTCGTACAATAAGTAATAGACAGACACAAAATGGGAAGAATTTAAAAATTAAAAAAAAACTATTTATTTTTACTATTAATTACTTTTTTAAACTAATATAAATTAGAACTTCAATAAAAAGTAGTTAACTAACTAGCTAAGATTGTTAACCAAGTTAAATAAGTAAGTGTAAAACCGGAGTATAATATGACTGTGTCCAGTGCCGGATTAAGCAAGCGCGGGGCCCGTAGCAAATTCATTCAAGGATCCCTTGATCTACTATGGGTTCTTAAGTATAAAGTGGTAAAGAAACAATTCAATATTCATTACGTTTATTTGCCATCAATATGTTACATCTTAATAAGCTTCACTCAAAAAATTACGCTTAGGCGGAGATGTGTGGGATTAAATATGCGGCCTGCGGGGCCCCCTTCCGTGCGGGGTTCTTAGCAGTGGGCATAATGACAGACTTTGAAATACGGTTGTATATTGTTGGGAAATATATTATAATTACAACGTATATCATATTTCCGCAAAAAATAAGGCTTAGTGTAAAATAAATACACTTTAATTTTCAAGTTTAAAAGCACCAAAACACTTCAAAGTGTCATGGCATCGCTTGTGACGTCACGTCTAAATAAAGTAATAGACAAGATGTTATTGTCAGTCTTTCGCTCTGATTGAGACTGATTGGCGTTCAAGACATCATGGCTTGCCGTATTTTGAATTTTTATTTTATCAAAATATTATTAATCTCGCTCATAATAATACAAATAAATGAGTGTGCAATCCATTAATAGGGTTTCATTAAATTATGTATTTACATAATTTTAGCGAATTTTACTTACTGTCATCATACTAACGCATTAGGCTACCTGTAATGTTAGTATGTGTATGGGACAAATAAATAAATGTCTATTGCTACTCTTGCTACGTGGTTAACCCGGCACTGTGTGTGTCAGGAGCCGGAGCTGTCGTCGCGTAGCTGGCACGGCTGGGGCGACCAGTACTACGACGGGTTCTACCTGGCGCAGCACGTCGCGCTCGCGCTAATCACCGCGCATTTAAGTAAGTACTATGATATGTTCCGGCAATACTTGAACCACAAAATAAATATACCCAGAAGGATCACTCGATACAAGCACGCTTGAAGGTCACGTACACGACTGCACGCATACGTTCACGTACAAAGAACGCGGTCGCTAAGTACCTATTCATTCTTGTTTTGGGTCCGTGAACGGTCTCTATGTACGAGTATGTAGCTCTAACGCGCTTGTATGGATTTGTACTATGTATTATATTGGACTATTGTATCTCTATTTATGCTAGAATATTGCGTAACTTAGGTACCTACTGTGCAGCACACTACACTTCAGAATTGCCTACTTGTATATACCGTAGCGACGTTGGAAGGTCCCCAAAGGTTATGTTTCGGCGTGAATTGAAAAGTTCTTGCAACGTCAAGGTCAAGATATCCGATTTCATTCTTTGTCTTCTTCTTTTGGAAGACTTACAAATAAGGAAAGGATACGATGAAAGTAACTCCCCAGAGAACCTTCTTATAACATTTAAAACATTAACCGAACCTAATATTAGGTGTTGATCACGTATTTCACTG
The DNA here is from genome assembly GCA_963932265.1 of Thymelicus lineola. NCBI lineage: Eukaryota > Metazoa > Arthropoda > Insecta > Lepidoptera > Hesperiidae > Thymelicus > Thymelicus lineola. The sequence goes on from OZ010691.1 coordinate 3,497,913, forward strand.
CATTGTATTGTATGTATGTAATGTTTAAGATGTAAATGATATTGTTTCAGTTGTGATATCGTCTTCGTTCGTCCACCGGCACTCCTCGATCTGGGAGCGCGGGGTGTGGTCCAACCGTGTGTGGTGCGTCACCGTCCTCGTTGTGTGAGTATCGTACATTTTACAGTACCTACGGCCGACGTATCTTGGCGCGTCTGAACTTCGCACAGAAGGCTGCGCAGTAACATAATTCGGCAATGTTCGCGGCGTATTATGTCTCAGTCACACGTTAGCATGTTCGTGTCGCTATCTCTGTCTTACATGCGCTTAATTTCGCAAAGCCTATATTCAGACGCACCAAGTTACGTCGGCCGTACTGTACACTATTTTATATTAACTACACCGGAGGACCAGCTTATTCTAATCAATAAAAGTGATATAAATATACGAAACTGTTAACGAAAACTCACTTCCACTTTATAAACAGCTGTATTCCGTAATAGACTGTACATATAAAGTCATTGAAAATTCGTAATTAACTTTACTTGATTTAAGTAATTAATTAATCGCACAATAATAGGTACACTGGAACTAACTACAACAATATTATTTTATTCTATGAACAATTTGGCAGCGTTACGCCTTGCTCCTCTTCCATCCACGCAGATTTTTTTCCCTCCATGGGAGGAAGGCAGAGAATGCGTTATGCATACCAGCACAGCCGTCTGTACTGGTTATGAGGCACTTTCACCCTCTAAACTATGCCTGAAGAAATTGGCTTTTTTCTTGCGACCTCCAAGCCTTCATCGAACGCGACCCCGCTTGGAGACACGTAATCTACGTACTATATGTACGTAATATTCGTACTCACTTTAATAACAACATCCCAGTTTCATAGATGGCGGCACTGTGGTGTCAGTTGCAGTCCTTTAATTACCGAAGTTGCCAACAAAACTGTATTACTATAAACTTCACATAATTACAGTTAAGTTGATTTTAAATCTTACACCTAAATTCAAATTCAAAAATCTTTTATTCATATAGGTTTCACTGAAACTAAAATAAAAAGTAACTTTACAAAATGTCGATAAGAACAGCAGTGTTTGCAACATTGAAGTTTTCATACAAGGCCGTGAATGGATTCCAGTTTAGTCGCTCATATAATTTAACATAGTGATATAGTAACAAATGCCGACAGTATCCTCCTGCAAGGTGCGTTCAGCGCGGCGATGCTGAGCGGTGCGGGTGGTGCTAGTGGCGCGGGCGGAGCGCGGTGGGCGTGGCGCGCGCCCCCCGCGCTGGCCGCCGCCGCCGCCGCCTCGCTCGTGCTCGTGTTCGCGCTCAACGAACTCATCAAGTGGCAGGAGATCAAGTACGACATTTATTTAATACCGTCCATATAAGATCAAGGATGATGATCATTTAGCTTGAGAGCCAGTTCTTTCCTTCTTTTTCTTCTCTCTTTCTTGGCCGGCAACGCATCAGTGATGCCTTTGGTGTTGCTGATGTCCATGGGCAGTGATAGCCACTTACCATCAGGTGGATCGTCAGCTCGTTTGCCGACTATTTCCATAAAAAAAAATACATACCATGATACAGTCAGTGCCGGCTTTAGAGCCACTGACGTCCTAGGCAAGAATATTGTGGCGCCCACATAAGAAAATCAAAATCGAGCTATCTTTGGTCGAAAACTTTTTTGCTTAACCAATTAAAATTTTGTTTTCCTTTTTTTGCTCCTCACCCTAAATGTGGCGCCTAGGTCGTCGCCCAACTTTGCCCAAAATGCCGGGTCTGGATACAGTCATGCAAGCCTAAAATAATAGTGTTCTCCTCTGTATGTGAAAGCTTGCTACGTAAAGCCATCCTCTTGAGACAGCCAGCCGCCAAACGACTCATTTGCGGCAGGGGGCTTGAGAGCAAGTTCTATGCTTTTTGCCCATTAATGCGTCTGTTTTGCTTATGGTATGTATAACTGTAATTCATGGGCGATAGCGACGTGTTGTTTTAAAGATTTGTAGATATATATCTACTAATAGTTATAGTAACTGTTTTAATTAATGAAAATCTTTGAAAATTTCAGAGCCGACGTGCGCAACCAACGACGCGCGAGATTGGACTTCGGTACGAAGCTCGGCATGAACTCACCGTTCTGAAACTGCCGCATCTAGTCAATTGTATTAGTGTAATTCATCCTAAGAGCCGACATTGGCCACACAAAGATTTTATTTTAATTATAAGAGAAAATGAATCATTGTACTCGATACGTACGTAATAACTATTTTGTACTTAATTTATTTGACGATAATTTTTTGATAACGTAATATTTTTAATAAAAATGAAAAACTATAAAGGTAGTTTTATTAACATAATAGGTATAGGTACTATAGATCCTATAAATCTATAGCTAAATGTCCTTTTTCTTTGTTAAAATGGCACAAACAGCACTACTGGGAACCTGATAATAGTAAATTATACACAAAAATCTAAACAATATTTTATTAGACTAATTAACGTGTGATGTATATAGCATATTGCTATGTCAAATAGCAGTCATTGTACATAATTCTCGTAAGACCAGTTCAGTCTGAGCACACATGAGGTTAGCAATTGACATAATGTTAAATATTATTATTGTACAGAACCCCACTACTTCCCAACCGTTTTGACTTTCTAGTCCAAAGTTTTACCACACCAATCCGATTCCATGATTGCACATCGGCTAATCTTCATCTTTTCTATAAATTAATATGTTAATAGCAGTTTTCGATTATTACTTTCTCTCAACTTTCAATCTAAATAATTGTTAGTCGCTAAAAACTTGTACTTATAGGTACGTAAATTAAACATTTCCCTATCACTAGGAGTCTTCAGGTAGGTCTAATATTTCTTGAACGAACGAAGCCACGTCGGTCTCCTTTTGACTGTGCTCCTGGCAGAAGGTGTGGGCGAGCAGCGCGTCGTAGTTGGGTCTCTCCTTGTAGTCCTTCTTCAGACACTGCGTTATCATGTCCTCGAACTCCGGCGAGAACTGGCCGCTCGGGAGTCGCGGCGGATCGTCCTTCACCACCTGCTTGAGTTGCTCGAAGGGAGTGCACCAAGTATTGTAGGGAAACTTGCCCGTCGCGAGCTCAATCATTGATATTCCTAGCGACCACACGTCGCTCCGGATATCGTACTGGCCGGGGTTGCCGCTCGGGTCGATCCTCTCGGGCGCCATGTACGGCTTGCAACCCGCGTCGATGGTCTTCGCGACAGAGTCGACGAGGTACCCCGAAATGCCGAAGTCACACATTTTTACCTCCCCCTTCCTATTGATCAATATATTTGATGGTTTGACATCCCTGTGAATCACTCTTAATTTTGAATACAGGTAGTGCAGGGCGCTGACTACTGAGAAGGCAATTTTCCCGAGGATATTTTCGGTGATGGTCTTGTTGTTCTTGTAGGCCTTAGTGTAGAATTTATCGAGGCTCATGTCCATGACTTCCATGCAAATCCAAACGTCGCCCTCTCGGAACATAGCACCATAGAAGTGTACAGTGTATGGACAGGCACTGGCTCTCATGGACACATCCAGGTCCATTAGCAAACGCTTCAGCTCAAGTGATTGGCTGTTGAAGGATGCTGTGATTCTCTGAAAATTAAAATATCACTATTTTACTAACTCAGTCGATTATAGGATGGTACAAAATGTTAGCATATTGCAAATTAAGCACATGTGGGCGTGATCAGTTTGGTTTTGTTAACAGGCAATAGGCTAGAAGACAAGCCATCTGATGGTAAGCTATTACCATCGTCAGTAACACCTTAGGCATTACAGACATACTACTAGCCAACCAAGGTAGTAGATAACCTTACAGTTAAATTGTGCAATACTGAGATAAATGTATAACAATCTCCGCTATATACAACTGCATATGACATATTTTTAGACAGTATGGAGTGTGCAATTATTTATTTATTTATAAGGAGGCAGTCTTATGACTAGTTTTGCTATCCATTTGTCACTTATGCTTTGATCTGTGTTGGTCATATTTGTATAAACTCATGTAATTATGCTATATGAAGTTACTGTTAGATAAATTAATGCTGTGTACAGACCATAGCAGATCATATTGCAACTCCAGAGGAGTGATTGTAAAGTATTTTATTTGCAATTTAGGCATCGACAACCTTTGCAACAGTCCCACAACTGATGAATTGTGAAGTTTTCTCCACCATTTTGCTCTAATTCTCTTTAGTGGTAAAACTAGAAACAGTTATTCAAAATCTGTATTCAAAATGGAACCTGTAACATACACACCTTCACTGCCATAATGGTGTTGCTTGGTTTATGATGCATCTTCTCCACGATGCCATAGGCACCACGGCCAAGATCACAAATCTTCACAAGATCATCTGCATGTACTGTGAAAGTCTTGTCATCAACTGTTATAGTTGTTTGCTTGTCTAGATTCCTCGGAGGAGTCCTGAAATTTGATATACTCTCGTTAGGAATACCATGAAAAAAAAAATGAAATTATTTATTTATTTATGTACCATACAAAAGGTATAGAAACAAAGGCGGACTTAATGCTAAAACCATTCTCTGTAAGTTAAGTGGGTCCAATTTTTTCATACCTTTATCAACTGATTCCTGAGAATTGGCCCATAGATTTAGTTCACTGATACACACTAATTAACTCTATTGTATATATTTTGTCTATCAGAAAATAAGTAAAGCCTGGCGGCCCTGGGCTCTTGAACCACTACTGTAATAAGCTATTCAGTTACAAAAATCTTTATCAACCATTTAATAGTATCCCAGTTTATTAATAAAATTGTGTTAATAAGTTCAAGTATCATCGATAACTGATGCAGAAGTAGCAAAGATACCGTTCCGACAAACAATAAAGTTAGATAATTAAAAAGGACTATGGCATCGTAAATCATATAAGAAAGATGAATCCTTGAGCTCTTCCAATACTTACACAGTTACAGGCTCCTTCTTTATATCAAAACTGAAGCCTGGCGGTTTTCTTCTCCCAGACATTTTTAGGATGCGACGGCCGACGATAAGGGCCAAACGGGAATTATTTTTAAGCGTATGCCCGCGCGACGCGACCTCCGGGCAAATCCCTTGCTATCGTAACAGGTAGCACAGTTATTTTCTGTTGTATAACATATCGTAAGGGGAAAAATTAACTTAATTGCTAAGGTATTCACTGATGCACAGATATGACGGGAATATTTAAATTCCTCTCACATTTATCTCAAGTTAAATCCAAATCCAATTTTATCCTATAAATTCCACAGCACTCAAGGATGACATTTGAGAAACGGTGTTGCAATTGTTCAAACGTCAAATAAAAATCAGAATACAGAGGACATATTTTACTACAGACTCTCACAGCTCACTCACTCCACCAAATCCGCCAACGAGGACAGCGAATTAGTAGAAATGAAATGAAATGAAATGAAATGAAATAAGTTTTATTCGAAGTAGGTTTGTTACAAACACTTTTCGAAAGTCACTCAACGCCATCGCTTCAACAAATCCCTACCTAAAGTAGATAGTAATTACTAACGGTTATAATCAAGATATCTCGAGACCACTACTACAGAGTCTGCAGAGTGCTGAGCAATAAGCCACTTTCAGCCACTTTGCAGGTGTTTTTCTATCAAAACATGTTCATTAATAGCACGCTCACAAAAAGAATCGCCACATGATTTTCGAACATGCAATGCACTTGTATAGGTGCGGATCGAAGAGAGGCCTTCTTTTATAATTGTAACTCACATCACAAACATGCACATTTCCCAATGCAATCGAGTTTCGGGTGGATGGGGGCAAGCTTAGAATGTACGCTAAGCTAGCATGCTAATTTCCTTCATGTGTGTCTGATGCCTCACTCTTAAGGCGCTACCGCGGGAATTTGTTTGATATTCTTTTCCCCATATTTCGTAAAGTTTATACGCTATTAACGTAATACTTAGGTATATGTTTCTTCTGCAATATTATGTCAGTGGACATGAAAAAAAGAAGCACTTGTGCTGCATAAAACATAAAAAATATTTTCTTCTCATGACGCTTATAATTGTTTTTGAATTCGTGGGCACGGGTCTCTCGTCTTAAGGAGGCCTGCTCCAGTGCGAATTAATGCGAGGGGTTAGTGGCCAACCCAAGTGTCGAAAGTTTTCAGGCTACCCGAGGGCCTTTGGTGCCACTTTTGACCCTTCTATAACTCAAAACCTCTTTAACGTAAACAAATAAAACTACGTGTGTTTAATCATATCCATAAGGACATGTAGAAACCCAAATTTCACGAAGCTAGCTCAAAAATAAAAAAAAGTCGAAAAATAAGTGGTGTCCCAATACAAAAAACTTGTAATATGCGCTAAACAACCGGCCAACGGTGTGTGTGTGACGTCGGCGGCGCGCGGCACCACATAATTATAAGTACACAGAACAGAAGTCTCAATACCTGCTTAGTTTTCTTTACAAAAAGTAATGATATCCCACTAATCCCACCAAAAACATAAATGTAAAAAAGGAGAGCCAAGTTCAATACAAAAATTATGCTTGGCTGTGGGCTTCGCCGCAAAAAGAATGGAGATCTAAATGAGTGCCAAGTTCTATGCAAAATCGAATATATTTTCGAAATATATTCTCCTAATTATAAATATGCATAAAAATTTGGTTTTTAGCAAAAAACAGATGCCGGATCTTAGGCTTTTTGTCTATCACTTGGGAACTATGAGCGCTTCGCCAAGTAAGAGCTGCCTGCTGCTGTGCGAGTAACAAATTAAAAGAAAAAAATGCTGGGCAATGGTTTTCATTATTAATAACTTCCCACTTTATTGTTAACATAAATAACAAATTAGAAAAGTTTGTTATGCAACATCTTTAAATTAAAAAAAAAATTTAAACACATTCAAAATAATCAAATAAAAACATAAGTAGCTCAGATTTTCTTAGAAGTTCAAATTCTTAGTTTTATTGACTTTAAAATATTATTAAATTATAGAATTAATAGATATCTATCACAATCAAGCTTTTACAATATTATTAAAACTTAAAAAAATATTACTTTATTTTAGCACTTGTCTTGTTGCCAAAATGCAATGGAATGGAGCAAAGAGTACTTAACGACTTAAATACTATATTTATGGAGTTTACTTGCTTGAGATTTGTACTAAACAGTCTGATATTATATGTGTGAACTTCAGAATCACAATTTGTTACGTTTAAGTTAACTTACTTTGTTGAATGTTTGATAGCCTTAAGAGCTTTCTTAGCATTCCTTGTAGCTTCTTCTTTCAATCTGTGCTTTCTTTCTTTTTCTGCCAAACCAATCACTATGTCGTGCTGCAAAGCGTTTTTCACAGTTGCCTTTGCAAAAAGTTTACTTAAAACATAATCATCATCACTAAGACCTTTATCTTTCTTGTACTTTTTATTCTTAACCTTTTTCACACCTAAAAGACTTTCTATATGAGTTTCTGGAGATGGGGAATGTTTTCTCTTTAATAGTCTAGTCTCCTCTACTTCATCTCCAATGTTCTTGATAGCGAATTTTTCATTTTGATTTCCTTCTGTAATAGTTGCTGGATCAATAATATTTGATGGTGGTAATTCATCAATAACATTGTCATTTGTGTTCCTCTCATCAATTATTTCCCTGTCTTGCTCTTCTATGTTTTTACTATTTAAAACATCCCTAATCAAATTTTCTTCATAATTTTTCTTTATGTGTTTATTTATGATATCAATTTCAGAGAGCACATTTTCAAATGGTACATTTGTTAGCTGATCATCTATAAGATTTCCCTCAGGTTCAGTTACTGGTGCAGGTGGATTCAGAAACATTTCCCTTTTTTTCTTATATTTTTCACGCGGATCTTCAGTAGGTTCAGCTGTACTCTTATTAAATTTAGAAATTTTTTTGCTGATCTCTTTGGCCATTCTTTTCATTGCATTAATTTTCTTTCTAGAATGTGATACGCTACTATCACTTAGATGCAATTTGTCATTTTTCTTTTTCGTATCTAAATTAACTTTTGTATGTTTAAAGAGAGCTGCAGTTTCAGTATCACCATCACAATTGAGATCTTCCAGAGTAAATAATCCTTGTAAAGTACTGGAAGTCAGAACATTCTTTTGGTTAGGGTCTATCAATATCTTATTGCTCAAAAAGTTTTTAAAGATTTGTCTCTGATAAATTTTCTCTTCAATTGTTCCTGCTGACAGAAGTCGATAAACAGTCACATTTTTTTGTTGCCCTATTCTCCATGCTCTTTCTTTTGCTTGATTGTCAGTAGCAGGGTTCCAGTCAGGATCATATAGTATTACCCTATCTGCACCAGTTAAGTTAACCCCTAGGCCACCCACTCTGGTAGTAGACAGAAAAACTAAATATTCTGAATTTTCATTAAATGTTTTAATTAGATTTTGTCTTTGGCTAACAGTTACAGTGCCATCCATTCTTAAATATTTAAAATCATGATTCTGCATATACTGTTCTAAAATGCAAATCATTGCTCTAGACTGAGTAAATATTAATGCTCGATGACCTTGTTTATGCCAAATTTTTAAAAGTGAATGAACTACACACATTTTACCTGATCTTTTCCAATGTCCAAAGTCTTCACCAATTTCTTCAAATTCATCTTGCGCTTCATACAGGTATAGATCAGGATGGTTACAAATTTTTCTTAATGTTGATAATGCTACCAAAACTTTAGCTCTAACTGGACCGTCATACTTTTTGTCTTTATCAATAATGCTTCTTACTATTCCGCTCATAAGATATCCCATATACAAATCCCTTTGTTCTTTACTCAATGCACAGAATAATATCTGCTCATTCTTATCAGGAAGCTTAATGTGCTCCTGCACTTCAGCTTTTGTCCTTCTAAGCATGTATGGTGTTATCATATTTTTCAAAGCTTTTGCAATTTCTAGAGCAGTAGCTTCTTGAAGATCAGTGGCATTTGCATAACCTCCTTGAGTGATTGGCACAGCAAAATGATCCATAAATGCATTATATGTTCCTAGCAAACCTGGTCTCATGAAATCAAAAAGTGACCAAAGTTCTTGCAAATTGTTTTGCATTGGTGTCCCAGTTATAAGTAACTTGTGGGGAGTTTGAAATTTTTTCACCAGCTTACTGACCTGAGCCTCTGGATTCCTAATTTTATGACCCTCATCGAGAATGATGTAATGCCATTTCTTGGATAATAGATCCTTTGAGTATCTAACAATACCAGCATAGGATATTAACAATATACCATGAGCAGCATAGATATCTCTGATAAGCTTATTGTGATTTCCATTATGGGTGCCTGTGTGATGAAGTACTGCCACTCGTAGCTGTGGACACCAGTAATGGAAATGTAACACCCACTGGTAAATCACAGTGGCGGGCGCCACAATAATTGATGGTCCAAGTCCACACCATGAGCCAATGTCACTTTTAAGAAGTCCTGCAAGAAATCCAATTACTTGCACAGTTTTACCCAATCCCATTTCATCACCGAGCATGCCTCCCGATTGTATTTGGTGTAGTTCCCACAGCCATTTTATTCCAATTCGCTGATATTTGTACAGCTGTTTCCAGATGTAGACTGGAACACAAAGTCCATTTTGAATTTCATGTTGCTCCTCAGGATCTCCTTTTTCGTCCAAAACATATTGTATGTCAGCGGAAAAATATATCCCATCACATTGACCTGATTTTGCTGCCGATAAACTATTTCGCCAATTGGATACCCGCTCGTTATACAGATTCGAATCACCATCGTCTTTTATCTTTTTTAAATTATGTTTAACGCGGGCAGTTGAAGGTTCCACAGCCTTGACTTTATCATCTTCCTCATCACAAGATGGTAAATATTCCTCATCAGAATCAGATTCCCTTAACGTCGAGACACTAGCATTGTTATTTTCAACAGGAGTATCACTTTTATCAGAAGATACCTGTAAATTTTTTTTCACAAAAGTTTTGTCTTGTTTCTGAGCTATGCGTTCAGCTGCAGATTTGCTTGTTTGTGAAATTGAATACTTTTTGATACTTTCTTTCTTAACATTTCGTTGCTTAGATAAAGCCAGTTGGGTTTCAAGATATTTATTAATATCCACCATTTTTTTTATTCCTGGATTATTCTTTACTGCTTTTCATGTATGTACATGATTATTTAATCAGGAATTTCGGTTAAATTATTTCACAATACAAAAGCGCTACAAAGTTTATAATTATATACTTTGCGCTACAAAAAAACACCGTTTATACTTTATACTTTTACTGACAGAAGTGACAGGAGCATAAATGACACTGAGTACTGATCAGTGCTGCCAGGTCCAAAAACTAGATAACGGTAGATTCTTCCGTGAAATACCGTAGATTCTTATAAAATACGGTAGATTGTATGAGATTGGAGGTTTTTTTCTACTAAAATTAGATTTTTCTGTGGTTCAAAATACGGTAAAATGTACAAAAATCGTTACGTAGATCGAGGCTGAATATGGCTTAGTCTGGAATAATTCCATGTTGGATAAATAAATAAAAATTGTCAAGATTGTCAATGTCAGTGTCTGACAGGTAGGTACTTCAATTCAATTTTTTTTATAATTTGACTTGACAATTGAGTCAATTAAAATAAATGTCAATTGAATTGACATTTATTTTAATTTTTAATTTTTATTGGAAAGTGGAAGTGCACGTGTGAATGTATTCTTTCATTTGAATCGTTTTATTAATTTTATTGAGTTACTTAATTTAACTTGGCAATATTATAAACAATAATTGCAGAACCCAATGACACGTGTCTTTATTGGTTTAATACAAAACAAATTAGCGGTAAACTGGATGCTTGTATAACCTCAACAGAGGACAACATTTCAATAAAATGTTAAAAACGAAAAGAAAAAGCGAAGGGGGTGATTCAGTGACTTCTAAGAAGAAAAAAGTTCAATTCGATAACAAAAAAGAAGGGAATGAAACGAAGAACAAAGTCGTGTTAACAAACAAGAAGTTTAAGAAACCACCTGGGAACAAACCTAAAACTTTTACAAAAGATGGAGGATATAAGGGCAAAAAATTCATAAAGGATTATAATAAAGGGAAGCCGTCGTTAACAAAGGATAAATCAAAGCCAGAAAATGGTGAGAAACCAAAATGGTCAGAAATGAAGAAGGAGAAAAAGAACTTGAGAATAGTTAGGCGAAAAGCGAAAGCTACGGCAGAAGTATTCGAAATTTCTCATAAAGCCAAATTACTGTCTGCACAAATACAAAGGTAAAATTTCATTATATTTAATCCATACTATGTATATTTTAACTTCATTATACTGCTTATACAGTACAGCAAATCTATTATCTTTTGATTATAATGACCACCTTTTAAAGCCCAATATGTGTGGTTAAGTATAGATTGTTTAATAAAACCACATATATATCTATATAGTGTACTGAGGAAAAATATTATTTTGTTTTTCAGGAAAACAGTGAAACAAGAATTTAGAACCAATGCATGTAAAGAACTGCATTGCTTGTTGAAGGGTCAGTATAAATCCATAGCTCTAACTCATGACTTAAGCAGAGTCATACAAGTTCTGTTGAAAAATAGCCCTGAAGACATCAAGAATGAAATATCAGAGGAATTGATTGACATCATGGTACAAATGATGCAGTCGAAGTATGCTCATCACTCAGTGAAGCGAATTTTGAAGTATGGCACTGACTTTATTCGCCATGAGGTCATAAAGAAACTATTTGGCCACATTGTGTCTTTGGCTTCTCATTCTATCAGTGCTCCCGTTCTTGACTATGCATATGGTGAGTTTGCAACCAAGAAAGAGAAATTACACATGCAACAGGAATTTTATGGTGATATTTACAAAAATGTAAGAGAATTTAATTATTAAGATAGTTTGTGTATCATGTCCTGAAATATGATGATTGAAAAATATTTATACTATCACATTACAGACAAAAGATGACAAGGTGACCACATTGCGTGATGCGTACAAGGACAGCCCTGAAATGAAAGCTGCCATCTTACAAGCTTGTAAAGGCAACATACAGCGCATTCTGGACAAAAATTTACATGATAGCGAGTAAGATTCAACTCTTATGACTCCCAAACTAATTAGAAACAAAACAGATATTTTATATTTATTTTCTACAATTACAATTTTTGATTCCTGTGCAACAAATAAAAACAATGTGATATGTATTATAGTATTATTGAAATGAAATGTATTTTCAGACTTCTACATTCAGTTCTCTACAACTATATGCAGGAGTGTAGTGCAGAGGATAAGACAGAGTTGATTGGAACATTAAGCCCCTTAATTGTGCCCCTGAGTAACTCTCTGCCTGGTGTCAATGCAGCCAGCCTCTGTGTCTGGCAAGGGACTAATAAAGACAAGAAGGTAAGTCTGAAAAATCTTGTTAACAGAATGAGAGTAAAATTTTTGAGTAGATTACTTTAATTTTATTTCTCATCAATTTTGGTCAGCGATGCATCAGTGATGCCTTTGGCTTATCTATGTCCATGGGCGTCAGAGGCCACTTACCATCAGATGGTTTGCCAGCTCATTTGTCAACTACCTAGTTACATAAAATTTGTAATCCACCAATATTTCACATGTGATTTGTGAATAAAACTTTAATTCTAGACTATACTGAAGGTAGTGAAGGAACATGTGGTACCACTCTGCAAACACAAGACTGGTTACCGTCTTCTGCTGGCAATATTTGACTCTGTGGATGACACGGTGCTAGTTAAGAAGGCAATTGTTTCAACCATCGCCAGCAACCTCAAGGACATTGCTAATGATCATTGGGGCAACATGGTAATTGTTTTAAACTTTTAATTATTATAAGTAATATGATTATTATTCACCATATTTTAACTTAGTTGAATAGGACATTTTATAATAATTGTTTATTGGTAATTAGACTGATGTAACCAATGTGTTTACATCTGATAATTTAGGAAGATAAAAATGGCTCTTAAATGAACATCAAATTAATATTTACTATTTATATTTAATCAATAATAATATGGATGGTAATTTCTTCTGATTATGCCATGATAATTTTCACTAAACACAAAATGATAATTTTAAAAACATAGCAATGTTAAAATCTTACCACTTATCTTACCACCAGGTTTTACATTGGTTAGTCAAGCCAAAGGATCCAGCAGCTTTCCACCCAAGCTTTGTCAAGTTCTTGGAAGAGGGATACAAAAGTGGGAGCTCAAAAAAAGATTCGGAGTTGCGTGTATCAGAACTGCGTGAAGCAATATTCCCGGCTGTGAAGAAGGATATTGAAGAGGTTCCTGATTTTTGGCTAAGCAATAAGACTGCAATGTTATTGACGGTAGCAGTATTATCTATCGGTAAGACTTTTTGATGTACTTACATCTTAACCTGGCCTTAATTAGTGTAAAGAATGTTCATTTACCCCATTTGTATTTGCCATCCATTCTAAACAATAATAAATAATCATAATTTATAAATAGTAGTGTATCTTCATTTAAGTAAAAAAAAAATTTTTTTGTTTAAGCTTTATAGTTTCTCAATAAATGATGTTAATCTCTCTATTATTCTATCTGATTAAATGTCATCCATTTTTCTTATTGTGAGTTAAATTTTCAGAGTCCTCCAAGGAAATTCTAGACGCTTTAGCCAAATCCATCTGTCGCACGGACTGGGTGCTGAAAGAAGATGATAAAGAGGTCCTTGCAGTGGAAGACGCAGGGCTCCATATGTGTTTGAAAAAACTTGCAAGTTTGGATAAAGATACAGATGGTTATACATTGGGCGAGGCTATCAGTGAGGTCTTGGATGGAGAAACTGTGAGTATAACTCAATATCAAATGCTTACTGATTTCAAATGCTACTGTTATAATAAGTAAGTAAAGGTCGCTGTATGCGTAACGGAGGCACGGATGGCATGGGAATGGGGCGGGATAAACATCTTCGGCGATGTTTAGTTCGTCCCGCCCCGTGTGTGCGGCGCCGTCACGTCCGTGATTCCGTTGCGTATGCACAGTTCGCTCCGGAGAGCTAAGTACTGATGCACGTGTATTTCCAAAACTTCACGTCCCGTTCCGTCCCGGTAAAAACATGTTACGTATGCAGCTACCTTAATTTCCTACATCTTAATACAGTCACACTCAATCCATTTTTCTGGTGCCCCGTGTGTGTGATTCTTTACTAGAAACGATTTAAGTAACTGTTAGTTATTCTAAGTTGGGGTGTTAGAGTCAGCTAGGCTTTTGGATCTGCAACTTACTACAGTTAACTTTTCGGGGTATGAATATTTTAAACTATGTACCTATAATGTTTCAGATAAAATTGTGGATAGCTACAAATAGAGGATGCTTCTTCTTACTGAAGCTGATCGAAAACAATAAAGAAGGAATTGCCAGAAAGATAATGACTAAGATCAAACAACATGCAAGTGTTTTGAAGCAGCAAACTTCCCAGGGTGCTAAGATTCTATTACAAACTGTGCAGAAAAAATAAACATTTTCTGGTATTATTGTTTTATTTTTTTAATGAACTACGTATGTAGTTCCACTTAGGTTAAAACATATTATACAAACAAACTTAGACAAGACTAAAAAGTTGTGCCAATGCTTGGCCTTCATGATCTTAAAGATCAGTGTTATTAAAAATAATATTTTATTTCAGAATAGGTATTCCATAGTCATGTTAGTAGTGAGTGACACAGTAGAATTAATAAATATTATTAAAATTAAATTACATCAATCAACTAGTTACATTAATAGTTAATATAACGCCAATCATCCAGGACAATAATTATAGGCAACAGCCTAACATCTGATGGATGGATGTAATGTATTAAAACCTCACAAAAATTCAATATATTTCATGTCAATTAATATTCTTAATATGTAATATATACATAATTATATATAAAGCTTTATGCTTAGTCTTCAAATTTGTTCAAAGAACTTATATGTTACATAAATTACACTGTCAAATTACTACAAAAAAGTGTTCAATATCTATCTAATCAACCCACAGTTTTTCTATTGGTTTCTTACCAACACTGTTCACTATGCTTAGTGATTTCATTACTAATTCATCTTGTATTTCTTGTATAGACCTGAAACAAATATTAATTGTGAATTCAGACTTGTTGCAATAAAGAAAACTAGGTGTTTCATATAATATGTTACACTTAGAGACTGAAAATGCTTACTAAGCGAAAAAACTGCTCACATCACAATACGTTGTGGCATCTGTAAAATGTTCACAATGCAAATTCCGCGTTGACCCTTATGACAACGCTCAAGATGCATTGGGCCATTCTCGGCCCACTACAGGATTTTTGTGTCTCTCAACTCAGGCCAACCTATGGCATCCTCCACGACACTGCTCTAAAGCAGATTGCTTCACCACCATAGGGTTAGTGATGAACACCAGTGTCGGAAGTTTTAATGCCTCCCAAAAGCTTTAATATTTTAATAGCAAAAGGCTTTAATATTTTTTTGCCACTAGCAATCACTCATATTACAGACCCCGCTTGCTGTGTCAATCATTGAAATAATAATTAACTGCACAAAGAATTATCATTCTGTTTCATAAGTAAAACAAATGCTCAGATAGTGTTTTTTCAAAACGTGATAATTATAGTAAGTAAATAAATATATTATGATTAATAGACAAAAGTTAAAACTTCCTATTTACCTAGTGGCATCCAGAACTTCCCAATTATTATCTTTTAGCTGCATATACATTTTGTATACTTGTTTTTGAAATTCCAGAACCTCATATCTGTAACAACAAAAGACTGATTTAAATAGCAAAATAAATAAATAAATACATAACTATTGTAAAGGGGGAAAAAAACATATAAAGATATGAAGACATTTGTAAAGATATTTAGATGTTTGTATTTTTTCCATCACAGGAAAACTGTTGTATGGATTAAGAAGAAACTTTGCACATGGATAAACCATGACCAAGATTAGGATATAGATGTTATCCCAGTTATAATTGTTTGGATGTTTATATGTATGTGATTTCGTTTCATAAAGCCACACTCTTCCTAAGTCAAAGCCACGGCTGGAATCCAGTCAAATAATAATTATTGGTTGAAAAAATCACCTTTCATTTCCAAAGCCATTCCGTTTTTCAATGGCTTCCATGGGGATTGTGAGAAAAAACACTTTGTCAGGTTTCGGCAGCCCTACATCAGGAACCTTACACCATGATATGTCCAAACCTTTAATAAAAAAATTGTTTAAGAATGCACAAATAATATAATAAAATTATATTATAATGACAACATTTATATATTGAAACACAGGAGTGGACTCATTGTTTACATTAAAACTAATTCATGAATTTATCATTGTAAATATCAGTAATACAAAATGCTTATTAATGAAGATACAAATTTATTGCTGTTATTTATTATATTTTAATTCAATACATAAATAATAGGCAGTGCTTTTTGATCCAACTTTGTCATTATTCTAATCAAACAAAATATTTAAAGTGCCTCAGATGAGGCTCAGAATAAGAGTTATAATCAAGTTTACCTTTGGCTGCGGAGAATGCAACTCCAGAGTAGCAATATCTGTCTATGATTACACTTATTCCTTGCCTCAATAATTTTTTAATAGATTCAACTTTCTCCCAGCGATTTGCAGAGAATAGAAGGTGAATGGCTTCATCTGATAAGTCTTTCTGAAAAGTTTGATCATAGGGTAAGTATAAACCGATATATTAATTTTATATAAACACATCAATAGAACAAACACTTACCTTGGAGCGTAAGTAGGCATCAATAACCTTGCCAATTTCTGTAGTTCGGTCCGGAAAGTTTGTGTATACAGCAGGAATTTCTTGATTTTTCAAGCTCTCCACTGCAATCAAAACAAGGACAATTATAAATGTTTATGTAAATAGCCAACAAAATAACTACTGAGCCATCTGATTGTAAGTGGTTAGCATTCAAACATTCAAATTCGTGTCAGTTTTTAAAATCATTAGGTTTCAGAGATACTTACCCAATTTCTTAGACTGTGTTGATTTTCCGGTCCTGTCTACACCTTCTATCACAATTAAAGCGCCTCTCTTCATAGTCATATTTCCACGAAGGTAGTAAATTTCTAGAATATTAATAATATGACACTTTGTAAAGTAACTCACTGATAAAAAAACATCAACAATAATTGTTGGTCTAAACAAACAATTTACACTTACAGGTTTATATTATGCACTGCACAAAGTGCACAACACAAGCAACCTATCTATCTCAACAAAATAAAATGACAGTTCACAGTACTCGATTTTTAGCGGGAAACCAGAAAACAAGCAAAGTAAGAAAACATTACGTTCCTCTCTACGGAGTACGGAACATATTTTACGTCGTATGTTTAAACAATAATTTCACAAAAAAATACCAAAAAAAAAATACCCATTTTATTGTGCCTACTTATTTTTAAAAGATGTGCTGAGGAGTTTCTTTACGGCTTTTCTTCTCCTCCATGACAAAGCACCTTTCCGAAAAGCTGGTAGATTAAAAAAAAATGACGTGCATAAGAGTATCAGTGATACCTACATGAATAAAAGATTATTTCATTTCATTTCATTTCTACTAAAAATATTACTGAGATTGTGAGGTATTATAAATTTTATTAACAGATTACAATACACTGCACGGATAGTTGTTTTTTATACTAGGTACCTACTTATTACTATGAAGTATTAAGGACCACCAAACGATCTAACGATCCATCACCAAGCCAAGTGGGCTGGCTTCAGTCGCATTTTATGACGCTCTTTCAAACCAATGCGATGACGCGTATTTATTAAATAAATGACTCCAACCAATCTCAAATTGAGATTGACATCTCAGGCTTTACGTGAAATGAAACATGCTTTTTTATTTTACTTTCCATAGATATAATAGATAGATTTGGTGTAATGTCATAAAGATACTTAGTTATGGAATATTTTAAAAGACGAAATAATAAACATAATGGCGTCCTTGTCTAACGTATGAAATAAAAACAATCCAAGTCTTTACGCAACAGTTTCGCTATAACTGTCAAATTTTTCATGACGTTAGACGTGTGCCATGTTCGCCATTTTGGATTTCTCTTTACTATAGTGTAAATTGTGACTTAGTACAAGGTGTTAAAGTACTTATTACTAAAACCCACTTTGACAAAGGAATGTCAAAGTCACGTCAAATTGGACATTAGTAGGAACAAAACCGCCATATTTTGTTGCGTAGGTATGCACGTTTTTTTGTAGGTATAGCAGCCCTTAGACTTCCATGTTTCTTTCACAAACTGAACTGACATTGACAGCGTGTCAGCTGCGTCAGCTGATTGACAATCCAACTCCAAGAAGGAAGGATGTACCTACCTATAGTACCTATTGTTATTTGTTTGGCGGGGAGCGGAAGCTGCGCGACTCAAACGCGGCTCTATCCCGAGTTGCGTTGATTTTGTTTCCCATTTTCAGCGTGAAGTTAGCTGAAATCGTAACTTTCTACACTGCACATCGTCATACTCACAGAGAAACACAGTTGACAGAGAGAGTACATTTTGTTCCTGACAGTAGTGAACTGTGTTACTCGAGGGAAGTAGGTACAGTAACGTCGCGCTTGGTATTAACTCTTTGTTTTAAACCTTTAATTTTTTAAAGTTGTAACTTTTATGTTAAGTTAATATGAAGAAAGGATATAAAGTCACCGACGTGAAGAGGGAGAAGAAAATCGGTGTTGCCGCGGAAAATCTACAGGAGCTCATAGATAAATCATGCATAAAGTTGGGTGTAAGTTGGAATTTTTTATAATGCTTCCTTCATACCATCACGTATTTAATTCTTTTGTTCTAAATATCATTTTGTTACTTGTTTTATTCATAAATTTGTGGTGTTGTAATTTTAAAGTCGGCGTCGCTCGTGTCGAAAATTGGGTCAAGGCTAGTTGGGTAGCCTTGACATCGTACCTTGGCCTAATTCGATTTACCGCTTTCAGTTCAATGTTAGTCGGTCGGAGTGTCGATTGTTCGTGGCAGAAGACGGTACCCAGGTCGACGATGATGATTATCTGAACACTCTACCGCCGCAAACACTTTTTATACTATTGAAAGATAAGGAACAAATGGTAACTGGTATGTCTTTAAATTTGATTGGCTTCACCCCATTAATAGACCACTACTGAGCACGAGGCCAAGAACATACACCACCACCCTGCTCCAGTACGAATTGGTGGAGGGGTTGGTGGCCAACTTAACGTCGGAAGTTTTCATGCCTAACGACTGTTATTTTACGATAACAACCGGAACAGACTGCTTTACTTGCCCTCCGAAGCACAGAAACGCTCAAGCAATTTTTGCCACATTCTAGTTGCACCCACCCAATAATTGATGGCGCCCGCTGTTGCTAAACTTTTTCGACCACTTTGGATCGACAACAAGCCGCCGGGCTATGAGCGCTTCCCGCCGGACGACCTTCAAAAATTTCATTATAATGCAAAGCCACTCCGTAATTAAAACCTCTCATTTCCATATGAAATCTTGGTTTACAACAAAAACATAACATTTTCATCATATTGCAAGTACATAATGAAATTTAGCGATGTTGATTTGAACATCATTTAAAATTAGGATGGTTTGTAACATGTTATCTATAAAGAAACATTGATTCTATACACCGTATCCGCCGCTGCTGCTCCCCGCGCCGTTCTCATTTAGCGATTACCATTATCCTTTTTTCTCCAGCCTGTTAGCGGTTTCATTTCGAGAACTTCGATTCCAGGAAAGGGGTCAGAATTCGAATTTCCAACGGTGTTACTAACCTAAACTATTTGCCATACAAGAATAGGGCATTTCCATTTCTACTAAAACATTATATTATATTACTACCTGTTGCCCGCAGCTTCGCACGCATATTTATCCCCTATTTCACCCCCTTGAGGGTTGAATTTTGAAAAATGTAATGGCATCTAGCCTACGTCATAAGAGGAATAAGTGTGCGATAAGTTTCTAGCCCTAAGGGTTTGCCTGTGCGTTGATACATCAGTCAATCACTTTTGCCTTTTATATATGTATAAAGAGAATATAGATGTAGTCTGCTATTTTCTTTAGCTTATACTAGCCTCGGATTATTTCTATTCTATAGGGTGTCCCAAAAGTTACGCAAGGTTTTAACTTGTTACCATAGGCGCGGTAAAGGATTGTCGACAGAACGAAAAAAACTTTTTGACAGCTGATAGTTCAGGGTTAGTAAAAACGGAGACGTAAAAACCCATTACTTTTATTGTATTATTCAAAAATATTGAAATATTGTACAATGGTTATATACCTCTTGTTTTGAACTCAAAATTGTAGGAATATTGATTGGGTCATACTTTTTCGAACATTAGGCTGGTTGAGCATTGACTGTTGTGGATGCTACATTCCTTTAAGTGCTATTGCAAAATTTAACCATATTCTATTCTAACCCGATAGTTAAATTCCAAAATTTAAAAAAACACTATAACTGATCACGTGAAAAACTGAGTATTCTAATTCAAATCTTGCGTAATTTTTAGGTGACCCTATATAATATGAGATACTAGCCTCGATACCAAGGTCTCCATTTCTGCAACTTTTGAGGAGAGGCAGGACACACTAATTGCAATTTTTTTATTGATTTGCTTAAATTTATTGAGTTGCTTAAAGATTTTCCGGCAGAATTCATGATTATCGCATTTATTTCAGACTTTGACTACTACTATAATTTAATTAGGTCAACAAAAAAGGACTACATTGATACAGGGCTGGCTGCAAAAGAGTTCCTCGAATCCAACTTTAAAGAAAAGTTCAAGGTATTTCAAAGGTACATTGCCGCTGCTGATGATGCTCGGACTTTGCTGAGTGAGAGGACCCAGGATCCTGACTGGTTCGAAGGTGGGTATCATAATATGAGACAAGAAAGCTGTAGTCAGATCTTCGCATTAAACCGTATTTTGTTGCTTTACATTGATTTACACATTGCTCATGTTTCTGCTAATATGGAGTAATAGTACTTATGCTTTGCTTTGTTTCATTATTCCTTATGATTACATAGTATCCGTAATCAAAACAATCAAAAATATTATTTATCAGACGTTTCGTAAGTTTCATGTTTTCGTTCTACATAAATACAACTGTAAACAAAGGTACTGTGAATCATGAAGTCCGTGAGAAATAAATTATTAATTTTAGGATTGGAGCCGTCGGAAAAAACAAAAGAGCAATCCATGTCAAAGCGTGTGAAGGATCGCATGCGAGGGTATTACTATAAAACGAAGACTGCACTGCAAGCTTCGGAACTGTATGTTCGCTCCAAAAACGGATCCGGTAAGAAACTGATCGACCAATTCCTTCTGGATCTCCGAAAACTCCTCGAGTGCAGGAAGTACAACGAGGGTTACTTCAATCGAAAAGCTGACAGAAAAATGCGTCTCTGTGACCAAAATGGTGAATTCGAGTGCGGGGGTTTGTGGAATAGCGACAAATGTACGTACGTGAGCGAACACCACATCAACCCGTATAGGAGTCGCGAGGAACGAATCATATTCCAAACATGGAATTTAGACCATAGGATCGAGTTATCTCGCTCCATTATTCCTAAGATTTTGGAGGCCATCAATGGTTTGTATAACGGTGATGTGAAATGTATTTCCTGCGACAAAAATCACCGCCAAGGTGTTGTCGATGCAGACAAATATTTCCTGCAAATTTTCACTAAGGAAAATCTGAAACTGGTTCACATCGTTTGCCATTACAAAGGTAAACACGATGCCCAGTCCGATGTTTACACGGTGTGCCAAAAATGTTTTCAAGTTCAGAGTGTAGAATTTAATAATTAAGTGGAATACAACTTCGTAAAATACTTGCAATGTATATTTTGTATGTTATTTTAAACCAAATTAATGAGTACAGAGACTTCTTTGTACAAGTGAGAATGTGAGATCGTATAATTTATTTTTATTTTTTCCTTTTGCCATTAATTTGCTACTTCTCTTTGCTTTTGTTTTTAAAGTGAAAACCTTTCCCTCTTTTGAGAGATTTTATGATTTCTCTAGGATTTGGTTAATTTAAGGAGCAAGCCTACAAATATAGGGTGGCGCAAAAGTCATTACCCTATCCAAAGATCCAAAAGTTTTTGCAAATGGCGGTAAATATCAATTCCACTGTGATATTTGGGAAGTAAACAGATACAAAATACACGTTAATAAGACATAAATCGCTATACTGCTTAAGAACTCGGAATAATCATATTAAAATATCTCGTTTTAGTGATTTGCATTAGCCGGCAAGATCACCCTATTTAACCGTTTTAGACTTCTTTTGGCTTTTTGGTGGGGTTTCTTGAAGTCACGAGTCTATGTCTACAAGCCTCAGGGCTCAGACTCTTGAAGCCCGCAAATAAAATGCCCGTCATATACGCGGGAACCTATCGCTGAAAATTCTGGCAAGAGTGATGGATAATGCCTTAAATCGGGCCCGTGTGGTCATCCATTCTGGCGTCGTCCACTTGGCTGAAATCATTTTTTCTACTCAATAAAAAAAATTGACAAACACAATCCAGTAGTAGCAAAAGAAAATTTTTCATTTATAAAAAAAAAAGAACATCGGTTGACAACTTTGGCACCACCCTGTATAAACCGCGTCGTTCCGGTGTTTATATACTCGTATAATACAATATACCTACCTAAATAAAAATAGATCATTTTAAATAGAAATTATTTTTCTCGGTTTTCAAATAGCTTTAAAATCCTAATATTCTTATCTGACTATACTAGCATAATAAGCCATAAACCAGCACAAAGTAGGCGTCTGAAAAAAGTGTAATTTACAGTGACCTACAAACTTCAAACTAAATTTCAAAACTTTGAATCACACCGAGTTTTTCCGGTAAATAATGCACAGTTCGTATGATAGAGGTTATTATGTGAGTAAAGTTACATCACTACAACGCGGTTATATAGAAATGCTTTTAATTCAAAAGAACATATTATTCAATATTCAATTTGAATACGAACGTGAAACTTGAATAACTTCAACAGCCTATTTTTGCTGTATTATAGAAATGAAAATATTTGAATGATCTCCATCAAAGATAATTTATTTATTTATTTACTACCGTCAATATCATTATTTTTAAAGCTCTGATTGTGCCAAAATAAAAATGTATCTATTTAAATAAGATTAGAATATAACTCTTAATCAAGTGATTCAATATCATGTAGCCTTTGGAGGTAGTGATTATTTATATCTTTAATATTATGATGTTGTTGTAATCGTTTGATAGAAACAAGATTTTTCTATTCCTTCATTGATCTCCTCTTCCCTTGTTAGTTTAGAATATAAGAATAATTATATTGTACATTAAAACAATGAAATTTAATCAAATTATAATAACTTAAAGCACTTGATCAAATGTAAAAGGATATTGAATTATTTTTATACTATGTTAAGGAATTGCATTCCAATATCCTATATTTATAACTGGTTGTGTAAAATATGTTTCTCTAATCGAATATTATTAAAAGAGATCGTAATTTAACGAGTTAAATCATGAAACGATATAAATATTGTATGACAACTGACAATCCAAAAATTTATCCAAGGTAACAAGAAACCTCGATTTTATACAGGGTTTAGCTAGACCGTAAATAAATACTCAAAAGGTGATCGTAAAATTTCTTAGTAAGTTTCCTTCACTGAACATCAACTTTTTAACTAGGTTGCTTCCGGCCTTTCTTATATCTCGGCTCAAAGCCTGCAAAGCTTAGATTTTTTACTATTTGCTACTCGTCCACAAAATTGTATACAGAACATTAGCACATAAAATAATTAAAAATTGTGGTCCCACGTTTAGTCTTAACATAAAAATAATGGACTATAGTAAGAAATTTCACGATCACCGTAGAAGCAAAAAAAATATATTGGCTGTTCAATAGCGGAAAATTTAAAAAACTTGCATGGTTTTTTGAAATCCAGTATATTTTTAATAACCAATGAATGAAATGAATTAAAAACATTATTCAGCGTTTATTTATGTACTAAATAGATAATTTAAAGTAAATTATTTATTTTTACAGACATACATTTTATTCCATGATAACTTTCGGATGTTAATATTTTCCCAATGCAAACTACGTTATCGTCAGAAAAAACCTAATGTTGGTTCTTTAATCATAATAATGTATTATATATGTGTATGCCATAATATATGAGTGAATTCTTCATTCAGAATTACTATTGTGTGATATTTGTAATTAAATAAAATGTTGAGGTATCAAAACCGGAAAAGTCTTGGCGACGAAAGACACTGGACTCACACATAAAACTTTACGGGATAAGTTCCACGAGGTTTTCCTATAAAATTATATTTATTTAAGTAGTTTTAGTAATGCTGTTTCATTCTTGCTAAATTAAGTTTACTGGCAAATGTAATGATAACTATATTGTTATTAAAATTACAATCAATATATTTAATTTCTAAAATAATTACAACACAAAACTAAAAGATATCGTGTTAAAATATGTAGATTCAAGAACTCTTTATAACATCGTAATTTCATTGGTTACTATTGTGTGGGTGATAGAGAATCTAACCTGTTATTTATTGATAATCTTTAAGGTAAATAGACTACTTCGACCTAATAACCTTATTAAAGCTAATTATAGTAACTTTGTACCTTACCTCGGTCAATGTGGGTTACTATTTTTATAGGGTTGTGACTTGTGACTGTAGGGGAGTCTATCAAAGTAACTAACTTTAATGGGTACCCCTAAAAAACTTCCATTTTGGCCAAATAGATATGCTAAAGTGGAAGCCGTGGACGGTATACCATAACTTTCTATCACTTACACATTATGTTTCGTTTTATTTCATTTTATAAAACAAGAATGTTTATTATAGTCCGTTTTTTAGTATTTATAATACAACATACAAACAAACAGAAACTTACTGTTGTAATTATTATTAAAAAAAATATGGCTGACACAAAATGAAAAGAATTAGACAATTATTATTTTAATGCCAAAACGAATGTTTGTTTACTTCCATATTAATTATTTTTTTCAAGTAATTTAAATTAAAATTTTAATATAGAGTAGTGCCAAGATACCAGATATTGTTTACCAGTTAGGATTCGTCTAAAAAAACGGAGCATAAAGTGTTTTTATGTAGGTATAGAATTTCAGAATCGCTTAACTAAAAAGTCTATAAAAAATAGAGTTGTATTTGGTATTTTTACCAACATATAACTTTGCTTATTTGATATGAAAACGTCTCCTTGTTTGCATTTATGCAGTTTTGTCAGATTTTTCTTTAGTGTATTGACTGATGATTACAGTTTTATAGTGACTGTTTACTCATACATTAAGTTAGGTAAAATATACGTATTATTAAAAGTTTAATAAACATTAATTTTAATTATGTTTATATAAATAAAATAAAATAAATCAATGTCCCATATTTTATCTTAATGGGCGTAAACTTATTACAAATGTGCAACCGCCAAATTAATATTAAACCTAAATCTAATTCATTTTATTTTTTATGTTGACGACTTTTTTTCTACTAAGGCATTATCTATTTTTTAAGTAAGTAATTGAATATCTATAATATTGTATTGCATCGCAGTTTAGTGCGATGTATATTAATAACTACCGTCACTTCACTGTCTTCACTAAAATGTTAATTGTAATGTAAATTGATATTAACTAAACTAAATATTAAATTGTATGTATGTCGATGTGTTCTGTTATTAGGAATATTATTAGCTAGACTTAAAATTTACATAATTATTTATAGAATAAAATTGTAGTGATATATTGAAAGCAATATTTAGAAAGTTGTAGTGAAAGTTATTGTGATTGCTTCAACATAGGCGTTTATGTGATAAATTATTTTCTTTTGTGATGTTTAACTAAGTTTGCATTCAAAACAAGAATTTTAATTCAACAATGGTATAAAAACAACCTGAAGTAGATAGACATTTTAAATTAGAAATTGTCAATGACAAAATAAAAAGAGAGGACAGGCCCTAATTTGCGTATATATTTTTTCATTATACATGTATTGTGCAAATATGACCCGAAATACCAAAAATATATCTGTCTTCTTCTTACACGTTACAATATGGACTTGTAGAGAAAGTACAATACATATAGCATATTTCAATTTTCTAGTAACATTTTAATAAAGTCTATGCAAGCCCCGCCTTGAAGCGCTTTTCGGTTCGGACGCCATTTATTGAAACGAACATCCTAAGTAGTTCGGCTGTCATCTAATGCGTTGTTCAAAGTTTATTTTTGATTTTAATAGTGAATTTGTGTATTTTGCTACTTTTTATTGTGTATCTAAAGTGAACTAAGGAAAACCTAACATGGCAAAGTGTTGCATCAGAGGGTGCAATTCAAACTTTCGA
Organism: Thymelicus lineola; assembly: GCA_963932265.1. Classification (NCBI taxonomy): domain Eukaryota; kingdom Metazoa; phylum Arthropoda; class Insecta; order Lepidoptera; family Hesperiidae; genus Thymelicus; species Thymelicus lineola. Next base: position 3,524,347 of record OZ010691.1, read on the forward strand.
AAAAATTACGAAGGATTATCATTCTTCAGGTTAGTTGTAATTTTCATGTGTATTTTGGGTTTACTAAGATTATGTGTCTATATTAGGAATTCTGGACTGCGTTTTTCGCTATTATCTATAATTTCTGATAACTAGTTTCAACATAAATTGATCAAGTAAATATTTGAAATGGTTACAAACACACCTAGCGTTGTACCGTACTTTTCGAGTTATCGATATTATATGCAACATTTATTTACATTAGTGATTAAATACTGTTTTTACCAAAATGACACTTTGCCAATGTATCAAAATTCAGAGCCATTGTCATATGTTTCTGGAAATAATATTTAAACATAATATTGCACATTATTATTACGAGTAGATAATAGCACAAACTATTAAAAGATTATTAATACTGCTACTACTGAACTGAAGCCTCTTCCAAAAATGGAAGTGTTTGCCCATAATCACCAAGCTGGGCAGGCAGGATTGTGATAGTAGTAAATGGTAGTTGTTACACAGAGGACGCTTCTGCCTGTTCTCCATTATATTCCCTTATTTGCCTCTTATGACAGTTGGGGCAAAAAGAGGGATGGTGTGGTGACAATTGTATTTTGTTCTGCTGTCACCACACAGCTGATAAGGATATAATTTTATATTTTTAAGTAGTGATCTAAAATACATGTGAACTTATTTTATCATGGATTTATAACATTATTTTATCGGTGCATGTATTTTTTTTAGATTTCCGAAGATTGAAGGACTTAAAAAATTATGGACTGATGATAAAGGAGGACCTGCAGGAGTAATAAGAATATGCTCCAAGGATTAAAAAAAAATATATAATCAATAGGACGTTGGATGTTGGCTAAAGGATGATGTGGTTCCCACTCTTTTTCCAGTAAGTATACCTACATTTTTTATAATGTAGTAAAATGAATGCTTGTCTAGGCTCTTTGTTGTCTAGACTTTTAAATGTTAATGTAGGTTATTTTTCTTTTAGTTTATTTTACATTTACAAATTTTTGATTTCCATGTTATAATGTGATAACTATACATTGCATATTCAGTGATACTCTAGCACAGTAATAATATATGTTTTCTTGCAGCGTATATGCCCATTGACATCGACAAACTTAATCTGATTTACATGGATCAACTGCCAACGACACCAACAAATATGGATGTAGACTTAACAGTTAATATAGGAGTCAGTACCATGGTGAGTATTTTCATCATATCATATAAAAAGAAATCAACTCTCTGATATATCAATGTACAAAAATATTATTTCAAATTAAAAATGCTGTTACAACAATTATTTATACAAAAAAATCTTTATCAGTTTAAAGCATTTTTATATCTTGTATGTATATGGAATAATCGCCTGGCCACACTTAATTATTATACTCTATATATAATTGTGTATGGATATCCTAGTTAATACTTAATAAATTGTAAATTACTTTCCAGGTTTTAGCAGCTAAATCTGAACATAAACTTAAAAAATTAGGCAGACAAGTACAAGAACAGCGTAAGAAAATAAAGATGCTGAAGCAGAAAGTATCGACATATCAAATCAAAATTGACGAGTTGGGGAAACAAAATTTAATTTATAAAAATGAACCCGATAGGTATTATAATTGTACCTAATGGTAACATTTTCAATAGCGTCAACAGCAAACATGAGAGTTCGTATGAATTACTTTTAATTAAATCAGTAATTATGACTTCTTTATTATCTTTTGTTCTACGATAGTTTTAATTTTTTTTAGATGAACAGCAAATGACGCCACCGTCCACCGTCTTTCGCAGTTCAAGCCTCTGAAGAAAAGGGTCCAAAGTGACTACGAGAAATACCTTAGGTTTATCTTCATAAATTAAATTATATTGTTCGCGCTTGCTACCAACATCACTCGGGACGAAGGAGGTGAGGCGGGGGCTCCAGCCCTTTGCCCGCGCCTGTGAACGCCTGCCAACCAGGGACTCTTCTCTCCTTACCTTACTTTCACGCGTATCCCCATCAGACTTAATAGCATTCTAGACCAATTACTATAAGCTGTATCTTTGTAATATGGTAATTGTTTGCAATAAATATTGTGAAGTTTAACCTTCTTTCTCTCATGTACATGCGTTTACATATATCATATATATTTTATTTCGCAAGAACCTTGAAGTGTACCCAGGATCCTAGGAGACCTATATTTGCGTTTGACAATCACCTTTTCCCTCCTGAATTGTTGAATGCTGAAATACTGTTGGAATATTAGGTTGGATCTTGCTATTTTGAATACATAACAAAACAAAATTCTTTGCGAGATTTAGCCAGAAGTAAGTGTGAAACATATAACAATTAAAATACTTCTATTTCGGAATACCACTGAAAATAAATTATTATGAATTATAGGTATTTTTTGTCTTAAAATATTATATCGATATAAAAAATACAACACTATTTTTATGGGTGGAGCATGGGCGGAGTCGACGCCATTTTAGAGAACTATTTGGCTTCAGATCACGTGACCTTATGGCCTGTCCTCTCTTTTTTATTTTGTCATTGGAAATTGTTCATAAAACCTTGTGTGTTTAGAACCCAAAGCGACAATGATGAAGATGTCACAATAACAAAATATTATTAACAGAAGTAGGTTCAATGAATGGCAACTTTAGTCGCTTCCATAAAGCTTTATAGTCGATTCATTAGGGTGTTGGTAGTTATAGGTGTTCTATACAGTATTACCCTACCCTATCTTCCCATAGCATGTAAAAATTGAACAATTATAGTGTAAGTAGATTTGCATAGTTAAATTGTTAAAGACGTAGCATGCGCTAAATTGTAAGAATACCAACGTAGTTAGACTACTTCAACCTTTTCTTCGCTGTTTTAGATCTGCGGGCCTATTATGAACTTTTATAAAACCATTCATGTTCAAGGCAATCCATTTCCCGGGCTTTAAACGACGTATGATTGGCTAAAAAGTGTCACGTGACCGCTTTCGTAACACGAATTTGACGTTTACACTGGAACTTGGCTGGAATTAAGAGTTCATAATAGAATAGACCGGCTGGTTGTTGAAATTAAAACAACTACTAATAAGGGTATCCCACTAAACTGCCCGGATGCCCCTCCGACATTGATATACCACTCTCAAAAAATTTTAGTCTTAGATTTCTTTAAATGCTAACGTAGCAATAGTTTTTATAATGCCGATGCAATCCATATTATATCCGTAATTTATCTTGATTTATAAAAACTTTATGGGAAAGTCTGTAGTTTAAATTTATGCAGATAATTATGATTTTATAGATCAATGTAAGATGCACTCCATATGCGGACATAGGGTTGCCATAGTTTTATGGAACACCCGACAAAAAAAAATATTTTTGTCACCATTGTTTTACAATTTTGGCACCATTATATTAAGTATAAAGTTTAGTTTTAATGGTAACCATAATTGACATTAATTTGTTAACCAACTTCAAAAAAGGAGGAGGTGTTCAATTCGACTGTGAATGTTTTTTTATGTTTGTTACCTCAGAACTTTTGACTGGGTGAACGGATTTTGATTATTCTTTTTTAAAGCGAAAGCTGGTGCTTGTCATGTGGTCCCGCTTAAATTTGAGCGAGATCTGACGAGTAGTTTTAGAGAGTTATCCCTAATGATGAAGTCGGTTATTTTTTGTCAAGAATTATTGTTACTTTTTATGGGTGGGACTTTTATTTTGAATAGATTAATTTTTCTTTTCAGTAGGCATAAACAATGAGTTTTAATTGTTACATTTGGAGATGTTATTAAAGAGCATGTTAAATATTGTATCGAATCATAAAAAAAATTATCTTCCTAAAATATTCCTAAAATACTAAATTAATTTCAACCTTTACATGTAGAATATATTATACAATACCTATATTTTTAAAATCGAATTATATTGTTGAAAAATAAAGAATGAAATAAATTTATTTAACCAAATATTTTAATGTTTTTTTTACTATCATTCTCATGTATCAATCATTACACACACACACACACAATATCCGTCAATATGTTTTAATTAAATTCCTAATTAACGAAACAACATACCTACCTTCCAACTGTCGAGCGATTGTCATTTTCATAATACATAAATCGCAGAATTTTAATAATTTGTCAAGTTCTTGAAATAGGCCGACTCAGGAATAACAAAAAGCTGTCAAAATCCAATAATTAAAAAATCTTAATGTGAGAATATAGTTTATTACAAATACACAGTTGATAATCAGAATACCCATACTTAACTATCACAGTATTCTACCTTCTTTTCCGGCCTGTAGATGTCTTTTTAATATTGCGCTGCCCTTTCCCAGCTTTAGGCTTCTTGGCTGAGAATTGGGTGACGTTGCCTTTGCCCTTAGGCCTGCCTTTAGGTGCCTTCATGGTTTTCTTTTCTTCTGATCGCCTGAAATTTAGAGAAAATAACATAAGTCATAATCTTTGCAATTTTGTGTAAGACACACTTTCACTCTTTAATAGTATGAAATTTTCTATGAGAAGTTTTTACGGTTCTGTATTTGCTACTTATATTATACTTACTGTACTTGTTCCTTGTTAATATGATTTGCAACAGCTTTTTCCATATCTATTTTGGGTCTCTTGTTCAAAATCCTGTCAATTAAATTTAAGTTATTTTCTTTCTCTTTCTGTGGTGTGGGTATGGGTGCTTTACGTTTCCTTTCTTTTCCAGGGATAAGTTCATGAATTCCTTTCCCTCGTGCTTCCTTCTCTTTTGGCAATTTATCTTGGAATTTGCCGAGTGATGCTGTTGAAGCTTTTGCTACAGAGGCGGCAGTGGACAGCTAAAACACATTTATTTATAAGTAAGATGATGATGAATGGTCAAGGATACACTGAGATACAATGATGTTAAGCAGTCTTATCAATTTTTCTCTTGAATTATTAACATATTAATGCTAACTTTAATGGAGACATTTTTTAAAAAAAGAAAAATAACTAATAAAGAACATAGAAGAAGCCAAATTTGGATAACCCCAAATCTGTCTTCCGCATAAGTTTGTTGTGCAATATATCGGACATGGACACATTATATTAATAATTATCTTGTTATATCTTTTACTTACTAAATATCATAAAGAAAATAAATCACCTGAGTGGCCGATGCTTTATCAGATGTAACAGGTAAACCGACTCTTGGAATTTTAACCTTCTTAGACCTGGCAAGGTTCTTCAATCTCTGAAGCTCATTTTTGGCTACTTTTTCTGATTTCTCACTAGCTTTTTTCTCATACATGTCAGTCATGGGGTCCACATTCTGTGGTACCTCTATTAGCCAATTCTTTTCCTTTTCTGCTGCCACCCTCTTGAAACTATAATGGAACAAGAAAATTGTTAATTAAGTAATTGTGTCTATTTTTAATTATACCCAGAAAATTCTAACAGTAACTTGTTGCCATTACTAGTTAGCATTTGCTAAATCAAGAACAAATAAGTATAATGTCGGTGAAGATATCGGAGAAGTTTAATTTTTTTAAAGATTCTTTGTAAAAATTTGAAAAACCGTCATTAAAAAAAATTAAAAAGTTATAGGAAGTTGTGTTTGTTATAATAGTTTTGTACGTCGATAGGCCCTTTGACATCAGAGGGCCTTTGACGATGAGGCTCAAATTAAGAATTACTTTTAGTTAATAGCATACCCATATAAAGGCACCCATTTCTGCAACTGGTCATCCCATTTAAGTTTGTCCTTTTTATTTTTGGTGATGCCCTTGGACTTCGCAAACTCTTGCCATTTAGTCAGCGGCTTCGGCTTGGGAACCGGTTTGGCTCGAGGCAGTAGAGTTGTAGGCTGTGGTAACCTTACAACAATTGCTTCTTCTATCCTCTCTGTAGGCAACTCCCATATTTTGTTTAGCAATAATTGTGTGTTATCTCGAGCTAAGGATTGTAGATATGCATCTCGGTCGCTGTCAGACCTTAAAAAATAAAACACGGACTATATAGATTACAAGAATTATGAAGAAAGTTTACTAAATATTAAACAGGGGAAGAAAACAAAACACTATTGCATCAATTATGATGACATAGATGAGATGATGTTGTTGGTCACATTATTAATTATGGAATTTTCTTTTCTAATTTCTCAAATACAAATTTCTTTATTTTTAATTATTCAAAAGTACAAATATGGTTGGAGTTCCTGCCTTCAACTTTAGTTTGCAGTATTTTAGAAGGCAGTGTCTTCCTAAAATTATGGACTATAATTATAACAATATAAGTACTAAGAAGATAAAAATAATTACAACAAAAAATAGAAGAAAAAAAGAAAGAAAACAAAACATTTACAACATAACGCAGCAGTGTGGGGGCTTCTTGGTGCGTGCGTCTGTATTTGCGTGTAGTGTGTATGTGTGTTTTCATTTAAACAATTAGTACTTAGCAGACTTTCCCAATCCAAACTTTCATAATCATAGCCTTGTGGCCATTCAACAGCTAGACACTTTATTTTAAAAGCTTAAACTTTTAGTCCTTTTGGCGGTATAGTAAAATTTAGGGACCAGATACAAGTTATGCCTTTGAGTAAGAGCACATTAATTGAACCTGGGAACTGGGATTCTATAAACCCTTTTGTTAGTGATTGGTACGACTGACGCTGTATTTACTTGATACGGTTTAATGCAAATAATAGTTTCCTAACCGATAATACACTGCATTTTCTATAAAGATCGTCGGTAGGGAGCTTAAATGGTAGGGCAATGGCAACTTTAAGAAGTGCTCACTCGGCACGTTCTACCTCAATTATATGAGACTTAGCAGCTCTTCCCCAAGGGCCATATAATTGAGTTATCATGATACTATATAAAATAAGATAACTTACTTTAGAGACTTCGTATCCAAATCATTTGTGTCTGAAGCTAGAAGAGATCCAATATCAAACTCTACATCTAAATGTTTTTCAACGGTTATTGGTTTATACTTTTCTGCCTTTCTTTGTTCCCTTTCTAATATTTCATTAACGATATCCATTCTCTTCTTACTTATTTATTTATAAGTAATTCAGTTTATTTCATGGCAAAAACTAACCTAAAACGTAAAAGTTGGTCTTATTTTGATTGTGTCAGAGAAACACGTGTTGTTTGATTTTGTAGAAATTGACATTTGACAGCAGTCATCCAATCCTTGGCCTTGGCTACTATGGGCATGGACATGGATACTCTATCTGGATCACTGACTTTGTAGAGGTACCTGAAGATCGATGACGTCATATACGAAGAGTAATATATCCATCCGTATATAATTCAGATAGAGTAATATATCCATGGCTACGGGTAATGCAGGTTATGACGCACAGAATATTTACCGGTAAATTGGAGTGTTTAAACTTTAACCATTGCGAGGTGCATACACCGTGAATGATAATAATTTCATAATATTTATATCGAAAGTGTTCTTTTTTTGTTTAATCACCCAAATAAAGATAAATATTGTTTATTGGTTTACGTACTCTGTGCTAAAAAACAAATTACAACAGGTGTTTATCTGTGGACAGAATTGACAGTCTGCTCACTGCTATCTGTCAGATCAGATAGTCACAGAAGGATGACGGAAGCTGTGGACGGAAGTCGAAAAATTAATAAATATTATGTACTGTAAAAGTATTTAAAAATTTTAAAAAATGGTTGCATGGGTTGACTTTGACTTGTTTGTTATATTCAAATAAATTGATATTTAATTTGAAGACATCTAATAGGTGCTTAACAATTTTAATAAACCATAATTAACTAATCATAAGTGTTTGGGTTTGATTATTTTCCCATTTTAATTTTACAGGTTACAAACATTTTCAAAACTTTTAAGCTGGGAGCAATAACTTAGGATCCTTGTTTCCAATATGAGTGCAGATCCCGAAAAAACTTACTGTTTCAAGGTGGAAAACAAATTCATTGTTAAAAGTGGTTGCAAGAAACGAATGTGGAGATCTCTAAAACAAATATTGACTGCAGATAGATCTTTGCCTTGGCCAAATGAAGCTGTTTTGTGTTAGTATCCAATATATATTTGTTTGTATGTGTGCTTTTTCTGCTTTATTTAGTTACCCATAGCTTAAATAATAAACTGGGCTACAAACAGATTGCTTACACCAAATATGATACTGATATTACTCATATTATCTTCACAGATTACTCCATAAATGCACCACCAACCTTCAAACCCACAAAGAAATATTCTGACATATCAGGACTACCAGCTCCATATGTGGATCGGCATTCAAAACTGTATTACAGCAATGTCGAGGAGTTTAATACAGTCCGCAGCTTGCCTATGGACATAACGGCTGGTTATTTACAATTACGAGGTGCTAACATTATTGTGGGATGAAAATCTGAAATCAGTTTCAAGAAATTAAGTGTCAGTGTCAAGAATAATATTTATGTTTTGACTTGAAATAATTATTAATACTAGCTCTACAGGTGGTTATTCCTACATTTTCTGGGACAAAAAGTACCCTTTAATTATGTCAACTCATGTACAAAAACTGACAAGCATCTATATTTAAATTTTATGTTGGCAATAAATAATATAAAACTAATATTGGTTTCAAATAATACATCATATTTCAAAATATACATTTACTATGACTTAATATTAAAGTTAACAACTAGCAGTCCATTTTTGGCTGTCGCTGATCTGAACCACCTTCCGCTCTTGTGTTCCTGCCCCACCGCTGCGTACAGCTGCCTGCCATCACCCGTAAACATCATACTATTCACAAACCCATACACTTCAATACTAAACATTGCAAGAACCTTTCTATAAGAGTCGCACACCTTCCAAATTCTTATTTGATTATCATAAGAACCAGATGCAAAAACATCCGAGTTTAATAATGTTGCCAGACTAGTAATCCATCTTGGAACTGAATTTTCTGAGCCATGTGCTTCTGTCACGGTACATAAGGGCTTCTTTTTCAAGACACTCCACACACATAGGGAACCGTTATCGCTGCCAGACACAAAATGCTCTTCATCCAGCAATTTTACTTCATCCAAGCTTCCGGCGGGGCCATTGAAAATGAGTTGCGATTCTTCTACAATCTTCCATATTCTCACTGATGTATCTCTACTGCCAGCGGTGATCGCTCTTTCTCTCGTCAAAGCATCTATTGCTGTTATTGGAGACTGATGACCAAACAATGTTTCAACGTATGCCATCTCGTCGAGAGACCATATTTTCACTGACCTATCTTTGCTAGCAGAGTATAAATCATGGGTATTCTTCCTAAACACAAGACCAGTCACTCTATCCTTGTGACCTTGGAATGTGTGCACGTGTTTTAGGTTACTCGGATCCCAAACTTGAATGCAAGAGGACTCGTCAGATGTCACTAGATATTTTGAATCTGTAGTTATGGCTACAGAGGAAATACTTCCTTTTAAAAATTTGGAATGGGATTTGTATGTGAGAGACCCGAGTTTTCTCTTTTCCTTGATACTCCATTTTATTACGGAGCCACTTTTACACCCAGTGAAGGCAAAGCACCCGTCGATAGAAATACATACACAAGTGAGGGAAAGACGATGTTCCTTGGTTTTTATTAATCTTACATCATTTTTATCGGGAACAATATAGTTATCCGCGACTTCTATTCTTAATTTACCTTTCTGTTCTAAGTAGTCTTTTTGTAATCGCTTTCCAATGGCATCGTCGATTTCATTTAGTTCTGCTCTTTTCGCTTCTTCTTTTTCGATTTCCTCTAAATATTTTTTTGCTAAGCGCAACTTTTTCTGTTCAGCAGTTTCGTGATCACTCTCAGATTCTTCGGCATCAGAAAATTTCTTTAAATCTAACTCGCTGTCTGAAGACCCGTTACCGTTTTGTAGGTTAGGAGCATATTGTTTTTTCGGCTTTTTCTTTTCAAGTCTTTCGCCTTTTCTTTTGTGAACCTGTCTAGACTTTCCTTTCAAAAAAAACGAAGAAGACATTTCTTTCAGGAACTTACGGTAATGTTAAATATGTATTATTTCCACTTTTCTATACACGTTGAATCGACATTTCATTTCAGGACAAGTTGAAGTTTGAAGTTCTAGCTGATGACATGACAGGCGACAGTGATGACGTTTGTCAAAATTCTAAGTCATGGATGTATATTACTCTAACTGGATAAGTAACGTAGAGGTACCTGTGGACGCATGACGTCATAACCGAAGGACCATTTTTCTATTGTCCCTGGATATATCATTCGATTATGATTTTTTTATAATGATATAAAAACATCTAACATGAATATTATAAGTAACGTAATTGTGTGGTAGTTTGCAAAATTACGTCAAAAAGTTAATGCAATTTTTCAATGTGGCGATTACGGTCATTGGGAATTTGTGAAGACTGTGGTCGTTGTTTTGTTTGTGTTGCTTAAAATGTGGTGTTGTACTGTTATCAATTAATTATCAGTGAAAAAATTACAATAAAAACAATTGCAATATTTTAAATTCAGTAATTTGAAAAAAATTTAATAAAATGTTATAATATTGAAAATATTATAATTTTTTACCACGACAAAAATTACCAATAGAAAACATTTTAAACAACCATATCAAATTAGGACATAATTTTCCTAAGTAAGTGTGGTCACCCTACAATTATGAAGGATAACCTCAATCCGCACTGTGATTGGTCGAATAGTCCTTAAGATAAGACGTCATCGAACTATTGTGCTTCAGGTACCTCTACAAAGGTCAGCAATCCAGATAGTGTAAAATATCCATATTCTAAGTCTATAATGTTCCGTTTACACGTAATTATGTTGTTAAGTAGATAACTAAATTTCAAGTAAATTAATACGTGTAAACCGACAATTTAATAGTTATTTAGTAAGCAAGTAAACAAATAATTTTTCTATTTTCTTATAGGAAATGTTTCCTATATAATCATTCATTTTATTCATGAACGGCCAACGAAAAGCAATACGAAAGGTCATTTACCTTAAAAATGACTGGAGCTGACAATCTATTGGAACGAAGTTCCTTATCGCGCGTTGTGAAAGGGGGCTAGACGGAAAATTACGACACTTTTTGATTCTTACGAATGACAACACTTTTTTTGAAGTGATTCAGAGCATTTTACAGAGATGGCGCTGTACAACAAAACAATACTTAAATCGAAAGGATTAAGTGTTTATTTTTTTATTATTATTATTATTATTTTTTTATTATTAATATTATTAATTTTTTATTATTAATATTAATCTTGTGTCTTTGTCGTAATGTCTCGTTCTCCCGGTAGAAATATGGCAAGATTAAGGCCGCGCGCATTTTGTTACGATCGTGGTCGCACGACTTTCGTGCCGCACACTGAATACCTACGTTTTTCTTCGTCAAATAGGTACCTAGTTAGGCCAGTGCCGATACCTCTGAAAACGGTAAAAAAATGAAAAAAATTATAATAGGATGAAACCTATTGCAAAAGGAAGAGAATATAACAAAAAATAAAGGAAAAATAATTTACGGGCGATCTGAGGTCAGGAAGTGGGGGGGGAGGGGGGGTTTAAGGGTAAAAAACGGTTTATCTCAATTTCCAGCAAAACTATAAGTCCTATGGAAAAAAGTTAAATGGCAAAGTTATAGGTAATAAAAAGGTCTACAATTTTTGCATTTACACTTTTTTACATAACCTCAAAATTTATGTGAAAAATTCAAATAACCAAGTTTTTGGTTTATTATTTTTATCTTATACAAAAATATTTCTTTTTTCACGAAATTTGGTGAAAACTTACCTTTTTATTTCTCAAATATACTGTATTTTTTTTATTTGAAATATTAATTTTTTCACCTTATTTTGACTTAATATCGAAAAATCACCCTAATTTTCAATCGAAAATTCACCTGTCAAAATATCCGCTTTTTTAAAAAAATCTGTGAGCTTTTTATTTGCTAAAATCTCTACTTTCTGATGGTATAAAAAGATATACACTACTATGGTAAATTTTCTCAGAAAATGCAATGAAACGACAACTATTTTTGCATGTTTCTTGCAATCTTTATGGATTTGTAATTTTTTTGCTTATTAATTTAACATGGATTTTGACGTTTTTCGATTAATTAAAGTGTAAATTTTAATAAATGGCTCAAAATTGTACATAAATATTAAAAATATATATTTAAAAACTCGAACTCGAATAATTTTTGTGAAAATAGTTGTCGTTTCATTGCATTTTCTGAGAAAATTTAACATGGCAGTGTATATTTTTTTATATACCATCAGAAAGTAGAGATTTCAACAAATAAAAAGCCCACGGACTTTTTAAAAATATCGAATATTTTGACGGATGAATTTTCGTTTAAAAATTAGGGTGCTGTTTCGATATTAAGTCAAAATAAGGTGGAAAAAGAAATATTTTAAATCAAAAAAATTACAGTATGTTTGGGACATAGAAAGGTAAGTTTTCACAAAATTTCGTGGAAAAAGAAATAATTTTGTAAAAGGTTAAAATAAAAAACCAAAAACTTGGTTATTTGAATTTTTCACATAAATTTTGAGGTTATGTAAAAAAGTGTAAATGCAAAAATTGTAGACCTTTTTATTACCTATAACTTTGCCATTTAACTTTTTCCATAGGACTTATAGTTTTGCTGGAAATTGAGATAAACCGTTTTTTACCCTTAAACCCCCCCTCCCTCCCCTCAGATCGCCCGTAAATTATTTTTCCTTTATTTTTTGTTATATTCTCTTCCTTTTGCAATAGGTTTCATCCTATTATATTTTTTTTTGTTTTCAAAAATTATCGGCACTGGTCTAAGTGTTCTAGTGACGTCGCATTTGTAGTCTTCTTTACAAATGTTCTTTACAAAATTTAAAATGGCGGCCGTTCCGAAAGGAAGAGGGCTAGATCCCCGTATTTTTGTTAATAAAATTGGTTATACTTGATGTCCTTAAAATTTCGCTAGTTGGTCGCTGGACACCCTGTATAATGACCACACACTGTCTTATAAACATTTATGTCCGTAAACCAAGTTAATGAATTTTTCTACATACATTTTTTAAGTTTCGACAGTACGAATGTGTTTTAAAATCCCAACACGTTCGGATTGTTTCGGACGTCGGATGTACACGTAGGTAAGGCGCGGGCCACACAGAAAAGACGTAAGACGAAGACGGGGCTCGGACCCCTCGCAGACAGGGCGCCGTTAAAACATATAGAAAAGACAAGGAACGGGCGTGACGGTCGGTGCACACTGGGCTTTTCCCGGCCACAGAGTACTTAATCACTATAATAATTACAACCTGCTCTCCGCGTCCTTTCCGCTCCCCCGCTGGCGCCTACGCACGCCCGCGTCCTGTCCTGTCCTTTCTGTATGTTTTGCAATAGGGCGCCGACGAGAAAACGTCGTGTCGAGCGTCCCGTCTTTTCTGTATGTTTTACGTCGCGACGGCTGCATACATTTTGTATGAAAGTAGATTAAACGGGCGCCGCGACTGCGACGGGTCCGTGTCTTACGTCTTTTCTGTGTGGCCCGCGCCTAAGTATACGCACGACAATGACATCGCGCCCAGTCTGCGCGCTCCCAATGCTCCCATAGTACTTGGAATGTCGGGATCATTCGTACGTGTACTCACGAGTAAAATTCGTACGAAAACGTGTCCAAAGTGCGCGCGGCCTAAAACGGGTTCGCCAACATTCTGTTCAACAACATAACATTTAAATTATTAGATTGTTGTTGTTAAATTATTGTTTGTTGTAATTAAGAGTGGTTAATGATGGATCCACAACAATGATTTCCTTAAAAAATGTTAAATTTTTATCCTCATTTCCGTTATTATTCATATTATTATTTAATTTAAATCTACAATACACAATACAATAATTCAAATTATAATAAAATTAATAAAAAAATAGCATGACCCAAGCTACTTGTGGTTAAGTCAACAGATTTGTTATTAACGAACTACAATACTATCGATAGTATTGCCTTGTTCTGTGTTATCGATACTATCAATAGGCCGATCGATTGGGCGTTTCTCGGTGGTCATACTATTCCGTGGTGTTGTCCATAGCACCAACGACACAGGCAATCTCAATGTCCCCCACATTATTACTTACGTTATTTATTACTTACTCTGGAGATGGCGGTAGTTCATCACTTATTAACTCTTAATATCAATCTTGTGTTTAATTTTTTGAGGGGTGGTGCAAGAACTTCAAAAACAATATGGAATATCCAAATGTAAGCCCATAATAAAATGTTTAGTTTTTTTTTATAATTCTCATATAAAGTGAAGCTTCATAGGAGATTTATTTTAATATTTAGAAATCGAATAAAAAGCAATATTATATATTGAAACATTTATTTTTATTCATGAAAAACCTTCACACAAGAAATAGTGGCAGGCGTCCAACATCAGATGACTCTTCTTTCTTGATGTAAAAACGTTTTAAAGAAAAGCTCAATTCCCGGTCAGAACGCTTCTTGTTTGACCTTTTCTTAAAGTACCTAAGCTAAAATAAATTTGATCATACTGTTGCGATAGAACAAAAAATAAAGGTTTTTTAGTAGTAGTACTCCATGGGAGACTCATAGCTACGACGTCATAGTGAGGCGGGGAGGGTGTTATCCATATTTTACCGATAAACCTAGACGCTCGCGTATCTGGAAATCACAGCAATCAGCACAGGTACTGCCACAGCAACAGGCCAGCGCACCACCGGCCTGCCAAACAAACGCAAGTATTAGTCCAGACTACGCATGTCGGTCGGCCGCTAACCTACCTGTATTTCTTTCAATGTGTTTGTGTACAGAACTTTAAATTATTTATATTTAACAAAATGACATTCCACGCGAATATGGGCAGATGATAATAAACTGATTGAAGGTAGCAATAGCAACATCTACCGACTACATCTCCCAACAACGCATTGCAGAATTGGAAATAATTTATTAAAAATCGAACAGGTGATCGCGATTTATTTACGTTTGTTTATATGCGTGTCTCGGTTTGTCAATAATATAAAAGTTTACTCATAACTTAGTGCGGCAACAACAGCAAATCAGCAGTTGTCAGCAAGCCACCAACCCCCCCTCCCCGCAAACCGCCTCTCGCTCTCTGCACACTCCATGCCCTGAGCATACCAACATTCATATTAATTCTACAGTAATAGTTCTAAATTAATTATCTTACACTAAGCATTGTTACACTGTCGTAATAGGCTTCAATAGCATTGACAAATGACAACTGATGTGCAATACAATATTAGACAGGCCTATAATTATTGTAATGGGTTTATAGTTATAAATAAATACAAGGTACCTTTTTGATACAATTATTGTATGAAGAAAGACAATATTTGCTATATTTATTTTTATCTTACGTAATTTACCACATGAAGTTGTCCTACATAATGCCCAATTTAGCCCAATTATCCCTTGGGTCAACATGATCTTCTCGTTTTAGTGATTAGAAACCTGAAATGACATCTAATGGCCAGTAGAGCCACACCTAATTTCTTATTAATCACATAAAATATTGCATTACAATACAAATCTCATAAGGTTAATCTGACAACAAAAGTTAATATTCCTCACAAGTACAAATTAAAAGTAAGAGAGTAACTATTTAATTCTAATAAAAAGAAAAGTGCAAAATGCAATTTGTTGAAGACAATTAATTTTAACAACTATAAATGATATTGAAAAACAGAAAGAAGGAGAAATATCAAATTTTACATTGACAAAGACATGGTGATGAAAAAAAGTATGATACAATTATATTTTTAAGTTATTCTATTTTTTCAAACTTAACCTAGGTTGTTACATTAAAAGTTTTGCCACTATGTTGATCATAGTTAGGTCTACAGAGCTTATACGTAAAGAGTGCTAGTACCTTGGCTGAAGGCTGCAAGGGTCATGAAGTACAGCACTTCAGCACACAACTGGTACCCAACCTGTAAATGGAAACATTACAAATTAAATACATATGTCTCAATATTTGTAACTAAGTTTACACTAAATACTTAAATAGTAAACCAGACAAGTACATAAAATATTTTCTAGGCAATTAAATCAAGCTTTAAATATCAATGTGTTTCAAACTTTAACTTTAGTATTAGATTCCATTTAATCTGAGTCCTAGCTTGCCAGAGAGCAAGCCTTATCTTACAGCCCGTCTTGAAATGTCAGACGCTGTTAAAACTCCACCTTCCAATCCTCATCCTTTGATTTTAGAATACATTTGTCAATATTTATATTTTAAAAGGCAACTTTGACTTTGACTTTATTGTACCACTTTTCTTTGGTTCAATAAAGATTAAATAAATAATTAATTTACGTATTAAGTACTATTATTAAATTTGTATCTGATAATGTATAATGTTAATCACAAAAACTATGACAAGCTTGTAAAAATGAGACGCACAAAGTCCAACTTACTCAGTGGTTCAATGCCTGGAGCGGGAGCGAGAGCGACTGCGGCTGCGCGAGCGGCCCCGCGAGCTCTTCGAGTCGGAGCGGGATCGAGAGCGGGACCGGGAGCGCGTGTACGAGCGCTTCCGCGACCGGGACCTGGATCGACGACGTGAACGAGACCGTGAGCGCGATGCGCTAAAAACAATTCCATCACATGAAAATATGAAATGTGTTCCGTCCCACACGCTCCTGTGAAACCGCCACCCATTGCCTGTGCTCTGCTTTGATGATTAAAAAAAAACAAGACAAAAGCCAGCTTTCAAAAGTTTTAAAGCTTCTCCGGTGTTAGCCAGTGTTCAGAGAATAGAATCTATATGGTATTTCTGCTGTATTATCCTCCGTGAAGCCTCTAATACAAAATATAACAAAGTTTATACTGGCTGATAAATCGTAATTAAAAACATTTTGTTTAATGTGACGCAGTCAAGACAGTCAAAATTATCAAAATGTATTGAGAAATTTAGGTTAGGTACCTGCGGCGTCTATCGTAACGGCTTCTGTACGGTGAAGATGGCCGGCCATATCGGGCCATCTGTACGCGTAGCTCCCTCCCATCCAACATGCGACCGTCCAAGGAATCAAGTGCGTCCTCTGCATCACGCCGGTCGTAGAATCTAAAACGTCAATGAAGTAGATGAGAACTTACAATGTTATATTTATCATGACATGATTAGATTTCTTAAAATTAACACGACTTACCTGACGAAGGCGAAACCCCTGCTTTCTCGGGTATATCTGTCTCGAGGAATATAAATGTCGCCAACCTCGCCACACCTTTCAAAAACGCGACGCAAATCTTCCGGCGTTGTTCTATACGTTAAATTGTCCACTTTTAAGGAAACCATGCCGTCAATACGCGGCGGCGGTCTACCGTAACTCATTTTGAATGAATTTATCCAATTTTCTCCTTTCCTGAACTTATAATCTGAAAAAGATCACCAAGCGACTATATCTTAACAAAATGGCGTCGCAGAACAGACAGAATTTTATCTTGTGTCCTTGTGGTTGTGGTCGTCGTTCTTCGCGGCGTCGGTCAAGTCTACACTCCACAGATAGTACAAACTTAATTTCCAGTATTTTCCAGAGAATATATTGTATTCTCTAAGGATTCTTTGTCTACCTTCTATACTCCATGGATTATCCATAAACCATTAATTCTATGGAAAGTCCATCAAAATTTTATTATTATTAGTCTGCAATTATATATAGTCTGTGCATTCAACGTCGTCGACCCTCCCTTCCCCCGCCCCAATTCATCATACATTTCCGATTCATCTTGTCACATCGTCAAATAGATTTAATTTTAAGTTGCAAAATTTTTTACGTTTACTTTTTGTTAATTTGGACTCATTTACGTTCGGACCTGGAAGAATACAAATTCATCTAGGGGTAAGTAGGATCTTTGTCATCTTAAAATCGAACTGCCACATGTTAGTAGGTAGGTAGGGGCAACTTGAAGTTCGACTTACCTATACCCTATTTAGGTATTTTAATTTGTTTCAGGCTGCTTCAAAACACTTCTGAGACCTCAGGCTTCGGCCTGTGGTCGTAGTAACAAAGTAACCGAAGAAAAAACTTAATATTTATTTAAATACTACCTCCTTTAAATTTATCATCAACTTTTTCCCTAAACTGTCTTTATTTCACAACATTTCAAAGCTAGCTAACACGATGTCCCAGTGGAACAATTCGTACGCTTATAACAACCAGTATCAGGGCCATAATACCTGGAATGGCGACATGAATGGTCAATACCAAGCTTATTATCCTAATAGACAATTTGATAACAGTAACCAGTATGTGAGCTTCAATGAGTTTCTTGCTCAAATGCAGTCTGCTGGCGTCCCCGCGGCGAACCCTGTGGCGTACAACAACATCCAGTATACAAACTATCCAAATAATCAATATAGTTATCAAAATATTCCATCACAAGGTGCTCAAATTGATCACAGTTATGGGGCAAATGCAACAAACAACATTGCACCTTTGAATAATGCTGAGCCAACCCCAGTGTACCAGTTGGAGACGCAACATCAAAAGCAATATGACTCCGCTCTAGCAGAATCAAAGAAATATAATCAAATGGTTTTCAACTCAAAACTCACTCCAACAGCAACTGAATTTGTGCCTAAAAGATCTGGTATTGATACAACAAGCAATTCTAGTAGTATACCACAACTAAACCAACCATCAACTAGCAAAATTGTAAATGAAAATGTAAATATAAGCAATTCCAGTAGCCAAAATAAGCCTTCTAGTTCTAAAACAAATTGGAGAGAAAGACCTCAAACTTCTCAGCAGAACGACAGTAATGTTGAAGAAACTGTTGATAGACAGAATAAGAATTATAGAGGACAGAATAGAAATGGTTCTGTACAAGAAAAGTACAACCAGAACAATGATTCTAATAACCATAGTCAAGATTCTTCTTACCGCAACCAAGAGTCTAGTAAAAGCAACTATGTTGCTAATGGCCATAATAATGATGGGAATGGATCTAGATATGTGACAGATACCAACAGTGATAATTCTGAGACAAGTACTCGTCAGCAGGAGAGAAGCAGAAGGAATAATGAATCAAACAGTTACCAGAGGTCTAACAATCGGTATTATGAGAATAACAACCAAAATAGAGAACATAGCAGGAACACAGACAGCTATCGAGGAGAAGAGGGTCAATCGAGGTACAACTCCAAACATAATAATAAAAATAAGGATTCAGACAGAATGTTTTACAATAGTTCAGTACCTAAGGGGAGTCAGGATGTGAGGAACGGGAGAGGCGATGGTTCCGGACGCCGTGGATGGGCTGGGAGTCAGCGTGTGAGAACAAATGAACGTAACTTTGATGAGGATGAGCAGTATGCTAATACATATCTTCAGCATAGGGAAGATAAGCTGAATAAAGAACCCAAAGCGAGTCCCGTAAGAAACAAAAATAATAAAAATGGGACCAGTAGTGCAGGTAATTTTATTTTCATTTTTTTATTGAATGTTAAGTTTCTGGTTTGTTAATTAATTAACAAACTTTAACAGTATCACTGCTAATGTTAGCTGCTCATTTCAATAGGCAGTTGTCTCATGATTATATTTGTGCAAGTGTTGACTAATAATTTCTCTACACCTTTTATATTGTGATAAAGTCTAACACTATCAACTTATGATTGACAGTAGCAAACACAGAAATGACTCAGCGAGAACGACTCAGCAAGCAGTTAGATAAGGGCACACTGGAGTGCCTGGTGTGCTGTGAACGAGTTAAGCAGATAGACACAGTCTGGTGGTGCTCCAATTGCTACCATGTTTTGCATCTTAAGTGCATCAGGAAATGGGCATTGAGTAGTGTGATTGGTAAGTTCATTTTTATTAATATGTACCAATATTATTATGTCTGTCAATATTATTCTCATAGATTTTTTGTTTACTCATTTTTACTTTTATGGCAACACATTGGTAATGAGTTTGTTATTGTTGTCCATGAGTAACAGTGATCATACCATAGATTTAGTACTTATAGATTCAGCCACGGCGTGGCCTCACATGAGACAGTGCTAGTATATTATACATAATAATATATCAAATAGTTATGCAAGAGTTTTTGTAGTATTACCAGGTTGATGAAATTTCCCATTTTCTTTTGAAGTGCAGGCAAGAACAGTCACAGAGTTTTCTTCAAACTAGTACTTTTACGCCCCGTTTACATACTCTGAGTGTATGTATATGTAACCATGTATTTGCCGGGGAGTCTGAACCTGAACCCCATAAAAAAGGCGCGATCTGTAGTTGTATGGGTGAGCCTAGGACGCCAAATTTAGAGGGGCGCCACATTTTGGGGTCAGGAGCAAAAAAAGGAAACCAAAATTCTTAATAAACATTCCCATTGGTTCAGCAAAAAACTTTTGGAACAAAAAAGCTCGATTTTGATTTTCTCATGTGGGCGCCACATTATTTTTGCCTAGGGCGTCAGTGGCTCTAACGCCGGCACTGCTGGTATACAATAAAGTGTTAGTATTGTATTGTAATCACCAGAGGGCAAATGGCGTTGTCCGGCATGCCAGAACCCATCCAACGAGATCCCGACGGAGTACCGGTGCATGTGCGGCGCGGTACGCAACCCGGAGTACCAGCGCGGCGCGGGCGGCGCTCACACCTGCGGGCGCGCCTGCCAGCGGCCGCGCGCCTGCCCGCACCCCTGCACGCTGCTCTGCCACCCGGGACCGTGTCCGCCGTGCCAGGCTACTGTTAACAAGTGAGTGGTTGTACGACTTATCTATAATATAATAAAACTCAAAGTGTCTATTTGTCTATCCAGACGTCACATAAAAACCCTTGAACGGATTTCGATGAAAATTGGTAAAGTTGTTACTTATACCCTAGGTCATATTTCAGACAACTTTTCATCCCGGAAAATTAAAAGGTTTCTCGGGAAAACAGCATAAAAGTTTGAATAAGTTAAAACATAATTTCCGTATGCAAAGCTGCGGGAAACAGCTAGTAATTAATAAAGTTATTCGAGTGTTGTCTATTTCTTTTTTTGTGTAACTAGCCGACAAAAGAGCTGATGGTCCCATGGACATCAGCCGTTGCTGACCAAGAAAGAGAGAAGAGAGTGAGAAAGTGAGAAAGAACAAAACAACTGGCTCTCAAACCAAATATTGTATTTATTTTGTAAGGATAGATGCTATCGTTTCTGTTGGAAACTAGTTTTGGGTAGTTTTGGGTTGTTACAAATAATTAGATTCAATTGATGTTTTCCATACTTCTTGTATAATGTTTCAAAACATTTCCTTCATTATCATTTCAATGTAAATTTTGGTATAACATAGGGTCACTTGTCAATATACTTACTCATATAAAGTATGTTTTTGTACAAGTAATACAATTTGTTAATAAAAAAATTTACTCTGTTACAGACATTGCGGTTGTGGAACAGAGACCCGATCCATCTTGTGTAGCAGCAAGCTGCCGCAGGTGTGTGGCCGAGTGTGCCACAAGACTCTCGACTGTGGCTCACACACGTGCCAGAAGGAGTGCCATGAGGGACCCTGTGAAGACTGCAAGGAGACTGTTACACAGGGTAACCGATTTTAAACTTTGTTGCTTTTTTATATACACACAGTGTTAATCTATTATATTGTTATATTATGTAAAACACAAAAAATGTTTGTATGGATGTCCTTTATATACTTTGAAACCATCCAACCGATATGCTGCAAAAGTGTTTCATTTGAAAGACAATAATGCAAAGATGGTTCGAGACCACTAAAACAATGCATTAGACACATTTACGATTTTAGACCTTTTCCATACAAATTTTTTTTGCATGGTAGCATATGCTGGGTATCCACTAGTAATGTTATAAAAAGACCTCAAGATAAAATAGTTTTTTTCTTTCTATACAGGATGTTTCATATAATAGTTAAAAAAATAATGTTGTTTGGTATTGGGGTTAAAAGGGTATAGTAAAGTGTCATATATTGGAAGAATGAATTGTACTTCTTTGCCTTATTAAAAAATAAGATAATGTACATGTAGGTAGATTGACATATCACTTTAAGATGGCTACCTAGCCTAATAAACGTAATTAACCAATTCTAGTTGTTTTAATAAACATAAAAAGCAAAGCACACAGCTGAACCATACATGGTGTTTAAGCCGTTGTTAATGAAGTGTATCGTCCCCCAGTGTGCCACTGCGCGGTGGGCAAGTCGCGCGTGGTGGCGTGCGAGCGCGGCGTGACGTCACAGTGGGCGTGCGGCGCGGAGTGCGGCCGCGTGCTGGCGTGCGGCGCGCACGTGTGTCGCCGCGAGTGCCACGCGCCGCCGTGCAGTGCGTGCCCGCTGCGGCCGGAGAGCGTGCCCACTTGCCCGTGTGGGAAGACCAGGTTGGTTGGATGGTTGGTTGGTTGGTTGGTTGGTTGGTTGGTTGGTTGGTTGGTTAGTTGGTTGGTTGGTTGGGTGGTTGGTTGGTTGGTTGGTTGGATGGATGGATGGATGGTTGGTTGGTTGGTTGGTTGGTTGGATGGTTGGTAGGGTTGGATAGGTTTCCTGTATTAGATTTTAGGAAAATTATTGATGTGAAACATCTATAGGCGGAGGGTAAAACTGATTTTTAGCGCGGTGAGTGGCGACGCATCGCCGCACTATATTATTATGGTAGGGCAATATGAAAAAAAAATGTGGGTAATCATAAATAAACTTACTTTGATAGGCTGTAGCATACAGTAGGACAAAACTGTCATCATTTTCTGGAGACTATTCATAATATTGTATTTTTTCATCATGCCATATTTAGTTCCTGTCATAATCTGTACTTTTATGCCTATTGGTTGTATAAAATAATTTAGATTTTTCACATCTGCCAGCCGCCCCATGATGGCTCACATTTTTTTTTATATTGACACAAAATACTTGTGTAAAAGCTAATGACAGTTCAAAATTTTTTCTTCAAACACAATCAAATTCAGTCACTTGCTAGATATATTTAAATCAGTAAATATGGATATATTGAATAAACATCACAGGCTAAGGGAGGTCGCTCGCGGCTACTTTTTGTTAGCTACTTCATGTTAAGGTGCGTTTTTTGGCTATATACAGGATCCAGGAAGGTCAGCGCAAATCGTGCACTGATCCAATACCGCTTTGCGACAACATCTGCGCCAAGCCGCTGCGTTGCGGACCTGACGAAGAGAGGCACTTCTGCAAGGAGAAGTGCCATGAAGGTATCATTTATAAATTTACTAGCTTCAGTAGGAAATCGAATTGAGATTAAAAATTGTACAATACTACGAATCCTTGATCATAGTAAATACAATATAGTTTCGACGTCAAAAGAGCATCAAAGACAACAAATACAGTCTTTGTTTATACAAATACAGTCACCGCCACTCATGAACAATAATATCAAAGATATATAAATAAGCGGCGTAAATTGAAACGTAAAAATTAAAAAGATAATGTTACACCGTAAGGAGTATTAACACATCAGTAATCAACCTCAAACGGGATTTGTTTTTTTTTGTATTTGTGAACATCGATCAGTTATATTTTATTGAGGATGTATAAATTTAAAGTTCATTTTCTTTTGGTTGTATTTATTGCTGCTTCACTTTCAGTTTATAATATAATAGTATTAAGATTAATCTGGGGTTAACTGTATTGGTTCACAACCTAATATTAAGTTAGAACTACATTTACTTAAGATCTGTAGGGTTACTGTTTGTTAACCTAATTAAAAAAAAAAGATAATGTTGCGCTGTAGCCGCGACTTTACAGCTTTATGTAACTTACGGCCAAAAATATTATAAATGTTTGACTTTTTCTGTTGTCTTAACCCTGCAAACTGTTACTTCGTCCAGGCGAATGTCCAGTGTGCCCCGACTCGACCCACCTGCAGTGTCGGTGCGGACATTCGACGCGCGAGGTGCCGTGCCGGGACCTGCCCGAGCAGCGGAACAGTGTCACCTGCCAACGGAAGTGCAATAAGGTATGATTGCCGATTGGGTGTTTACGTATTTGTTAAATCAAATGTTTTTCCATATGTAAAAAGTAGTACTAAGATTGATCATCAAATTAGATTAAATTATTTACCTCTTGTTAGCCGTAGCCATACAGTGGTACTATACTTCCTACGTCAACACGCACCAGTGTAACAGTGATTAACCCCCGACGCAATCGAGAATCCATCCATCCCATCCATCCATCAGCCCTTGGAGATTCACTGCTGGACATAAGCATCCCCTAACCTGCGCCACTCTGACCGGTCCTGAGCCTTCTGAATCCAGCGGATGCCCGCTTCAGAGCGTCAGTCCACCTGGTCATGGGCGTCCCATGCTTCTTTTTCCGAGACGTGGCCGTCATTCGAGGACCTTCCTTCCCCAACGGCTATCGTACTAAATCGAGAGTATTCTTAGTTATGTTTAGTGTAAATAAAACGATTGTTATTTTTCCATATTTAATTGAACGTTATAACCAACGGTGTGAACAGAAGCTGAGTTGCGGGCGTCACCGGTGCCGCGAGGTGTGCTGCGCGGGCGGCGAGCACCTGTGCACGCTGGTGTGCGGCCGCAGCCTGTTCTGCCAGCAGCACCGCTGCGAGGAGTACTGCCACGCCGGACACTGCGCGCCCTGCCCCCGTCTCAGTCAGTATACACCACGTATACACCGTGTACACAGTGTATACCGTGCTTTACACATCTTATCCTTCTCAATCGTTTCGCTCTTGAATGTCATGTAGTCGCTTTACTGGCAGGTGTAATCTATGTGTGTACAAATGCGCATACTTAAGGAAAGCAGTTGGATTTTATATGCCTACGAGTAACTACTGTTGTTCATAAAATTTCTTAATTATGATGCACTAACATGGCACAAAAAAGTAAAAAAATATTTGGCAAAGGGATAGCTCCCGCCAGGCGAGAGCCCCGACTGATGTTGTCGGAGTGTTGTATATATGCCAGCGATCGTAGAAACTTCGATAGCGTGATTCAGGTTGGCGTGACGTCACCGTGTGACGCGTGTGCGCTGTCGCCACAAATACAACCGAATTTTACTTCCATCTTTTTTGAACTCTGAAAAACAAAACATTTTTTTTAAACCGTTTATTCACAAAATAACATCCTTAAAAACTAATACAACATCCCGCCAAACTATCGAGTAGTTTGTAGGCGGAGAGTGTTCGCTCTTATTTTACAAAAAAAAAATCAATTCCAACTTCCAAGTAGGTCTTATAAAATAGTGTAATAATATGTTATAAGTAAGGTACTAAAATTATTTATAATTTTAACAACAAATCCAACAGATGATTAATAATTTAACATAATAATATACACCTGGCACAAGATACCGAATCTACGTTATGGACTCCAAAAAATACTGCTCAAGTTGTTTCTTTAATATTCGATACGACATACGACATTCGATATTTGAATACAGACTTCGAGGAGGTCCGCTGCGAGTGCGGTGCGGCCGTCCTGCTGCCGCCGGTGCGGTGCGGCGCGCGGCCGCCCGCGTGCGAGGCGGAGTGCGGGCGCGTGCGACCGTGCGGACACCCGCCGCACCACTCGTGCCACACCGGCGACTGCCCGCCCTGCGTCGTGCTCACCGCGCGCGTCTGCTACGGGGGACATGAGGTGCGCTTACGTGACCAGAGTCATAGTCACGACCCATAATAGGGATGTTGACTAATTTTAGGATTCAATTTAATTTTATAGATAAGACCTTAATATTCACGAAAAAAATATTATAAAAATAATAATCTTCAATTTTTAAACAAAAATTGATAAATAAAAATCGTTATCAAATTTTCCATCAAAAACGTCACGTGACGTCACAATCCAATTTGCATATAAAATACTTTCAATGACGTCATAAGCTCAAAATGGCGTTTGAGGTCACGTGACAGTGAGTACAATTTTCAACATTTTAAATTAATGATATTTAATTTATTGTGATTGATTTCGATAAAAGAATCATATTTTAGGCCTTTAAATGTTACCACTAGTATTTTAAACAAAAATTTATAGTAATTTATAATTAGTGTAAACATCCCTATTGTCTCAGTGCTGGACTCGGGTCTCCTCTCACTATTTGAGGGGTACAGGCCATATTCTGTCATGCTGGCCCAGTGCAGATTGGTAGACTTCACATACCTTTAGAACATTATGTAGAACTCTGGTGTGAAGGGTTCCTCACGATGCTTTCTTTCACCATGACCAGAGTATCCATCCCTAATTCTTGCGTAACGTTGTTCTTATCGCGTTGGGATGCATGATGTTGACGTTGGTATGATGAGAACAACACACAAAGCCCGGAGACGGTCCGAAGGTGGTGCAGAGTTATTTCAGTTCTAGGAATCTTAATCAGTTGCATTAAATGATTTGAATTACGTTGTCAAAGTGACCGTGTTATTTATCATAATTTAATTATTAAATATGTAGTATTTTAAAGATTATATATGTTTGTTATTTCCTAAAAAATCTCTTCAAAAAAGTTTAAATAGTCACTCACTAGAATTAAATAAAATTTGCTATTGTTAAATTGTCAGGAAAGAAAAACTATTCCGTGTTCGCAAGAGGAGTTCTCGTGCGGGCTGCCGTGCGGCAAGCCGCTGCCGTGCGGCAAGCACACCTGCATCAAGATCTGCCACAAGGGGCCCTGCGACACCGGCAAGTGAGTATTGCTTACACTGTACCTTACCATCGTCAGGCCATGGGTGATCTGAATAGACTACTAGAAAGTAATTGTTTCTTCTTTTGGCTTTTAAGTTTATAAAAATTCAATTTCTTTTGAAATTCCAGATTTAGTTTGAAAATCTAACCTATAAAAGAATCTAAAACAGATGCCGTTCCCAGGGATTTGATTTTAGACCCTAACATTGAAGTATTTATTTAACCTTTATTCACCACAATAAAAATATTACAATCTATCAATATGACATGTACACATGTTTGTACAGTTTGTGATCTAACACAATTATAAAAATTCACAGCTTTTAACTGAATAAGAACTTTCTCGCCTCAAAGTTATTCATAACTCGACGTGCGAGGACCACAACCAATGATATTATATACAAGATATGCCAAGACGGCGCTGAAATTATGTCAGTCGGATTTAGACAAGTGTAGCGATTTCAATTCAGACAGTTGATAGCTGATTCTGAGTGAGGCCGTCTAGCTGTCTTTTTCACTATTATGGTTTTAGTAGTGCCATCCCTTTTACATAATTTACCAATGTAATAATGATTGGTGTAGTGAAACAAAAGATAAACGTGTGTGTGTTGTAGCTCGGTCGGAACAGATTTTTTGGTTGATTTGTAAGGGCATAACGTATCTATAGTTTAATATTATTGACCACAACACATCACTAGACCATTCCAAATTCCAACCATCAGATGCGTGCAGCCGTGCACGGAGAAGCGGCCGTCGTGCGGTCACCCGTGCGCGGCGGCGTGCCACGCGGGCGGGGGCGGGGCGTGCCCCAGCTCCGCCCCCTGCCGGCGCACCGTGCGCGCCACGTGCCCGTGCGGCCGGCGCACAGCCGAGCGCTCCTGCTGCGACAACGCACGAGACCTCGCACGCATCATGAGTCAGCTCGCTGTGTCGAAGATGCAGGAGGGCGGGTCGGTGGATCTGAGCGACGTGCAGCGGCCGGTTAATATGCTCAAAACGTAAGTATGTTCGTGACATAGCTCCTAAACAAATTGACCGATTTTCATGAGGTTTTTTAACCATTCTTGTCCGTGGAGATTAAATCAGTTGTCTCCAAAATACAATTAGTACAAAATTGTTTTTAATTATTTTAATGTAAGGCCGCTTTTACATTAGTAAGTTCTACGCACATAACTAACTAACGTTATTTACTTACCGTAAATTTGAAGAAATAAACACACTTGGTAATTAGCTTATCGTAATTGTGTACACTTCCGAAACTTACGTAAATACGGAGGCAAATTGTATCAACAAGTGTACTGTTAGAGTAATGTTATGTGATTTGAGGTAAGCCAGTTGTTAAGCTGGTCTACTGAGGCAATCATTCAGATGAGAACTCGGGCCTGAGACTGTCCCATAATATTAGGTCGGGGATAAAGTTTCTTCGCATTTTGTAAGAAAATTTTAAACCTTTTTCTTCAAAGTTTAATAACTTTTAATTATATGTGCCATTTTGTTCATTGACTTTTTGCCATCTTGCTGGTAATTCATGATTCCGTCGCTGTAGAAGTTTTGGGACTTCTCAATCAAAAAAACGCGACAAGTAGTTTTGGCAGTGAAGTTGACGTTAACCTGACACTACCTAAAGAATTCTGAAGAGATCGAAACAGGTGGAAATGTGAAGGTGCAAGCTCAGGGTTATACGGCGGATGCATTAACATATCTTTTTTAACCAAAAAATTACCGAAATAACCGAAAAATAATTTTGAATTTTGAACGTCGTTTTTACCGTCGCGTGTCTCCGGTAACCCCGGTGTTAAGCATTGTATTACGGGCTCAGTAGCGTGATTCAGTAATATGTAACTAGATGGCGCTGTACAGCTTTCTGAACCACGCTTTCTGTGCTCGCA
Source organism: Thymelicus lineola (assembly GCA_963932265.1). Classification (NCBI taxonomy): domain Eukaryota; kingdom Metazoa; phylum Arthropoda; class Insecta; order Lepidoptera; family Hesperiidae; genus Thymelicus; species Thymelicus lineola. The sequence goes on from OZ010691.1 coordinate 3,552,833, forward strand.
GGCTGGAGTGCGACGACGAGTGTCGGCAGGAGGCGCGCAGCCGGCAGCTGGCGCTGGCGCTGCAGATCCGCAACCCGGACGTGTCGGCGAAGCTCGCGCCGCGCTACAGCGAGCACGTGCGCTCCACGGCCGCGCGCGAGCCCGCGTTCGCGCACCACGTGCACGACCGACTCGCCGAGCTCGTGCAGAGGGCTAAGAACGTGAGTGTTGTGTTGTTTGTCATTTCATTATTTTACTATTTTTGTACCTTATCCCAGAATCACAACACTATTATAGACAGGGAAGAGGGGACTTTCCAAATACAAGTTTTTTATACTTAAATGGAAAGATCCCACATCATTATAATAAAATGTAAAATTTTTGGAATAATAAAGGATTTTTGTTTTTTTTTTTTTGATTTTTTAAATTTCGTTGTATTTTGACTGATTTAATTTAATTTTATATCTACTGACACATTTAAATATTAATAGGATTTACGTGACATGTTAATTTAATTGATCGTAATATGTAGAATCAACTTAATCAATTTTGTACACCAATAATTGGTAAGAGTAAGCGAGTTATGTATTAATGTTACCATTCTTATGTAATGTACCTTATTTCACAAATAAAATATTTGATTCATATTTCATTGATTGATTTGTTGTGTTTGTGTTGAATACACCTTTGTTTTCGACTACATTGAGGGTAGAAGAGGAACTGTATAGGCCCATATATTTATATTCAGCAATTTTTTTCATCAATACAATCAATAGTTTGGTGACCATTTACAATTGGGTGGCTCTTGTGCTCGCGCGATGACTATATAAATTAAAATAAAAGCGGTATCATTAGAAGCGTCTTTAATAAACATCACAATAAATTCAGTATGCTGCCCAGAGGAGAAAGTTACAATATTAATATCCTATATAAAGGTAAATCAATTGAAAGGTAATCGTTTGTTCCAGTCGAAGCAGAAGACGCGGTCGCACTCGTTCCCGTCGATGAACCGTCAGAAGCGGCAGTTCATCCACGAGATGTGCGAGCACTTCGGTTGCGAGAGCGTCGCGTACGACGCCGAGCCCAACCGGAACGTGGTCGCCACTGCCGACAGGGAGAAGGTGGTTTTACACTGTTGTTATACATGACTAATATTTGAATAAAAAGTTGTACCAAAATTGTATACTTCATAGACTCACACACAGTAACACAACGCAAAACCCTATACGACAATTTAGAGTCCAAGGCTATTGAATTTTAACCGACTTCAAAAAGAAAGAGGTATTCAATTCGATTGTATTTTTTTTGTTTGTTGCCTCAGAATTTTCGATTGCGTGAACCGATTTTGATGATTCTTTTTTTAATTGAAAGCTGGTGCTTGTCTTGTGATCCAGTTTAAATTTGAGCGAGATCTGACTAGTAGTTTTTGAGTTATTCCTAATTTTAGAGTCGGTTATTTTTTGTCAAGGATTATTTATTCAAGGTTTGATGGCAGTAATATGACGTGTGACGTGTGACATGTGTGTGACAGTCGTGGCTGCCGGCGATGAGCGTGATGGAGGTGCTGGCGCGCGAGGCGGGCAAGCGCCGCGTGCCGGGGCCCGTGCTGCGCGCGCCGCCCGCCGGCAACACCGCCGCCGCCAAGTATGTACAAACTTATCTGATTGATGTTCAATGATTTGCATTCAGATGTTATATCGCCGCTGTTTGCAAAAATAATTTTTAATACAGTTGCTCAAAAAGTGGCGTATTGCAGGGACGTATAGCGTTCGGGATGTGGGCTATTACATACTCATGCCTTTTCTTTACCTTTTCCGAACTCATGCGTTCTCTTTTCCAACTGTCAAAATAATGTCTATTAAAAAGAAAAAACCATCCACGAAGTTTTTACAAAAAAAAAAACATAGAAGTTTTTATGATTCATGCAAATATTTCTAAAAAGAAGCTACTAATTTGTTTCAATATCAGATTAATTAACGATTTGATTCAATGAGTTAGGTCACGTTTCATTTTCATTTCATATCAATAAAAAAAATCTACTGAAGACTTGGCTGTATTGGCATAGTTCCCTTTGCCTACCCAGAATGGGTAAAGAAAACAAAAAAAATTCTCTGCAATATTCTTTTACGGTTGGCGCCATTTTCCAAAAAGATTGTGTTTTTATTATTCTATTAAATTGCTTAATTTTTTCGCTTCTGTATTAAAAATAGTTGTTCAGTACACATGCGGTACCGTCATTGCAACTCTATGCAATGACGGTTCCGCACTCGTAATGAAATATACTATTCCGACGTGCACGCGTTTAGCAGGAATCTGAACCGCGCTACTAAGTTTCGCATTGTCTATGTCTTAGCTTACACTTAGCCTAATTTGGCCACTGAGATAATGATTTTCAGACGTTTGGTGCTCCTATCCCTATAGCATTTAAATCAAATCTTCAGGCTAAGTAAAAAATGTTGTTTACAGACCAACAAGCGGTTGGGCCACACTGACATCTACAAACGCGTGGGCGGCACGCAGCGCTCGCTCCGCCCCCCAACAACAACCTCAACAACAACAGCAGCAACAACAACAAACACAACAACAGCCACCACAACAACAGCAGTCCGCAGCTCCTAAAATCGACTATTTTGACAACCCACCCGACAATTAGACTGACCGATTAATTGTAAATCAGGCGAGGTAAATTGACTCTTTATCGAAATTAAATCCTTTGCAATTTGTCCGGTTGCATTGCTAAACATATTTCTATAAATAAATACACTGGATAGACTGTCATGGTCATGATTACATTTGTGTCTACTTGATTCACACCATTTTGACGTTAATCGCGTTTTACAGTAGTTGAGTTTGGAAGTTTATGGCAGAGAGCTGAGAACTAGGATTGTCATAAGATAACTAAATGAATTTTGATACAGGGCCGCCTCGGGAAAAATACGCCACAGTTTGGGCACAATGTTAAATTCCTATTGTTACTGTACAGCTCATGTAGCCTATTTATATCATACAGATCAAAGACGGTCCTAAAAGTTTGTTACCAAGCTAATTGCTATGATGCTATCAACTTAACTAATTCAAGTAACTAAGTAACTCTATTAAGAATTTATTCAGAACTGACAATGTAACTATACCACACATAAAACAACGATTATAACCGGAAGATCTGATATTTATTGTGAAAGAAATTATTATTCCTTCAAAATAATAGTTACTGGATGCTTCAGAAAAGGAAATAAATCAAAATGTTAACATTAAAAAGAAAAATCATCATAATTCGTTATAGTCCCACTCACAGGTCCCACTGCTGGGTTCAAGGTTGAAGGCAAAAGTTCATGTTGACCAAGTATGGATTTGCAGGTTTTACATCTTGTGAAAATTATGGAAATTTCTTTAATGAAGTAAGTGATAATTAATAAATAAATGAAACATAATAAAAGAAAAATATACTGGATATTAAATTGATATTAAAATTAGCAAACGCTAGAATAAAGAAATATTCTAACATAAAAAATACACTGTTGTAAAACTTGTTTATTTAGCACTTACTGTATACGCTGAAGTTTTTACTAGGTGTATAATAGGATAATGGTCTCAGTATAGCAATGTGAAGTTATTCAGTTTTTTGCTTTGGTTTAAAATCTTGTTCAGGCAATTGAAAACCATGGAATCATAATGTTGAATAATGTTTAACAGTTGCAATTTGATTTGCACTTGTTTTAATCCTAGAGTTAAGTCTTATTGGTGATCTTAGTGTATGCTTATTTTTCAATACCTTAAAAGGCTGTCTTGGTTAAATAGTTTTCTGTAGAGTGAAGAGTTATAGGTTTTGACATCTGGGTGGGGCACATGTGTGTGACGAATAATTGTCTGTTTTCGGGTTTGTGTTAATAAGATTTTGTATGTCCGTGCCATCTTGAACCGTGTTCCATGGAATACTATTGGGGGGGAATAAGTGTGAGGTCGCCTATTTATTTGTCTATTTTCTCGGAAGAAATCTCTTAGTGATGGTAAAATTCGCATCAAAATCGATTGAGCAATTTTAAATAATGTATTGCAGAATAGACTAGAAAATGCTAATTTTAGTGTTAATTAACTCAAGTATTGGTAAATTGGATAATAATAGTTTTTTATGTGGTTTAATGAGAGGGGTATATAAATAAATTTATGATCCTTCAAGCGAGCCAGAGCGTATTCGTATTTATAGCATTCGTATATATATTAATTCGTATATATAGCATTATAATCCGAATCAATTTCATAAGTTCATTACATAAAATGTTGCCTTATTTAAGTTGTGTTAGTAATTAATTAATACATTAAGATCACAAATAAGAATTGATGGTGTCAATTTTTAGAAACAATATAATCATAGTGTAAAATATACACTAATTAATGTCTTTAGAATAATGTATGTAAGTGGGTTATGTTAAATGATTGATTTGTATATAAACGTTTTTTGTACGGGCTTGTTTTTTTGTGATGTTGGCTACATTTGGCCAGTATACAATGGCCAATCAGTTTGTTGCCAACATTGGCAACTTTTAGCTGCCCAGCCAGCAGGGTTGGTTGTGTGGAACAAAGCCATGGAATGATATTTCTTAGCGTTCTTTTAAAGTGATTTGAAGTAAATTTTTGTAGAATGTTTATTGTTTTGGGGGAAAGGTCATGCCACTGATTTTAATCTGATTGTCTTTAAATTTCTTGAGCCTTCGTTTTTTTCCTTGTCTATTAAGACATTGATGACTCATATATCAGTTAATGGTATATGAAAATATGACGGCAATTTATTCTCTTTGCGATTGTCTAAATAACGATTTCTATTTATATAAAGATAAAAGAAATATCTACTTATAACGATCAGTAATTTGTATGATTTTTAAATTTGTCTTTAGTAAACATATTCACTTTGTCCATTCCTATTTATAACAGGTAATATTACTAATGTTTCTAATATTTTAAAATTCCAATTGTTGGTAATTACTCTCGCATCGTTTTGTATTATGTAATACAAAATAATTTAAACTACAGAAACTGTATGCACCTGTCATAGAAATATAGTGCCATGTTGGTAATCATGCGAAATGTGTAGCGAAAAATTGTTTTTCCTCGCATTAAGTCTTATAAGGTTCTTCAAAATTCAGTTTTTATTGTCTTTCATAAGATTTCTCATCATCATAAATTTTTAGTTAAACTTTTATTTATTTATTGATTTAGACTTATTTCTGTTTGGCGCATTCGTAGTATTTTTACCAGCATTATTTGAAGTAAACTGAGCAGTCTCGGTGATACAAAATGCTTTTTATGTTATTTGATAACAAATTATTATTTTTGTACTAGGTCCATTACCAGAGTTACAAATTCAAAAGTGGAACAAAAATCTTACTAAATATAACTCTAACAGGGGAATGAATTTAATTTGTGTTTAGAAGTTCAACATTTCAATATTATAGTGATTTGAAGCTGAGACAACCACATGATCTCATCAAGGGATATTCAGCTTTTGGTCCGTAGTACTAAATATTATTATGGTATGCGTTTGAATGGGTATCGCGTTAAATTTATTTTAGTTGTAAAGTAACCAGTGTATTAAAACAATTTGTACATAAATAATTATTATGTATTCCTTTGTTACGTTTTATTTTATTTATTTGTCTTACATATTATACAATGTATTCAAACATTAAAGGGTAGTTAAAACATAGGTATATACATAAAAGTATGAATGAATAATATATCTGTAATATTATTATAACGAATTAGTAGCATACACTATATTACATAACGTATCATAACTATTTTAATTTATGTTTGCGGAGGTTTCCAAATAAACGCAAATATTGCTATAGCTTGCAATATTCATTGACGTATTATAAGTTGGTCAAGTACAGTGTTTAGTAATGTTGGCCATACACGATCAAGTATACTTGTCAAGTTTGCAGCGGACTAGACGCGACATCCAGTAAACTTGACGGTGTATGGCCACGGTATGGCTATCTGGCCATATAGCTATCTCATGTACACTGGATGCGCATCAAGTCAAACTGCAAACTTGACAAGTACAAGTACACTTGATCGTGTATATAGCTTATTTTCTCTTTAACACGGTTGATTGATGCTTCTGTTCACTGTTGCATTGTAAAAAGCTGTGGCCAATCTAAGCTCGGAGATTTCAGTGCCATCGATTTATTACCCATTCTATTATAGTAAACTAGCGGATACGCAAAAAAAATTGTATGGAAAAAGTCGAAAATCGAAAATGTGCATACATTGTTTTAGTGGTCTTAAACCATACTCGCATTATTGGTTCTTTAAATGAAACCATTGTGGGGCATATCGGTTGGATGGTTTCAAAGCCTATAAAGTATTTTTTGTGTTTTATATAACAACTAGCTGACCCGGCAAACGTTAAAAAAAATATTTAAGGGTGGACTACCCCTAACATTTAGGGGGATGAAAAATAGATGTTGGCCGATTCTCATAGATACCGGATAAGTACAAAAAATTTCATCAAAATTGGTCAAGCCGTTTCGGAGGAGTATGGCAACGAAAACTGTGACACGAGAATTTTATATATTAGATAAAAAATAATACAGATAACAGTAGAGATCTGTGACATAAAAATAGTAATCGAGAACCTCTAGCATATTTTGCTTTTGCATGTGCTAATATAAATTATATTGTTATGTCACCACATCCATCAAAATCATTATGTTTGTCATCATCATGACAACCATTTACACTCATTAGATAATGAATGTTGATGAATGAACTCATTAGATAATGAAAAATTGAATTACATAGTGAATGGAACATATTATAATATATTATTGTATAATATAATATTATACATACCCGAACTCTTTGACCGAGTCACATGAAAAATACCTGATAACATAAAATAATATGTTCTTATTTAATATTGTATTATTCAAAAATTTTTTTTTAACTTTTTGAAAATGCTCGGTGGCTCGATATGACTAGTAAATATTGCACAAATGATCGCTATTATTATATTTGGCGAAATGTTCTCATGTTCAGTAAAACACTGCCATACCTTATGAATATTAACATTTATATAAATATTGTTACTAATATACATTTACGTATCTGGTAGGCGCTATACAACGCAACTAACTTAATGCATGTATTGTAAGATATATATTAAACATATTAAAGTTAGGTATCGCAACACATTTAAAGATAATGGCGTGTGATTGAAGGTTTTGGATCAGTTCATTGTTCCACTTGTTCCTTTCATGACAATCATATCCTGATATATAAAATTGTATTGTATCTCTTATTTATTATATAAATTTTTTATGTGTAATTAAGTTACTTTGTAAATTAATTATAAGTAGGTAAATTAAATTTGCTTTTGTATTCCCTCGAGCCTTATTTCACGTATGTGTATATTTACAAATTAATTCCTCACTCATATCCTCGATATTAAACTTTGTAAGATAGTAATTTAGTGAGACGTATAATGTCAAATTATAGGAATAATTTAACAGTTCAATTACATTGCTTATAAATTACAGTCCTGAAAATGCCTAATTTTGTTTTAAAAAAACTTACATCTTGAAAAAATTATTTTGAACCGTAAAAAAAATCATAAATTGACTGCTGAGAATGAATAAAGAAATATATTTTATGGTTTTTATACACTTGTATATGAATTTATTATATAACACATATTATATTAAATTCTATAATTGAAGGTATTTTATTAAAACATATCGATATAAGATGTCATTTATGCGTCTGCGTATGCCCCTTCGGCGCATAATGTACAAAACGCAAAATGAACACAACACGCAAAATGTACAAATCGCAAAATGTACAAAACGCAAAATGTACAAAACGCAGAATGAACACAAGACGCAAAATGTACAAATCGCATAATGTGCAAGAAAGCCCACGTTCACATCGATCACGTGCATAAACGACACAAAATATTTTTTAAGCAAAACAATCTAACAAGTTTATATTTCTACTAAGTATCTAACTATTTATAATATTATTTCCCTATGTGGTGCCGGGTCCACTTAAGTAGAATAGCACCACTCCCACCTCTTCTTGGGATGTCGTAAAAGGCGACTAATAGGATATTCTAGGAGACGGGCAGCAGTGTATCTCTGAGTACTGTCATCACCAGATCCCCTACTGCGGTCACCAACACGAACTGGCCAAGCGTGGTAACTATTGGCTAAACCTCCTAATGACAGCCAAAACTAAGCCTCGGCTCCCAGTCCCCGTCAGTTCCACTATTCCTGGCGGTCATGGTAACGGGGAAGCAGAGGGTGCTAAGCAGTGTTGCCAAGTTAGCCACTTTTTGGCTAGATCTGACTACATATTTAGCCACAATTTTAGCAACTCATGACTTGAAAAGCTAATAACAAGTAATTATTAGCTGCCAAAAAGTGGCTAACTTGTCAACACTGGTGCTAAGAACCACCGGCAGAGATCACGCATCAAACAATCATCAAAACAACTTCTGCACCTGGCAACATATCAGGACACTGAGGACCGACGACAAGATAAAAGAGTTGGAAGAAGAGATAGACAAATTAAACTGGAGTATTGTCCGAAGACAGGGGGAGGACACGATAATACTCAAATCCGGAAACTTGCTCTATCACCGGGAGGGCGAACATCTGTTCCAAGGTGGTGTCGGGTTTCTCGTCCACGAGTCCCTCATCAATAACATTGTGCAGGTTGGGAGCGTGTCGGCCAGGATAACATACCTTACACTCAGGATATCACAACGGTATTCATTGAAGGTCGTACAGGTATATGCGCCGAATTCGACACATCCCGACGATGAGGTGGAGGTTATGTATGAGGAAATTAGCTCATTTCACAGTTGTGATGGGGGACTTTAACGCGAGACCAGGTACGCGAAATGACGCCGAGATAAAAGTTGGTCCCTTCAGATTTGGATGACGGAACCACCGAGGCTACTTACTGGCTAACGTTTTAGAGAAGGAAGATCTCTTTATGATGAACTCCATCTCCAGAAAACCACCCCAGCGTAAGTGGACTTGGACTGATGGTTCAACTACAAGTGAAATAGACTTCATTCTGGCAGACAATCTGCACATATTATGTTCGGAGTTGTACCGAACAGCTCAGCGATTTTGCAGTATTGCATCGCAGCAAGTTTGTCGCGCGATGCTCGATTTAATGATGTCTCTGTGATCAGCAGGTTTAAAACCGGAAGTGATCACCGTCTTGTAAGAGGCACATTAAATATCAACGTGAAGCTGGAACGTGTACGCCTGATGAAGTCTACGCGTTTCGCGAGCCTGGAATCATTCGTTTCAGTTGACGAGTTTAACACAAAGATGGTAACAAACAGCTGTTCACGAGGTAGGGTCAAAGTTCTTTAAGACCCGCCCCAGTGGAAGATCTCAAGTTCTCTCAGAACATCTCATCATCGTTCTAATGAGGGATCGGCAGTCTTCAACCTTACTTAATATCAAAAAGAGAAGCCCTTCAAAAAGTTGCGTGTCGTCGTGAAATAGGCCTTAGTCCTTGTTGCACATTTTGCGATTTGTACATTTTGCGTCTTGTGTTCATTCTGCGTTTTGTACATTTTGCGTTTTGTACATTTTGCGATTTGTACATTTTGCGTGTTGTGTTCATTTTGCGTTTTGTACATTATGCGCCGAAGGGGCGTATGCGTCTTTAAGATATGACATTATGCGTCTGAAACTATTTAGCTAGAAAATAATATGTTACTGAATCTACTAAGACCGGACGGAATTGTTCAGTTGATCATTTGAAATAGGTTTTTTCCAAAAGATGAGCAATTTATAATAGTTGGTAAAGTGATGTACAATGTCTGAATTCGCAGACTGATCAAATTGGCATTAAATAGGTACGTATTCATACTGTGTTTATCAGGTTATTTGAAAGGTAAAAATCATAGTTTTTAAGATATGTATATAAAGCCTACCGCTTACGCACAATTTTTAGTCGAACAACTATTTAGTTGTACAGGAAAAGGATATGAAAATGTATCTAGATCCGCATAGATAGTTGATCAACTAAAAATAAAAAAAAAACAAGTTGATCGCCTTTTAATAAATAATCAAACAACTATCGACCAATGGTTCAATGTGTATAGCCATGTGTTGGAACTTGCATACACTAAACTAGTTTAGTATGAACACTATCATAATTTTCTATTTCTCTTATGCTTTTCATAAAGCAAGCCACACAAGTGACTATTTTTTTTAAGTAAACATTGCAATAGAAAACGTCTGGTTAATAGACGAAACTAGAAAATTACATAAATTGATAACGACTGAATTGACTGTCTGCGCATCACCGTCGACTTTTTTGATCGTCATGGAATCGTGCAAGTACACAACTCTACTAAACAGTTTGATCAATGTTACAATTGTGTGTATGCGGTAGGCCTAAGGACTACCACAGTCCACTAAAATTATAACCTGATGTTTAGACACGCTCATCTCTGATTAAACAATTAAATTATTGTTCCTTAATATTAAGATTTTTTGGTATTTTATTTAACTGGTGAAGTTATGGAATCGGACAGCTTGGGAATCCGCGGAATAAATTTTCACCGATACATTCTTTGTTTATACCGTTTCATTTCGTGAATATGTTTTAAAACAATGTAAAACTACTGTAATTCGTCGGTTGGGACGGTGCATTATAATAAAATGTTAAACACTTGTCATGCTAGTTTTAATATTAACCTATTTTAATGTTAACCTAGTTTTAATCTATACTAATATTATAAAGAGGAAAGATTTGATTGTTTGCATTGAATAGGCTCCGAAACTACCGAACCGATTTGAAAAATTCTTTCACTGTTGGGAAGCTATACTATCCCCGGGTGACATAGGCTATATTATACAATTGTTTTTACTATTTTTCCCGAAGCGAAGCGAGAGCGATTTCCTATTATTAACATAATTTGAAATCATAGTGAATTCGCCTAGTCATTACAAACACTACGATACATTTATAGCCATGTAATGAGAACCGGCGACTTATTATACTTGTCGCGATTAAGCTTATCGACGTTTAAGAATCAATAATGCCTATCTCAAAAAACTCAACTCTACAAGACATGAAAAAAAATACTTCGCGACATCAGGTGGCTAACGTGGTAAGCAACGAAGAACACGGTGGTTTTTACACTCGTGCAAGTTGCATTTCCTTTTATCTAAAAATGTTCCTCAATACAACACATTATGACATAAATAAGAAACACGTCTGGGTGTATAATTCGTATATTGTAAAATAATTAAAAGTAAAAAAGTAATAATAGCAAAATCATTCTTCGATTTCTTGTAAAATCATGTCGATGTACTGCGAAAGTTTTATAATGGGGTTTATTGCTTTCTTCAATTGCCGACATTTACAATAACTTGCACATTTGTCTGTTTGTGACGTTTCTGACTTGTTGCACGATAATTTATCTTTAAAAGAGTTTCTACCGCCAGAGAACTTGGCCACGCTGCGCCACGGCTCGCTTGCTCCGCGAATTCGAATTTCGTTCATTCTATTTTCGAAGGAATATTTGCAACGAGACTGCCATTTGTCTTCCGAACGGTATTTTCTTTCAAACGAACGACAATTTTTTCCGTTATATTTTAGTGTTTGAAGTGGACAACACTGGAATAAAAATACGATTCGAATATAAATTACTCGCTCTAAATTAGAGGTGTCTATCGATGCTACAGCTGATTCTGATACTACAAAACATTACCTTTACAATGAACTTTTTATACAAGTAAATTACATGAGTGCTATAAACTGAGCTTTATGCTAATACGAAATCAAATAGGCAACTATAAAATCCTTTGACGAAAAAGTTACACAATCGGTGGAACTTGGAATATGGAGCACAGGTTGTCGCACTGATCAGGTTGACTCGTGATAAGACCGGTACGAGGCGCGCAAGTTAGGGTTGTGACCAGCGGTGCACTTCCAAGACCGTCATAGGTACTACACAAGACTTCTAAAAGTGATGGATAGCTGGATGATATTCTTAGTAACATACCATATGGTTATCAATGTTGTTTGTTTCTTTGTAATTAGCACATTTTTGATTTAGATTGACGTCTGTGAGGGATGTATCGTACTCGTCATTAGCAAATTTGATCGGAGAGACGTAGGGCTGCAAAATATAACCTAAAATTAAATTACCCAATGTATAGATGTACCTACGCTTGGAGCAGGAAATATAGTATTGACGTAACCATTTTCTTCTAAAATAGGTCTAGGAGGATACTTCAGATTATAGAATACAATACCAACCTAAAACTATATTACACCCGAAACAATAAGAACCCATAGTATTGCACCGCACACTGAAAAGAAATAATCAATAAATCCTTTAAAATTACGAAAAAAGAATTCATATGGTTAACTTACACATCCTATTAATGCCTCTGCGGAGCACATCGAAAGCTAGAACCCCAGTCAGGAACTGCGAACTGTAGTCGTAATAACAATTTCCTGTAAAGAAACACTTCTTAAAAAGTTAACACTTTGTTCAAATCTCAAACAGATCACGAAAGAAATTGTCGTAATATTTAATTTTAATTTTTTTTACCTCGATTCATCTGCATTACGTTGTAAGAAAAAGTAACTAATTTTGTCCAAATTGTGAGGAGTCCGTTATCGTATTTAGGATAATATTTATCAGTAGCAGCCGAAGACTTAACATCACTTTTCTTTGATTTCAAGCTTTCCTCACATTTTTCATTACAAATCTCTGCATATTTTTCCAAACATTCGTTTTCTGTTTCAATTTGCATGTTGATAATTTCAGCGATATTTTGTTTTACAATTTCAAGTTCATCTTTTATGTCCTCTGCAATGTTTTCATTTACTTCGGTGTTTTCTACAACACTGTTAATGCTCTCGGAGCAGCTATTGACTTTGTCATCTGAACTTTTAAATTCTTCATACAGGTTGCTGGCTTCCGAGTGTTGGCTGAAGATATCTTTGTCCTTGTCCTGAACGACATCTTCTTCTTCACAGACGCTTTCAAAGAAGCTAACTGTGCTTGCAGTGTAAGGTGTTCTTGATGGGTCAATTTTAAAAGTCCTTTCTATGTGTGATTCGCTACGACGAACATCGAATTGTTCACTGAACTGCCGTCTTGCTCTTCGTTCACTAAGTTCGCGATGCAAGATCCTATCCTGGTAGGATCTGTGCTTCAGTTTTTTCGCGGCGTCTAATTGGCTCTTTTCGAGCGATTTATACTGTTCGTACAGGTACCATGAACGCACTCTGTTCGATTTTTCATCAAAGGTATGTAAATCTGGAAAAGTCGATCAGAACGTTTCCTAATTTAGGTTTTTATTTTATGAAAAAATACTATGGAAATTTGAATGATGTCTTACCAAGAGAATCCAAAAAATCCATCCAAAATAAATTAAATCTTCGAATTTTCAATTTAGCGACGTTTGAAACAATTTTTTGTTAGTTTCATAAACGACAGATTGAATCATAGAATTATCTTCGACGTTTAACTGCCAGACTTGTATAATTTTCTTTTTATAGACATAGATAATGAAAATCGGAACTTATTTATTTGTTGATCTGGAATTTAGGTTTTTATATACCTCCTCACTCACTTCTCAGGCTCTCTTAGAGCAGCTCGAAGCTATTATACTCGTAAGTATTCTCCCGTGAAGCGGTGTGATCGCGGGAGGTGAGAATTACTGAAGATGCGATGGCTACGGTAGGTAGGTAAGTAGGTAAGGACTACAGCAAGTTATAGCGACACCTCTTCTTTCTTACTACTTTACGTATATAGGATTTACTTTTTTTCCTTTCAGTATAACAAACAAGACATGGTGCAAAATTGCGAAGACAAAATCATCTTGCTCTATCATGCTTTTGTTAATTGATTCTAGAATAACCGTAAAAATCACTCAGTATTTTGATATTAATATAAAATTTATTGCTTAGTAGCATGAAGATAAAAGGCGAGAACGTAAAAAAAACTCGCGTAAGACTACAGTCCCAAGAACAAATACAAAATATTTTATTGACTAATTACTCTATTCTGATAAAAAATATCATTGCACGGAACAACCGCTTGACGTTATATAAACAGACAAAAAATATTTATATCTTTACCTAATATATAACAGTATTTAACTACGAAACGAAGAGTATTATGTATTATATTTAGAGCCGTCATACAGTCAGCAAAAGAGTTAGGTAGACAGTAATATTTAATATTACTATTTAGTGTTTAATGCTTCCTATAAACCTACGTAAGATATGATTTAACATTGATAATAACAAGCAATTTGTAATATTAAGCAATAACGTTTTGCATCAAGCCCTGCATACGTAACTCTTTTGCTTTGTCTACATTTAGAAGATCAATAGAAGAATATGGCTCCTCCGGCGGGCTGTCTGCTGTAGCCGGGGTTGGTCTGCGAGGAGTGCACACCGGAGTTCATCAGCTTCACGCTGAATGGAGACTTGCGTTCCGTGATACCCCCGCGCTTCATTGGATGGCCCTGGACATTAAAATGGGATGTAAAAGTTATTGGGATTGAGATTGGCAACCAAACTGTTGACCAACCAAAGAGCTAAGGAGTTTCTTTTGCTGTTTTTACTCCTCTAGGCAACTTTACGAAACGGTGGTAGAATCAAAAAATGAATTTTGAACTTGAATTATTGAAACTTGAATTATTTTGCTACGCTATTCGACGGTTATTTTCCAATGGTAAACGGGCTTGGTGGGAAGGTTTTCATTTGCCTACATCACTCCCTCCACCAACATGTTATCAGTTAAGTTGGTTAAGGCTACTTAAGAGTGTTGCCCTATCTGATTTTTAAGAGTTTATTGAAAGAAATGTCTTCGCATTTATCGGATAAAGGCACGCACCAGCGGTATAACGACAGGCGGTAGTTTGTCATATGTGTTCCGCAGCCGACGCCAGGTGTCGCAGCCGATGGTCTCCGGCTGCAGGTACAGGTCCTCCTTGTCCGCGAACTTCTCCGTCGAGTGGTTGTAGGTAGACGCCAGCACTATGTCCAAGCTGTCCTCTGGAAGACTGCGTGACGTAGAATAATTAAGGTCTTCCTGAATGTCTGAACGCGATATTTTCAAAAGCGAATGTACAGTCACGTGTAATAATATGTATACATTGTCACGTTTTCAAAAATATCTAAACTTGTAACAATCCAGAAAGAAGTGAACGACAATTCGTTCAAAATTAAGTAACCATTAAACGATGTCAAAATAAGGTATACACGTTTATTCCACATTAATGTAATCGAAACAAAATCATAAATATATTCACACTTCGAATATCATTTTTAACTATCCATGACAATTTCTATAACATGTATACAATTGTACACATGTAATAGACATTGTCATGGCTACATTAAAATGATATTGGAAGTGTATACTTACTTTTGCCGTTTTTGTAACTTTACTCATTATTTTAGTCGAATTCAGTGATCATGACAAATACAGTCATAGGCAATTTAATTTTTAAAGATATTTACTGATTTTGCAAATAAGCCCTATTAGGCTGTTGTGATTCAATTTATATTGATCCATAATTATTATTAAAATATTATTTTTTTGAAAATATTTTAAATTTACTCTTATTAATCGCTCATCGCTGCGGCTTGCGTCGATCCTAAGCGATCGACAAAGTTAAGCAACAGCGGGCGCGGTCGGTAGTTGGATGAGTGACCGCTAGTGGCAAAAATTTTTTGAGCGTTTCCGTGCTTCGGAATGCACGTAAAGCCGTCGGTCCCGGTTGTTATCGTAACATAACAGTCGTTAAGCCATGTCGGAGGCCCTCGGGCGGTTTGAAAACTTCCGACACTCGGGTTGCCCACTAACCCCTCCAAAACTGGAGCAGCGTGGTGGAGTATACTCTAAGCCTCCTCAAGAGGAGAGACCCGTGCCCAGTAGTGGGCCATTAATGGGTTGAAGCCAATCTGCGAAACAAAGAAATAATTTTATCAACAATAATTTTATTAATTATCATCTCAGCCTTTGGTTGACCACTGCAATAAAACAAGAGCTTATATAATCAGTTTATTTTAATTCGTTTCTCAATCTATACTAATATTATAAATGCGAAAGTAACTCTGTCTGCTACTCTTTCACGCCTAAACCACTGAACCGATTTTGATGAAATTTAGTACAGATATGTAACTGAGCATATCATAAAGAACATATCATACTTTTTATCCCGGAAAATAGACCTGTTCCTGAGGGATAACTCTTTCACGCCTAAATCACTGAACCGATTTTGATGTTTGGTACAGATATACTCGTAGAATTGAGCTCGGGAAAGGACATATGATACTTTTCATCTCGGAAAATAGACCTGTTCCTGAGGGATAACTCTTTCAGGCCTAAATCACTGAACCGATTTTGATGTTTGGTACAGATATAGAATTGAGCTCGGGAAAGGACATATGATACTTTTCATCCCGGAAAATAGACCTGTTCCTGAGGGATAGCTCTTTCAAGCCACTGAACCGATTTTGATGAAATTTAGTACTGATTAGAATTGAGCTCGGGAAAGGACAAATGATACTTTTTATCCCGGAAAATAGACCTGTTCCTGAGGGGTAACTCTTTCAAGCCACTGAACCGATTTTGATGAAATTTAGTACAGATATAGAACTGAGCTAAAGAACATATGATACTTTTTATCCCGGAAAATAGACCTGTTCCTAAGGGATAACTCTTTCAAGCCACTGAGACGATTTTGATGAAATTTAGTACAGATATAGGATTGAGGTCGGGAATGAACATAGGATACTTTTTATCCCGGAAAATAGACCTGTTCTTGAGGGATAACTCTTTCACGCCTAAATCACTGAACCGATTTGGATGTTTGGTACAGATATAGAATTGAGCTCGGGAAAGGACATATGATACTTTTCATCCCGGAAAATAGACCTGTTCCTGAGGGATAACTCTTTCAAGCCACTGAACCGATTTTGAAGTAAATTTAGTACTGATTAGAATTGAGCTCGGGAAAGGACACATGATACTTTTTATCCCGGAAAATAGACCTGTTCCTGAGGGATAACTCTTTCAAGCCACTGAACCGATTTTGATGAAATTTAGTACAGATATAGAACTGAGCTAAAGAACATAATGATACTTTTTATCCCGGAAAATAGACCTGTTCCTGAGGGATAACTCTTTCACGCCTAAATCACTGAACCGATTTTGATGTTTGGTACAGATATAGAATTGAGGTCGGGAAAGGACATAAGATACTTTTTATCCCGGAAAATAAACCTGTTCCTGAGAGATAAGGTAAAATTTTGCTATATGTAGTTGATTGATTCGTTATTTATGAAGCGCCTTTTATGACTCTTTTTAGGGTTCCGAAGTCAAAACAGAATTCTCATAGTTTCCGAGTTTCGTCATACCCGTCCATCCGTCCATCCATCCATCCGTCCGTAGCATATCGCAGATACCCTTAGTGCTATAAAGCTGTAATTTAGCAAGAATATACATGTTTATTTAAACTTTAAATTGGTAGAATAATATTTTTAAAAATATGTTTTTAGGGTACCTCTCCTAGAGGTATTATGGGGATCATTTTTTCCCCCATAGTGCGGGGCATCGTTGAAAAGGTCTCTCAAAAATAATATGGGTCTGCTAAGTCCATTTTTCGATTGAGTGGTCTGTTTGGAAACTATTCGTTAGTCAATTTACGAAAAACATGTTTTATAATGAAGGGATCTTTATTTTCGGCGTACGAAGTCGCGGGTAACAGCTAGTGTTATAATAATTTTTAAAGCGTATTATTCATACTACCTTCAAAAAATTAATAGTTGGGCATTTTCGCCAAAAATTGTAACTTGCGTTTTTACCGTGTCCCCTGACTTCATACTTCGAATTTTATTAAATAAAATTTCAAAAAGATAAAATCTTATTTTTTTTGTAAACTTCTTTATTAAAATTTACGGTAACACCAACAAAAGTTGCAATTATTGCCTAATATAAATTTTTATATCGGTTTTGCGATGTCCCCTGCAGCGTTCGATTATAAAACATGCGATAAAACATGTTTTGTTTGATCGGATTTGGTTCGGTTTGCATTCAAATTTGGAGATAAATAACATTATCTGAATGTCAACACTGTAAAAAAGTCAATTTTTAATCTGTTTTGTACTGAAAATTTGCTGAAAATAGAGTTAAAAATGAATTTCAAAAAAGGGTTCGGGTGGAATTCCACTATCCGTTACCGTGGTTTTGTATTTTTTGAAAATTCTATCATGAGAACTGATAAATATTACGTATGGCAAATCATTTTTGAATAATTGCATGACAATCTGTGCTTGGTTATATCAGTGTTTTTTCACTAGTTTTCCAGGAATTAAATAAATAAAGTTGGATAAATAAATAAAAAATATACAAAACACGCGTAGAAAGATGAAAGATCGATGAGAAATATGACAATACAGTGGTGTTATTTATAAATACTATGGTTACCTAAATGCCATTATTAGGGATTACATCATCTTTATTGTCAGTCGATTAATCGATGTCAAAATATTCGAAATTTAATTTAATAAAATTAGCGTAACGATTAACACTAGAAAGACTGAAATTTCGGCTTACCACGAAAGACGGCTAGGGGTCTTTTGACCCTAATACTATTGGCCATGGTATCTGTTTTATTTTTTTGACAATTATAAATTATTTTGAATAAGAGTAAAATAAAAGTATTTATGTGTTATTACTTTATGTATTTTTCATTACTTAATTGCAATTACCACAAGCTTATTTACAATAATCAATAAAATAATATTTTTGACTGATTACACCTTCGACATAATACGTTTTTTAGAAAAGTCACATTCTCTATTAATTTTATTTTTGCAATGTGGTCGGCAGCAATGTCTTCTTTTTCTTGGTTCTGCTGCAGCTAGAGATATCAGCAAAATTTGCTGTTGTGAGGGTGGAATTGCAGTAGAATTTTCTGAATAATTACTAACTAAGTGGCAGCTGAGTAACAGTTTTAGGTACTTTTTTATTCGTAATTTCTTGATATTCTTCCCGTGGATTTATTTTATTGCTAAATCTAATATACTGTAAACAAACTGTACACGCCATCTTCTAGAACTTTATTACACACTGCATGTTCTAGCCATTTTGGCTAACATCGACACTACACATTGACTTATTATTATAGAATTGTAAAATTTGACTGTTTCAGGTTTTTTCTTTGAGTTACTGAATAACAATACGTTTTTAATTCTTTTTGTTTTTGTTTCATAAACTGTCAACGACCATTGGTTATTTTCAGCTTTCAGGAATTGAGTTTGATGTAACATGTCCAAATTCAGATTTTTCATGTAGGGAGAAATGTCATGTCTGCTTTTATTTATTATTTTATTGTAATATTATTACATTTCATTTATTATTTGATTGATCTTCTCGTAAAGATTGTAAATATTGTAACACTTCTTATGTGGAAGTTGTTCTCGAAGAAAACGGAAAAAATTGTAATTTTCACTTCAAGACATTGACCAGGGTAATAAAACAAATCAAATTAGCGAGGCATAGACCAGTACAATAACATTTACTTATAATATAATCAAAATATATCGATCTATCGTTATTTATAAACACTTACGCTGCTTATGGGTCATACGACCCCCAGCCGTCTTTATAGGTAGATGTTTGTTTATTTACATTCCCACAACTCCTATTATGTTTTTACGTTACAATATGTTAACTAACACTATTTTATTAAAAGTCAAGAAATATCAAGTCATTATTTGAAAAAGCACCAGAATCATCGGCGTCGAAAGTTCAAAATGGGTCATTTGACCCCTGTCCGTCTTTCTAGTGTTAAATGGTAATTATAATATATTACATAGTTTTGATTTATATGGAATACGAAAATATGTAAAAAATAAATTAATATTATAATTATAATCAATAAATAATACATAAAATATATTATTATGTTCCATCAAACAAACACACACACACACACACGCGCGCACACACACACACACGCATGCATACACAAACGCACACACACACACATGCACATCCACACAAATATGTCATTGTAATAGATTTAAGGTATTTTTTGTATTTCTTGCTTCTCCGAGGTGGGCGTAAACAGCGGCGACACAGTCTCAACTATTGTCGTTGTTTACAATCATATTATGTCTATTGTAAAACTGTTTTTATGAAAAATAAAAACTTTTAATAAATCTTTAATCTTTAAATCAATCGATCAATATCAATCGATTCAATCGATTATAAAATCGTATGTAATGAGGTAAATACTGTGAAAACTTTTTTGCATTATTTTGTTCATTTGGCAACAGCAGCTGAAGCTAAGATTTAAATATGTTTATCTTCTAAATAAGACGAATTTTTTGGTATATAGTTTACTCTTGTCTAGTCCGATGTTCTAACACAGATTACATATGGTTCGAGGCCGAAAATTGGGGTTCTCCTTTATGTGGGACTACACCACAAGCACCAGCTTTCGATTAAAAAAAGAATCATCCAAATCGGTTCACCCAGTCCAAAGTTCTGAGGTAACAAACATAAAAAGAAATACAGTCGAATTGAGAACCTCCTCCTTTTTTTGAAGTCGGCTAAAAATAAAATACATTCTTTGTGGTAGCCTTGGTCCAATTGGACCAATGAAAGTGCCACATTTTGGTGAGCATATTTACGGCGTACTTAATTAATTTGGAGAAAGGATTTTTTTTTGTAAATAAAGCAATTCAAAATAAGACGTGTAACTTTCTTATTTAATGTTGTACTAATTAAAAGGCGTCCTGATTGTTTTATTCGGAATTTGGATATTATTATTATACTTGCAAATTTCCAAGTAGAAATTATCTGTACCCTAGTTGGTAGCGAGAGCGACTCTGCCTGCGAAGTGATTAGATTCCCGGGTGCGATTCCCGGCTGGGGCACATATTTATGAAACAGTTAAATATTTGTTGGTACTCGAGTCATAGGTGTTATTGGGATGTGTTATGTGTCATCTATGCCACCTACGATACAGGTAAAAATAAAACGAGGGAACTAACTACGAGGGTGTGTATATAAGCGTATTACAAAAAATTGGAATAGTTAGCAGCGTGTAGGTACAGACAGCAGAGGATAAAAATACAAATTTTGAAAAACCCCTCCTCGTATCACGCTACTGCAGCGCCCTCTGGTGGCATACCGACATAAAATATATCTATAAACCCGCTCTTTAGTGATACCTTTTGAATGCAAAAAACAGCAATGAAATTGGCCCAGTAGTTTTCATAAAAAACGGTAACATACATATATACAAACTAACTAACAAACAACCTCTAAACCCTAATGCATATACCGCGTTCGTTTCGTTCCTTCCGCTGTGGGTAAAAATTAAAATGAAAAAGGGATAGATACTATAGTAATAAAATAAGGCACAATGTATGCAGTATGAGTTATTGGTAGAAATTACATTTTAACAATTAAATATTAAAATAATAAAAATAAATTAAAATATTCATATATCTTAAAATAAATCTTGAATGCCCTTTGGTTTACTAAAAACTAATGATCAACAACGCAAAGAAGTTTACGACTTGCTCACAGCCTACTTAATTACTTAACACGTTCGCTGCGTAACAATTTTTTGTGTACTTTTTGCTGGTGCGTCATGAGGTTATATTGACTCACAGAGGACCTTTTTTCAGTGCGTTGTGTGGTCAAATAAGCCCTCATTCAGTTCTGTCTTGATATAGGTTTTTCTCAATGGGGATATTTATTATTGAATATATTTTATTTTAAGGTCAAAGACTAATAACCAAGCAATATATACCTAGCTGCGTTTTTAGCTCGCACGTTTCGTTTAGCATCTAAAATAGAAACAATTTGAGAGGTCCATTTGACCACACATCGCACTGAAGATATCAAAACACTAGTGATGGGAAACACCTTTGTTGTATTATAGCACTCGACAATTTTTTCCAGAATTTTATTGACAGTTTAATTTTTAACCTTGTAAGTCACAGACGTGAAAAATAACAAAAGAAAAATAGATTTTGTGTCTATCCTACTGTATGTTTAGGCACACAATGAAGTAACTCTTTCCACTTCATCTGGTCCCGGTATAAGACTTGACGACAACACCACACTACTTTAGTAATATAATATATTTAAATTAAAAGTTGCAAAACATATATTTCGTACGCGTGAAAAAATGGCTCAAAGCGACGTAACGTCTTCCTTATCGATCGCGTGGCGCAACACTAAACGCGCGAAATGTCGCTAGCGCAACGTTCAGTGCGGATGTGAGGTGCGCGGAGCGCTAGGTCATATTGACCTCACACCGCACTAGGGTAAAACAATTTTCTTTAAGTGCGGGTGAGGTCACATTGGCTCACGAGTGTTTGGAAATCTTGAATTGTTCACGTTAAAGCGGCAATTGCAATGGTATATAAATTTCTTTCCTACGATAAAAATACACAAAGTTAAGCCTTCCGCACCAGGGGAAAGAACGCTATTTTGCTCGCCGCACCAGATGAAAGTTCGCTGTGAGCCAATATGACCTCACAACGCAGCGAACGTGTTAAGCATTTTGGTAAATTTTAACTAAATTTTAAATAAAAAGCCTAGTTTGGAAGGTTAGGTTTGAAAGGAAGTTACAAAAACGGTAAAAGTAAGTATACACTTCCAATATCATTTTAATGTAGCCATGACAATGTCTATTACATGTGTACAATTGTATACATGTTATAGAAATTGTCATGGATAGTTAAAAATGATATTCGAAGTGTGAATATATTTATGATTTTGTTTCGATTACATTAATGTGGAATAAACGTGTATACCTTATTTTGACATCGTTTAATGGTTACTTAATTTTGAACGAATTGTCGTTCACTTCTTTCTGGATTGTTACAAGTTTAGATATTTTTGAAAACGTGACAATGTATACATATTATTACACGTGACTGTACGTCAAAAACGAATGTTCGTATTTTATCGTTTTTATCACCGTTCAAGAGATAGTTGTGACGTTTTGGGAATCCATACAAGGGA
Organism: Thymelicus lineola; assembly: GCA_963932265.1. Classification (NCBI taxonomy): domain Eukaryota; kingdom Metazoa; phylum Arthropoda; class Insecta; order Lepidoptera; family Hesperiidae; genus Thymelicus; species Thymelicus lineola. Next base: position 3,575,874 of record OZ010691.1, read on the forward strand.
CTCCAAATCTCCTTTAGTCGAGGAGTCGTGGTCACAAGCACCGTGCTGGACGAGGTACAACAAAATTTACAATACATTACTTAGTGTCGATGGATGGGGTAGATGGGATATTTCGCGAAGTCACTAGAGACAGTCCAGATTAAAATATCAAAATCAAAATAAACACGAACATAAAGGATTCTCATTTGTCATAAACTTAATCATCTGTATCTTTAATATTTTGAAGCGCTCATAGCTCGGCGATTTGCGTCGATCTTAAGTGATCGACAAAGTTAAGCAACAGCGGGCGAGGTCGGTAATTGGATGGGTGACCGCTAGTGGCAAAAATTCTTGAGCGTTTCCGTGCTTCGGAGGGCACGTAAAGACTTCGGTCCCAGTTGTTTTCAAAAAAGTTAAGATAAATGTTGTTAAACCATGTCAGAGGCCCTCCGGTGGTTTGAAAACTTCCGACACGCGGGTTGACCACTAACCCCTCCACCAATCCGCACTGGAGCAGCGTGGTGGAGTATGCTCTAGGCCTCCTCAAGAGGAGAGACCCGAGGCCAGTAGTGGGCTATTAATGGGTTGAAGCCATCGTTATTATTGTAATCGGATTTTCAACGTCACGCAAAGTCCCTACAGGGCAACAGTAACTTACAAATATGGATGGAAGAAGCTCAGTTTCCTGACGCTGGCCAGGGTGTGATGAGAGTACAGCCTGGACCCAGCGGGCACTCCATGCTTCTCCTTTGTAGACAGCACTATCTCCTTGGTCAACTCGCCCTCCTTCCGTAAATCGGGCAGAAGCTTCTTATTCCTAACTTGCTTTATTCCAGCCATTACTAGTAAATTTCTTATTTTATTTTGCAAATAGACCTGGATTTTACTTAAAGTAACCTAAAACTTGGATAAACACCAACACTGGGTTAATTGACAGCACTAACATCGCCATGGCAACGACACGTGGCAGTTATGTACTACTGACCTATAATGGAGGCCATACACGATCAAGTATACTTGTCAAGTTTGCAGTTTGACTTGACGCGGCATCCAGTATAGCTATCTGGCATTAAAGCTATCTCATGCACACTGGATGCTGCGTTAAGTCAAAGTACAAATTTGACAAGTCAAACTGCAAAAATGATAAGTCATCACTTGATCGTGTATGGCCTCTATTAGACAGAGGGTATATTACTATTGACCTCTGTATTGCGGGATGAAACATTTTCCCCGATTTCGACAGCAATCAGGGAATTCGTACATTCGGTGGTGGTAGGGCCCTTCGGAGGGATTATATTGGTAATATTTATTTTAATAGTACAATAATACCATTATTATTTATTCATACTATTATTAGTAATTCTCCAATTCTCTGCTTAGATAGCTACCACCCTCTTGCTGGAGTCGTGTTTCGACTGTGGGCTTGAGAGTCACTTCTTTATTTTTTTGTTCTTTTTTTCTCCTTCTTGGCCGGCAACGCATCAGTGATGCCTTTGATGTTGCTGGTCTTGATGGGCGACGATAGCCACATACCAGTGGGTCATCAGCTCGTTTCCATAAATAGTTCTACGTAATACTTCTACGTCATAGCTCTACGGTATAGCTCTACGCTTTAGCCCTACGCTATTGTGCTACGCCCTAAGTCTACGCCGTAGGTCTACGACACGCGAACACAAGTAAATAAATGTATTTCAAAAAGACGAATATCTGGCTGTGTCGACAAGGGAAAGCTGTGATTATTAAATAATCATTACACTATTAATTATCGTTATCATTAGTGGATACCCGGCGTGTGCTACTACGATAAAAAAATTGTATGGGAAATGTCGAAAATCGAAAATGTAGGCAGTAGGCATTGTTTTAGTGGTCTCAAACCATCTTCGCATTATTTGAACATTTTAATGAAACCAGTTTGGGGCATATCTGTTGGATGGTTTCAAAGTGTATAAAGGACATCCGTAAAAACATTTTTGTGTTTTATAATAGTTGTGCCCGCGACTTCGTTCGCGTGGGAGCATTTCCCATATAAAACCCAATCCCCTGGGAACCGTAATCACCTAGCAGTATGAAAAAAAATCATAAAAATAATTTTCAAAATACAAATGAGAAACAACTGCTTTAGGTGCGTTTTATATTTTAGAATTAAATTATTAGTTTCCTGAGGTAACGAAAGGGCAGATTACTAAGATATCAAATGATTGAATAATAACACAATTCTGATTACGTATAATTACGTATAATTACGGATTACGTATAATTTTCTTTAGCAGAATCACTATGTTAAGTAAGAGATTATGATATGGTAAGATTATTTGGTCCTAATTTGTTTTGACTCTCACTACGACGTTAAGTAGGTAACGACAGCTTTTATTGAAGCTCTAATAATTCAGATCATCAGAAATCCAATTTTTAGCTACTGCTTGCCTTAGCTACTGCCAAGATTAATACGTTATAGAATGGGTATACTGGGAACCTATTCAATAACTGAAATGTATTGCGTTACAAGGTTTTGTATCATAGCGAACGGTGCATTGTAAAGTACATTACAACGTAATTTTGCCAATAATGTTCGTGAGCGTGAGTAATTATATTCGCGTGCGCCAGGCGGTTACAATGTGCAAAATAGATTATTTAATGGATATGGCATGGGAGACCTGTGGGCTTAGTGCGAGTTTTACGTGACATAACGGGCTCGCTAACGTAAACGCGAGCCAGTTATGCTATTGGCTACCGATGCATTTCTATAAATTTTTTTCACTGCCGCCATATCGATAGCCTATAGCATAGCTGACTCGCATTTCCGTAGCAAGCCCGTTATGTCAAGTAAAACTCGCACTAAGCCCACTGTTACCAGCATACAAGTATTTAAAACAAATACATAATTATTTTTTATAAAAGTTTGACGTTCCGTATGTCCGTATATCTGTCTGTGGTATGTTCCTAAACGAATCGACCGATTATGATGAGGTTTTTTGTTTTTTTTTTTTACACAAATAAGTTAATGCTTGACCACAATCCCACCTGATGGTAAGTGGAGATGTAGTCTAAGGTTTTGTTTAAAAGATGACGACAAAGAGAGACACAGATACACAGACGTATTACCTATACTAAATATATTAAGTAAATGATACAGACACTTCAAACTTATAACACCCCTGTTTTTACGTCGGGGGTTAAAAATTGATTACTCTGGTAAAACCAGGGTGGTCTAATATCTTTTGAATAACCATTGAATCATTTTTAAGCCAGTCTAGATTTATCAAAATATCTGCGACAGTCGAGAATCGTGTTACTAAGTACGCACGGCATCATTCACACATCATTGATCGTGGGTGATAATAGATATGGGTACCGTTGGTACGGCGCGAGTTCGTTACCGTATGTATGGGGCTTCCTTCTTTTAATCAGCACAAACCATACACCTCATATTAACTCCTGATAAGTGAAGGGACTTTCCAATCTAGTGTGTTTGAAACAGTGATTCGTTTACGGTCTCCGGCTAAGTTTTGCTATGTTATGGGCTGCATGCCTAGTTCTCAGAGAGTTGATGTGACTCCAGGGGTAAATGTAATACATAATACATCCTTCATATCTAAGTAATCATTCGTAAAAAGAAAACTTGCGGCCGGTATTTGTAGTCTCAACAATTTCAAAACAGTGGTTGGCTTAGAAATGTTTTACTAATTCTTATTGATTCCTACTTTGTTAACAAGTTGACGTTATTAAGTTAAATATATTTGAGTGTACGAGAGTGACCAGTAGAACATTGGTGTGGCAATTTGGTGTGACCTCGAGAGGCACGAATCAGTATCGGATAGTTTTTTTTATTTATAAGTTAATGCTTGACTACAATCCCACATGATGGTAAGTGGCGATGAAGTCATGGATGGTAAAACGCATTAACTTAGTAAAAGCCTATTCACTCTTGCCTTGAAGACACTCACATTAATAATGAGATAATTGTGTGAGTAAGAGATGTATGCTGTATGACCTATGTAAGCTTATAATATCTGACTAATGTATTGTGAAATAAATTATAATTTTTTCTTTCTATCAAGATTCACGAACAATTTACCTATTGATTGACAGGATTTAAACCCCATTTTATGGTATGACGCCGGTAAGGGCGAGACGGTAGTGGCTGCCCTTACGAGACTGGACCTGGAAATAAATAATAGCGAGAAGTCGTACCCCTCGGAGAAATTTGCTGTGGTTACAGCTGAGCTGAATACCTTAGAACAAGTATGTATGTTAATAATTGCCGTAAAACTTCTGCGAGTAATAGCATTTTTAAGTAGTTGGAATAAAATCGTTATTCGAACTTTTATGGAAATCCAAATTGACTCTGAATATCCTATTCTATTAGGAACCATTATATTATAGCTCATTTTAATATGAGATATGCTAGTAAATTAGTAAATTTCTTCCACAGGAAATTAAAGAATTCGAGGAAACAAATATATTGAATGTAAACACAGAATCTTACGCTAAAACTCTACATCAAGTTGGTATTCCATTATATACTCGTAGTTACACTGTATAGGTTTTTCATTATAAGCCCTATTTAAATACTTTACATTTCCTTTTCTAGATATTTGTCAACTTAAATTTATACGAACGTCCAATGTTGGCGTTGGAAAATGAAGATTTTATAGCAAATGTTAACAGAAAGGTAATTTATCATTATGTTATATTCAAGTTTATAACAATTGTTAAGTAAATATAATTTAAAAGAAAACGCTTACAATTTTCTTATCTTATTTGAATCTTATAAAAAATCGATATGGTAAGTAATTAAACTCTTTTCTTTATTCATTATTGCATGTCTTAAAACGCGGAGCAAGCAAGCAAGCAACAACCCATAATTGTCCCACTGCTGGGCTCGGGGTCTCCTCTCACAATGTGAGGGGTACAGGCCATAGTCTACCACGCTGGCCAAGTGCGGATTGGTAGACTTCACACACCTTTGAGAACTTTTTTGAGAACTCTCAGGTGTGCAGGTTTCCTCACGATGTTTTCCTTCACCGAAGCAAGTGATAATTAACTTAATATTTGAAAATTAGAGGTGCGTGCCAGGATTTGAACTCGGGCCCCTTGGTTCGGGAGACCAACGTTCTAACCGCTAGGCTATCACTGCTTTTTTTAACGCGGAGCGGTATGAGGTAATGGTGTACTGTCACGTTGTCAAAATTAAGCAATTTTGTCGACTTGATTTAATTTGTTATTGAACACGCTTCGGTGAACTTGTAGCTTCCTGTAGCGTAAGGAACTCTGCATAATTTCACGGACCATATTGCCTGATGGATGTGTGATATGTCTGTACACATGTTCCATACAGCGTTGTACTGTTCGCGGACAATACAAATGCAACTATAAGCAGTTTAGGCCATTGTCACCTCAGTTCACGTCAATCGTCAATAATCTATCAATAATTAGCATATCAATTATTATCAGTTAAATAAATCAATATAAGGCGTCGTCCTAATTGGCAGCGACCGTACGAGCAAACGATGCGTTCATCGTCGTGCGATGAAAATGATTATGATTATTTATTATGCTCGTGCGATGACTAATTTGGACACACTTATTTAGTGTGTGTGTTTAATTTTGTCGTGCGACTTAATCGCATCGTTTGCTCGTACGATCGCTGCCAATTAGGACGACGCCCAGTGCAGTTAACATCTTTCATTACAACTCTTGGTGTACCGTTGTGAGTTGTGACGTGTGGCCGCAGGAGATGCGTCGCCTGGAGCTGTGGAGTCTGCGTGCGCGCCGCCGGCAGCTGCAGCGCGATCAGAGGCTGCTGTACTCTCAGCTGCTGCGAACCCGTGCACTGTACTCCCAGCTGCACCACTTACTTGGTAATATATACCTAGGTATATATACAAAACACACAAAAATGGTTTCTACGTTACAGACTCCATTTTACCGATGTGTCACAAACCGGTTTAATTTGAAAGACAATAATGTGGAGATGGATTTAGATTTTATGCATATTTGGTATATTCATCAAGTCGATTTTCGACGTATCTCATACTAAAAAAATCCCTACACAAAATGTAAATATTTATTTTTTTAACGTAGTAGCAAACGCCAGACGTCCACTAGTATAATAAAATGATTTATCAATCCACGCAATAAGACTCAGTGTGGAGTAACGGCTCCCGCCCCGGCACGGTGCTAGAGGGGGCGCTGCGGCGGGCGCACGCGTTGCGGGGCGCGCTCGCGGCCGTCGGGGAGCGCCTGCGCGCCGCCGCGGAGTACGCGCACGCCGCGCTGCGACTGATGGACGACGCACTGCCAGCGTGGAAACTAACTTCCGTTGCCAGGTCAGTGAGAATACGATAGACGTGGTCGACGCACATCATCACGTTTACAACCAATTGTCCCACTTCTGTGCTCCCCTCCCACAATGTGAGGTGTACAAGCTATTAGTCTATCACGTTGGCCAAGTGCGGATTGGCAGACTTCACATACCTTTGAGAACATTATGAAGAACTCTCAGGTGTGCAGATTTTCTCACGATATTTTCCTTTACCGAAACCACGCACGCCTCAATATTATTGATTACATAACAAAAAAGTGTTTTTATTCGAAAACCGATTGAAATACTAACACACATCAAAATGTTAGGTACCTCAAACTTGCGAAAATTTTTCAGTTAATCGCATCAAAATTGGTTAAACCGTTTCTTTAGTGAGAACAAATCCATAGAACAACAGGAAAAGAAAACAAATCTGTCGCTGTTCAGGTCGGGGTGGCAGCGCACGGCGGCTTGCGCGGACGCATGCCACGTGTTGGTCCGGGCGCGTTGCAGCGAGCGCGGCGCCCGGCGCGTGCTGGCCGCCCCCGCCGCCCCCCGCGCCGCGCGCGCCTTGCGACTGGCGCTCGACTACGCCTTCACGGACGTTATACATGATCATAAGTAAGGAGAGGAAACACTTTTATTTCGAAACTGGTACTGACTATATGTTTTAAAGGGTACAGTGTACAGTACACTACTTACCACATTGTCTAACGAATTTGTTTCAGGTATCAAAGAGCAACCGAAACTTTTATGCAGTTCAAAGAAGCTTTGATATATTTAGTTAACACAATCCATCAGGTAAAATAATAATATCTCTCTTTAAAATAGTCTATAAAAAGAATGTTAATTTACTATAATAACTTAATTTAATTTGTCCCGTGGACATAAAAATAGGTCCATAGTTTATTCACACTCAGTATTCACGTTACTATAATATTTCTATATCAGTTGTGATATATTTTCCATCTATCTTTAAAAAATATAATTGACAGGACGCTAGTGTCAGTTTATTAAGAAAATGTTGGGATTGTTTTGAACACTATCCAATTTTTATAATAAACGAGTGGCCGAAAATAGAAGCGATGTTCAGAACGCGTTACCAAATAGTTCTGCTTCATAATATATTTCTTAAAACACAAATACGGCGGCAATCGAAAGATATTAACGTGTTTATCAACGGAAAGGCCATCACAGTGCCCAGCTACTTTACAATACTGCAAGCTCTACGAAGAGAGCGGGTCACGATACCAACATTCTGCTACCACGAGCGGTTGTCCATCGCAGGGAACTGTCGAATGTGCTTGGTTCAAGTCGAGGGAATGTGGAAACCACAAATCGCTTGCGCCATGCCCGTCTCGAAAGATATGAAAATACGAACGAATTCCGCTATTACTCGACAGGCTCAAGAAGGTGTTTTAGAATTTCTTTTAGCAGACCATCCGCTAGATTGTCCCATCTGTGACCAAGGCGGGGAATGCGACTTGCAAGACTTATCAATGAGGTTCGGCAATGACCGCACCAGATTCACGGATATACACTTCACAGGAAAGAGAGCTGTTGAAAATAAAAATCTAGGACCCCTTATCCGAACGGAAATGACTCGGTGCATCCATTGTACGCGATGCATACGTTTTGCGTCGCAAGTATGCGGTGTAGATGTGTTGGGTACGTCCGGGCGGGGCGGTGAGATGCTGGTCGGAACATACGTTGAAAAGAAGTTTTTTTCAGAGCTATCTGGGAACATCATCGATTTGTGTCCTGTAGGAGCACTGACTGCAATACCGTACAGGTTCAAAGCACGACCCTGGGAAGTCAAGAGAACCAATTCCATCGATGTCACTGATGCTACGGGGACTAATATAGTCGTGAATCATAGATTCGATAGAGTTTTGAGAGTATTACCACGTGAACATGATGAAATCAACCAAGAATGGATTTCAGATAAAGGCAGATGGGCGATAGACTCGCTGGAGATGCAGAGGTTAGTGACTCCCATGTATAGAAGTCAAAACTGCCTATGTCCTCTAGAATGGGATTGCGCTTTGAGCATGGCTGCTAAGTTAATAAGATGCGCTCCAGCCCCACAGAGGATTATGGCCATAGCTGGACCACATTGTAACGTAGAAACACTAGTTGCTGCAAAGGATTTACTTAATATGCTCGGATCTGACAATACTTTCATTGAACGAGATCTTACTTATTCAATGACAGGTATAGATATTAGGGCTGGATATTCACTGAATATAAACATGAAGGATATCATTAAGGCAGATAAAATTTTGTTGGTCGGTACAAACCCCAGATTCGAGGCTCCGGTTTTAAATGCATGGATCAGACAGGCTTACATGTTTAACGAATGCGATATATACGTCATTGGGCCCGTATGCGAATTTAATTACCATGTGAACTACTTAGGGCACGATGCGAATGCAGTATGTAAGGCAGGCGAGGCCTTAAAAGGAGCCAAGAAACCTCTGATATTTGTAGGGGTATCACAGTTAGAAACTTCAAACGGTGGGCAAATTATGTGTGCTCTAAGTAATGTTGCAGCGGCCTTTTCAGGAGATTCTGAATGGAGTGTTCTAAATGTGCTTACTAGAGAAGCAAGCTTCGCCGGTGCTTTAGAGGCCGGTTGGAAGCCAGGAGGAGCGAAGGCTGTGTGCACAATGTGTCCAACTGTATTAATATCTTTAGGAGCCGATGATATATTTTACGATTGGAGTCCCGGTCCAGACTGTAGCGTTATTTATATAGGATTTCAGGGTGATCGTGGCTCGGAATGTGCTTCAATCGTTCTACCAGGGAGTGCATACACGGAGTCCGGAGGAACGTTTATGAATATGGAGTGTCGTACTCAGTACGCAATGCCTGCTGTAACGCCTCCGGGGAAAGCTCGATACGATTGGAAGATAATTCGGGCTCTGGCCGAATATACCGGAATTTGTTTATTTTATAGTGATGCGACCTCGTTGTGCTGGAGATTAGCTCAAGTCAGTCCAAACTTTGTTGCTTTTGGAGATTATCAACAAAAACTTTTTTCTGAGTTGATACCTCCTCTCATTGATACGCAGCAGAAAGGAGGCGGGGCGTTAGAAGTGGATATGCCGATGCTAAAGGATTATTACTGCTCAGATGTGTTTACTTACAATTCGCCGACCATGATAAAGACGCAGAGAGCTGTAGTTGAGTTTGCCTCATCAAAATACGCAAAGATATAGGGATAAATGTTAATCCTGTTATGATTATAACTTCATTATTTTAATTTCTTCTTTCTATACTTTCCTTTCTATTTATAAATGTATGAGTATTGTTATCGTTTCATGATCATTGCATTAAAACGATGTTTGTCATATTCAGTTGCTTTATTCGTTACAATTTATTTATTAGCTACATTTTCAAGACAAAGTATTGCTTAAATGTAACGGTTTTAAAATTGTGTGAGCATTTATTTTATGAAATTATTGCCATATTATTTAACAGGTACTTCTGAACAATAGAGACAACTTGGCAGTGGTAAACAATGAAGTATCAGTGCATAGGCAAAAGCTACGGGCCACCAGAGTAAGCGACATCGTACGGAAGGGATTGGCGGATCTTAAATACGTGCCTCAACCACCGACCTCGCAATGATCAGTATACTTAGTTACGTGTTTATTATTGTTTATTATGTTTTTTTATTGCTGGATGTTTTATAATATAGTTTTTCAACACCCTTGCTCATAAATTGGTTTTTATCACATGGCTTTTACACTCATAAACCATGGTATTAAACACTTGTGCTTTTTTTTCTTGATCGCACTAGTGTTTTATTTTATATTCCATCAAATTAAGTTTGTACCTTGCTGAAAGATATTATTTATGCATTCTATTTGCTTCTTAACTTAGCCGGGTTATAGTTTTATTTTTAAATTTCGGAATAAAGTTTTGACTTAGATACGTTTCGTTTCAACATAAGACTAAAAATAACACTATTTTTGTAAAAAAAAAGAAGTGTACCACCTTGAATATGATAAATTTTCAACAACTTATTTACTTTAATTAATAATTCAACGTGAAACTAATTCATAAATACATAAATATTAGATTTTTTTACATTTTGCGTTTTGGCTGTTTAGCGTAATTGTTCGTGCCTACGCTCCAATCTGCGCGCGCATAGCTAACACGCCGCGCGCAGAAAAAAAAAATATCAGCGCGAAGCGCGCCATTTTTAACAAACTTTCCGTCTGGTCTGTGAGCATTGTTTATTTGAGTAAGAATAATCAATAATTTGTTTTTTTACTCGTAAGTGTGTTGAAAAACGTCGTATGACACACGTGAGGTTTGGTCATTACACTCTCGGTTTTCTTGCTGCACTCGCCTTCGGCTCGCGCTGTGCAATATCACCTCGAGTGTAATGACCAACATACCACACTTGTATCATAATGTACTATTATATGATAATCTTACCTGTTGGGGCGTAGCAGTGCATTTGCATTGCATTGCAAAGCCTGCCTAGACATCATCTTAATGCATTAAAATAGATTCTGTATATTTGTAAGTGCTAATAAATTAGAGTTACTTGAAGTTAATTAATTATCTGAAAACATTTTTCTTCTTAATTAATGTGGTATCCGAAGAGTATGAAATAAAAGAAGTTTTTTTTTTATAAAAACACAATCAAATTTTATTAAATATCAAATATTGTATTGTCTAACACGATTCCTTAACTATCATGTTTCACATCAATATCTTATAATGGCATATGATTATACTGATACGAATACATTTCAAAGATGAAGGTACAGTAGATAGTCGAGAAGAGACAGAAATAGCCGAAAAAATAGATACTTTGAAACCAAAAACACATCAAGTAGAAGATGTTGATATACCTTTTTATGATATTGTCATGAAGGAACAAGAAGAAGATATTAAAGTACCCGTAAGTCAAATTACAAGAGATGTAGACGCGGCTTTAGAAACAGTTAAGAAAAATAATATAAAGACTCTTTATAATGAGAATGAGATGATAATTCTCTTTGAAAGAAAAGATGACTCAAAGAAGACGGTTTTAGTTAAAATAGATTAGATAGTAAGAAAGAAATGGAAGTAATGTGTATCTAAGAGATTATGAGAAAATTCAACATTACAGACTGAGCAAAGGCTATGTTTGGTAATATAATGTGAATTCCAACTTTCATATCAATAAAATATTTTGTAATAATGAAATTGAATTTAAATGAAAGATGTTACCTGATCACGCAAATATTAGTTGTACAAGCATAATTATACATTCATTCTATAACACGTGAGAGATAATGCTCTTTAGGCAAAACTTTTCGCTGAAGGTTTTTTTGACCGCGTAATAATATAAAATGATTTCGAAAGGCTTATAATATTACAGTCAAGTGCTCAATTTCTCCACAATCTCTCAAACCACATGAAGAATTCACACAACACACTCACATTATCGATATATACTTGTCACAATACATGGACTTAAATGCAAAATCTACAAACACGATTATGACAAAACGGTACGTGGGATTAATATTAGGGCTTATATCTATCAATACATAAAGTAGATTCTTGTGCGCCGAAGCTCTACGTACGAGTCTTTGATGATTTTGTAAGCATAGTTACAAGATTCTTCTGCAATGGACTAGAATCAATCGTGTTAAAAGACGTAATAAGTTCCAATGACTTTTGCTTTGCTTTTTTGCTTTGTTGATATGATTGTAATTTGTGTAACCTTCGCCCTGTTCCTATCACATCCAGCATCATTGACTTGGATGTTGAGTCTCAATTCTCTATTTAGTCTTCGTCTCTTTTGCTTGCTCATTAGTCAATTTCAAGAAGCAAGAAATTATAGTGGACAACAGCAGTATTCTAGCCCATTGCAGACGAAAATCTCGTTGATTAAGACGAGCTATAGTTAAATATAACACTGATATGTGGCATGATGTGTCACGTCTCACTTGGTCGCTAGACTGCCTAGCAATAAGTCTTAAAAATGGGCAGTTCCATTCATATTAGACATGGAAAAATCAACAAAAACAACAATTAGGTATAAGAAAACAAACTAACAACAAATAAAATCTAAGGACAAACAATGGAAATTTCCTATCAAAATAGTTTTCTTTCTAAACAGAATTAAATTTTACAGGATCTATTAACTTCTCTTTGATTAGAATTTTGTTACAATTAGAAGATCTATTCTGTTAAAATACTGCAATTTGAAATATCACTTAGACGAAGAACAAGAAAAGACGGTAGCTCGCACTGTCCTTAGCTGTTACAACATTAATGATTAATTCCTATACAAACCACTCGGGCTTAATTCTAACATCGATTCGACTGGTTCTAAGCTAGGAGAAGCTAGAAATATTGTCAATCCGAAAGCCAGACCAATGCAGCGGCTAATCTTTGCGTTACGTCGTAAAAACCTTTTAAATTAGCGTATCCTTAAACATCGTAAAAACATGGAAGCACTCCTGCGGACAGACTGATTGCTGGCTAATATTGATAATATTTTACATTAGACTAGAGGAATAGGTTCTGCCGATGTAAACTTCGTTAGAGCTATTGATATGCTGATTAGAAACGTCCGAGTTCACTCGCAAACTGATACGTGGCGGTGGAATGAGAGATGATGTTAAACATCGAAAAGTCTGGTGGCGATACAAAATCAACAATGAATAATAAATAGTGATTACAAATGTAAGTAACAAAAGTAACTAGGGGACAACAATAAAATTGGGAACAATGTGCGGTGACCATGAGATGCGGGCGCGGGGTTCGATCGGAGATAGGACAGCCGGCGCCTTACACTTTGGTGATCGTCTTCATTTTCCTGCTGCGGAGGCATCTGGAATTGTGGTCACGGTTATTGTCAAATATACAGGGTGTCCCAGCGCGAAGTGACCGCCCGGCGTCTATTGATTATGTGGACAAAACTATCGACAAAAACCATTAAAGTAAAGGTCTTATCGGTTCGGTTTATTTTTTATTAGCTTTTTAATTTTTTTTTAGAAAAACCTGACTGGTTGCACTATTTTCAAAATATTTTTTTTGGTTTTACATTTATTTTCATTCTGTTTTTTGTATTTAGTAGCTGTTTTCATAGTTTATCTATTCGAGGTATAAAATCTACCTTAAATTGAATACGACATTTTTTAAAAACAAATTAAGTAAATTTTTTTTGAAAAAAATTACCCCTTTTCATTGAATTTCGCTAAAAAGTTAGAAAAATGCCCTATGAATATTATTTTTTTATTATTTATTATTAAATAACATGATATTACCTACAAAATCTCATTAAAATGTTTGTAGTTATCTCAGTCATTTACCGAACTACAAACTCTTGAAGTATGCACCCTATTTTCGATAATAAGAAGAGTAGACTTTAAAACCAGGCTAGTGGATCATTTAAGTGTCTTACTATCAAGAATACCTTTTGCCCTTTGATATAATAATTTTAAAGGTAAGGAAACAATAAAAACAAATGGAAATTTAAATCATTTATTTAAAAAAAATCAGTAATTCATTCATAACGTTTTCGAAACGACCGCCATTGGCATTAATACAAGCTAAGGCTCAAAATGACATCCTTTGAGTGGTTCTTTGCACTTCCAAGAGGTTCGCTCCTATTTTTGTAGCATCAGCATCAATACTTTGTTTCAATTGAGACCTTGGAGGACCATGCTACTGGACCACCTGTCTCTCTTGGTCTCCTGATTTAACGCCTCTTAATTATTATTTTTGGGGTCACATTAAACAAAAAGTGTATGCTGTGCCAATAGCTACGAGAGAACAATTGAAACAGAGGATTGATGCTGCTACCATAAAAATAGGAGCGAACATTTTGAAAGTGCAAAGAACCACTCAAAGGATGTCATTTTGAGCCTTAGCCTGTATTAATACCATTAGCGGTCGTTTAGAAAACCTTATGAATTAATTACTGTTTTTTTTTAAATAAATGATTTAAATTTCCATTTGTTTTTATTGTTTCCTTACCTTTAAAATTATTATATCAAAGGGCAAAAGGTATTCTTGATAGTAAGACACTTAAATGATCCACTAGCCTGGTTTTAAAGTCTACTCTTCTTATTATCGAAAATAGGGTGCATACTTCAAGAGTTTGTAGTTCGGTAAATGACTGAGATAACTACAAACATTTTAATGAGATTTTGTAGGTAATATCATGTTATTTAATAATAAATAATAAAAAAATAATATTCATAGGGCATTTTTCTAACTTTTTAGCGAAATTCAATGAAAAAGGGTAATTTTTTTCAAAAAAAAATTACTTAATTTGTTTTTAAAAAATGTCGTATTCAATTTAAGGTAGATTTTATACCTCGAATAGATAAACTATGAAAACAGCTACTAAATACAAAAAACAGAATGAAAATAAATGTAAAAACAAAAAAAATATTTTGAAAATAGTGCAACAAGTCAGGTTTTTCTAAAAAAAAATTAAAAAGCTAATAAAAAATAAACCGAACCGATAAGACCTTTACTTTAATGGTTTTTGTCGATAGTTTTGTCCACATAATCAATAGACGCCGGGCGGTCACTTCGCGCTGGGACACCCTGTATATCATAAAACTTTCTTTCTTTTTCTTTTTTGTTTCTTGGCCGGCAACGCATCAGTGATGCCTTTGGTGTTGCTGATGTCCATGGGCAGTGATAGCCACTTACCATCAGGTGGATCGTCAGCTTGTTTGCCGGCTATTTCCATAAAAAAATCATTATACAGGGTGAATTTTTCAAAATTCAGTTAGCCATAAGTCATTACTTCCAAGAGTTTGTTAGCCACACTATCAAATAGTGTAATAGCACTGTGTATCTTTTTCAAAATCAACGGGTTCGATTCTTGGTTGGAAATATTGATTTTTCAAAAATTCAATGATGCAGTTTCAGATTTTATCACAATCGCGCCCGAGAATCCCATGATTCGCTATTCCGCATAGTTCGCATTAGCACGTCCATTTGTAAAATTCCTCCTATAGATAAACACTACTATGAGTAGTCTCTCCTTATCACTGAAGAAGACTAGAGTATATCACCACGCAGCTCCAATTATAATCTAAATAAGTAATGGATGGCTCACCTAATGAACCCACGATACATCATGAAGGAGCCGTAAAAGCTGAGTATGAGCGTCGCCGACCACACGATGGCCAGGAGAGAACTGCTGCCCTCTGCGGATTCAATAAATACCGTTAATATTTTAAATATGTTGCTTCTGTTACGTATTTTACGTATGAGTTTACGTAAATATATTTGTTTTTATTATTTCCGATTTGCTGATTCTAGAAGGTCCAATCACAAAAAAGTTCAATAAAATCTGTTCAATTTCAAATATAAAACCTGCAACTATCGGTAATATATTATGGCAGTTCTTCATGTCGAAATCTTACTACAAAAGTACAGTCAGAAAAAGAGGTGTACAGGCCATGATATAAAAATGTTGCGTAATGCTTAATATTACAATACAAAATGTTTGTGTTACAATACAAGTTAAATCATACCCAGTGCCAGCGATAGATGATCCAGGTGCCCACATAAGGAAACCAAAATCAAGCTTTGTTTTTTTGCTCGAAAATTTTTTTACTGAACCAATGGGAACGTTTATTAAGATACTAGAAGACGAAGACGAAGAACTAGAAGACGTCATTGGTAATAACTCAAATAAAATTCATTTTATATCATGCCCTGCATACCTGTTTTGCTGACTGTACATACTAGTGGAAAGTTTGTTCTATATTAGTATGTATGTATGAATGTATATGTATGTTACTTACGAATGTATCCGTCGTGGAAGCTGTCGGTGTGTGCGCGCGCGCGCTCGCGGTCCCCCACCTCCTCGCCGCTGCAGTTAGCCCACTCGATCGTCACGTATCTGTCGGTGCCAGGGGACTTAAAACTTTTTAAATCACATATTCAATTTTTTTTAATGGAAATAGGTGGCAAACGAACTGACGATCCACTTGATGGTAAGTGGCTATCGTCACCCATGAACATCAGCGACACCAAAGACATTACTGATGTTGCCGGCCAAGAAAGAGAGAAGAAAAAGAAAGAAAGAGGGCTCTTAAGTTCTGAGCCAGAACACGAATCGTTATCGGTTAACTCAAGCAAGAGGGAGGTAGCTATCCAGGCGAACTCCATGGATAAATAATAATAGTAATGTAGTATTAATGGAAAATTAAAATCAATGTACCACTAGCCTGGGCCGGATTTAATCGCCTATTACGACACCTATCCAGCGTGGGATTGGGGTTTGTATTCTAAGCCGCCTCAATACAGCAAAAAATATTTTTATTAAGAGAGTAGGAAGTGGTAAAAATAAAAGTACAATAATATGGTAAAAAAACATGAAGCTTAATAAAAATAAATGTAAATAAATGGCAATGAAAAAACGCAAAATAATGTGTGTTAAAATATTTATTAGGTATCTATTTATAATCTTTTTCTATAAAGGTATTCACGAGCCCAGTTGCGTATCTTCTTCAGTTACGTTCTACAATCCTTCTCTTCAAGTACTTCAACTTGTTTCTGACTCCCTCTAGCCAGTGTCTTAAAGTACGTCAGCTTGAAGTGTTGCAGGCCCGTGAGGAGACAATAATACTTCCATCCCTCTCTTCTTATACTCTCACTATTCCTGTCTCCCTCTAATCAGTGTCTAGTACGTCACCTTGAGGACGTAGTGCAGGCCCGAGACGCCGGCACCAGCAGCTGGCGGGTGCGAGAGCGCGCGCCGCCGCGACAGGCCCCCCAGGCCCCCCAGGGCCCCGCGGCCCCCGCACCACCCAGACCCCCTGGACCCCCCGCGCCCTCCGCCCGGCAGCCGCACTCCACCTCGCATGTCTCCTCCTCCTGCAGTACCACACATTTATTAAGTTCGTGACTGAGAAACTCAATAAAAAATCGATCATGAAATAATCGATATTTAAGTTGATAAAGTGACAATGTTACGATATTGGTCTGATTCAGTTTGTTACTATACCAATGTAAATGTACCAATACTACCAATGTTTCTTTCTTTCGTTTCTTCTATCTTCTTTGGCCAGTAACGCATCAGTGATGCCTTTGGTGCTGATGTCATTAGGTGGATCGTCAGCTTGTTTGCTGGTTATTTTCATAAAAATCAGCAATATATAGCCTCTTAGCCTGCACCCACCTGATGATGCAGCGAGGGCGCGACGATACGTCCGGGTAGGGCGGAGGCGCAGCGCCAGGGCTCCAGGTAGCCGTCCGACACGGGCTCGTCGCCGTTGCTGGTCAGCTCGCAGCGCGCGTGCGACAGCCGCACGCCCCAGCCACACGCGCCGTCCGCTTCCTCACCGGATGACGTCTGGACATAGAGTAAGACAGATAACTATACATTTAAAAAAAATGGTTGTCTGTAAAGTCGGTTTACGGACGGTAGTTTAACGTGACAACGTCATGACAAATTATTGATGAAGTAGTGCTCGAATATAATATTATCTCTGGAAATTAACTTATAATTAGAAACTTTTATCTTTATCCTACAACGCCATCTAGAACTCCTGAACTAAACTATTTTTTCAGCAAGTTCCTTTCTGACTTAATTGTGTAAATAGTTTTGTTCATAGATGGCGCTTTCTACATTGTTCGCTCGCTCGCGTAACGCGACAGATGAGTCATGCTTTATCGTGCGTGCAGCCGGCGTTTCGTTTTAATAGATGTTATCACGTCAAAAACCGACAGTTTTATTTACACTAAACATAAGTAAAAGTAAGAACCATATCGATCACCCGTTTTTTGCGTCAAACAAAATAGTGCTCCAGTTATAAGTTTATTAGAATCGAGATCACAGATTTAGTCACATCTGTAAAACATTGCTTTTAAACTAAAGAATCACTTCTAAGTAATACAGCAATGTATATGGAGCTAGTATCTGTGACCATCACCTGCACATGGCAGCCGAGCACGGGGCGCGCCACGAGCCGCAGACACGGCTGGCGCGGACACGGCGCGCGCTGCTCAGTGGGCGGGCACGCGCGTCCCGGCCACACCGCCGCCGTCAGGTGCTGTCTGTAACACACGAAAACAAACATTGTATTTTATAGGTATAATAGTCCAGGGTCGATAATTTTTGAAAACAAAAAAAATTATAATAGGATGAAACCTATTGCAAAAGGAAGAGAATATAACAAAAAATAAAGGAAAAATAATTTACGGGCGATCTGAGGTCGGGAAGTGGGGGGGAGGGGGGGTTTAAGGGTAAAAAACGGTTTATCTCAATTTCCAGCAAAACTATAAGTCCTATGGAAAAAAGTTAAATGGCAAAGTTATAGGTAATAAAAAGGTCTACAATTTTTGTATTTACACTTTTTTCACATAACCTCAAAATTTATGTGAAAAATTCAAAAAACCAAGTTTTTGGTTTTTTATTTTTATCTTTTACAAAAATTATTTTTTTTTAACGAAATTTTGTGAAAACTTACCTTTCTATGTCCCAAACATACTGTAATTTTTTTGATTTAAAATATTTATTTTTTCACCTTATTTTGACTTAATATCGAAAAATCACCCTAATTTTCAATCGAAAATTCACCTGTCAAAATATCCGCTTTTTTAAAAAAATCTGTGAGCTTTTTATTTGCTAAAATCTCTACTTTCTGATGGTATATAAAAAAATTTACACTGCCATGTTAAATTTTCTCAGAAAATGCAATGAAACGAGTTCGCGGTGTCGGTCCTATACGTTAGTAATAATACTTCAATGGGTATAAAACGTTAAACTGACTACTAATAAAATAACTACCACAAGGAAAACTGAATGATATGTTTAAATATCATTGATATGTTTAAAGATGTGTCGTCCATGCCACCCACGACACAGGTAAAAACCTACTGCGGGGGTATGAGTATGTAAGCGTTTATTGGAACGAAGTTCCTTATCGCGCGTTGTGAATGGGGGCTGGACGGAAAATTACGACACTTTTTGATTCTTACGAATGACGACACTTTTTTTGAAGTGATTCAGAGCGTTTTACAGAGATGGCGCTGTACAACAAAACAATACTTAAATCGAAAGGAACTTCGTTCCATCCGCGTGTCCCTTGACACCTCTCATGTTTTATTACTTAGATATTTACCTGATGCGCCGCATGTGTCGTGGGGCGGAGTCCCCGCAGGTGCAGGCCGAGCTGTCCCAGGGCCCCCAGGCGGCCAGCTCGCAGTCCACGCCGCACGGCACGTAGCACCACGACTCGCGCGCCTCGCTCGCCGTCGCCTTCTGCACACACCACATACCACGTACCACATAGCGGAGTAACACCAGGACACCACGTTTATTGCACATGAATAATTAAGATCATCAGGTAAGTTAGCAACACCAAAGCATCAAAATATGAGAGAATAGAGTTGGAACCAAGTACTGGTTCATTAGACTTGAAGGCTGTATGTAATACGACATTTGCCGGCCAAGAAAAAGTCGTCTGGCGGCTGACTCAAGCAATGCACCATCATGCACCATTCACCATGCTACCATACACCCTCGTGCACGGTAGTCAGACAGGCGGACGTCAGGAAAATATAATACCTAATACCAGATCTCGTATATTATAATTAATATTAGAATATAATAATATTGATACTTAGTATATATAATTCTTGCGGACCGTACGAAAATCCCTAACACCAAGCAGGGGGACCTCTTGAGAACTGTTTCCTTACGACTAGTCGAGTCTATCCGTCTATCAACGCGAGATTTGGGTCGGTTCTCCTCGCAGGGTGCTAGTATATATTTGGGCTTCACCTAGCAATACAGAACACTCACAGGGCAGTAGGAATCATTGACGAACACGCCGTCGCTCCGGAGACAGCGCACGGCTCTCTTCTTCGTTCCTTCCCCACAGGGGGATCCACCTGACATACAAAAATTTAAACATTATTTATAAACGACTGGTTTTCATGGTATTTGTTGATTTTATTTAAGATAAAAATATACAAGTTTACGAAACAGCTGTGAATTATTTCTTCGCTGACCACATTTATGAATGATTATATTCTGTCTTGCCTGATAGTGCACAAAAAATAAATTTATTTTACTTCATATTTTAAGCAAGTAAACCGATTGATTTTTAAAATCAATATGATACATGAGGGATGACGAATGACGGCCGGTGACAGACGACGAGTAATAAAAGGTTGGGTGACGAGCATCGAGTGACGGACCACAAGTTAATGGGGATAGGGTGGACTAACAGGTGAGAAGTATAGGGTGAGGAGGAACAGGTGACGAGTGTAAGGTGACGAGTGTAGGGTGAGGACTGAGGAGTGTAGGGTGATGAGGAACAGGTGAGGAGTGTAGGGTGAGAAGTAATAGTGTCAGGTTACGGATGACATGTGATGTGAGAGGTGTACCTAGCGGCTGGCAGTCGTCCCAGGGCCCGAGGTGCCATGCGGCGTGGTCGGGCGCGCAGGGCTCGGCCGCCACCAGGTGCGGGCACGCCGCGCCGCCGGGCTCCGCCGCGCGCAGCACCGAGCGCGTGCGGTCGCGGCGACCGCCCCACTTTGTCTGACGGTCACCATGTAACACGTTATTATTACTAGATCATGTTGTAATGGCAGCGTTATCGTTGATACAAGGAAATAAGATACAATGTATTCTTAAACGACGCTCGATGAATTGAGTGCATCCTACGTATTTTTATCGATAAATATTAAATAATCCTTGTGTATCTCTGATGTAGGTACTCCTTCATGTCGAATCACATTATGTATTTCCGTTGTCTCCATTGTGCTCACTCCTACGACCTATCCAAAGTTTGTCTCCACTCCTATTTAAAACTTTTGTTAACTCCAAAACTCCGATCCTTGTAACAGTAACAGTCATTTATACCAGCACTGAAAAACATTACACAAGCGTTTATGCGTGTGTGTGTAAATACGCGCTATATCTATTGAGCGTCTTAAAAATTATATGAGATTCTCTATCCACGTGGTATACAGTGTAGCAGTACCTGTTCACAGGGGCTCCAGTCGGACCAGGCGCTGACGACGCAGTCCCCGGGGCAGGGCGCGCGGCAGGTGGCCTGGCGCGCGGGTGCTGCGCCTCCTGCCGCCTCGCACACGCTGTCTTCGATGCTGTTGCCGTGCGCGTCCACGCAACTGAAATGAAGGGGAAATGTGTGGTTTACTGGCAACTACCTATCAGTTAGTCAGGTATACGAAATAAATAAAAAAAATTATATCCAGTGAAATGTCAAGCGAAACCGATTGTTATGTTTTCTTAACGTACTGATTAAGTACTTTGTGCTTATTACCTATTTGTATACATTTTGTCAAGAGTACCAGAAAGTTTAATGCTAACAAAGCCGCGAGTAAAACTTAGTAGGCGCTTCATGTAATCATACGAAATGTTTTGTACATGAAACGTATTTCCTTGAAAATGAAGATACACTCGCCAGACATTAATCACGCTATCAAAGTTTTCTTCGTTCTAAAGTTTCGATCGCTCGCCGGGCGTGATGACTTAACCTGGCAGCCGATGATGAAGAAGCAGCCAATGCTCGCATATACATACGTTATAAAATTTTTGAGTGTCAAAAATCAGAGTACGGTTATCACCTGCTAATGACCTTGGCTGAAGACTAGGAATTGACCTCTAACCAAAGTATAAGCAGTACTCACGCGACGGTTCTGTTGATGATGGCCCGTCCACACAGCGAGCGTCGCGGCGCGCACACCGACCACTCGCCCACGGACCAGCGCGGCTCCGGCACGACGCAGCTGGACCGCTGCAGCGTCGCGCCGCACTCGCGCCCGCCGCCGGAACCTTCCTCGATCACCTCCCTGGAAGACGGCTCTTTATGTACCTACATGATTTGAATGTCACCAATATGAGGATGCGCGTGTTCAAGTGTACCCTGGTAACTGGTATAATTAGTGTTCAGGTTTTGTGAGTATGAAGCCTGAAGGAAACACACGAACGATGCGCACGAGATTTGATTTCATACTGATTTTATTTGTAAAAATATCATTCAGATTGCGTGTCATTTTACCTTGATCGAAAGTTGCATAGACAAAGGGAATTGACATTACTACTACACATTAATGGTCCAATATAGGGTGAGCGTCTCTCCTCATGTTTGAGGTGGCTTAGAGCATACTACACCATGCCACTCCAATGTGGGTGGTGGTGCGGCTTAATGGCCAACCCTGCGGGCCTATTATGAACTTTTATAAAATCATTCATGTCTAATTCATTTGTCGGGCTTTGAACGACGTATGATTGGCTAAAAAGTGTCACGTGACCGCTTTCGTAACACGAATTTGACGTTTAAACTGGAACTTGGCTGGAATTAAGAGTTCAAGAGAGAAAACCTCCAATATCCTTCAAAGCCTAACGAGTGCTATCTAATGATAACAACGGAGACCAAAGGCTTTACGTGCTCTCCGAAGCCTTTGCCACTTGTAGTCCATCCATTCAACTACCGACCGCGCCCGCTGTTGCGTAACTCGGCTGATCACGATCACGATACAAGATACCGAGCTATGAATGCTTCAACCCATTAGCGACCTACTACAGGGCTGTCCTTGTAGTGAAAGAGGCCTAGACGAGTTTACCTGGTCCTAAACCTGAAGGCAGCCCTGGAGCCGGGCTCGGGCTGGCAGACCCCCCAGGGGGCCCAGGTGCCCACGGCGCAGTCCCGCGCGCACCGCACGCTGCACGCGCCGCGGATCAGCGCCGGGAACTCCGTGTCGTATGACAGACCGTCTGTTGACGCTTCCCGGACTCGGCGGGGACCTGAGGAGTTTATATAGTGCGTTTTACATAAATCTGCACTTCGCTATTATATTGGCCCATTAGTGGTATACAACGCCATCTAGAGTTCAGTTATATACTATGTACCTATATTAGAATCTTGGTGACAGCTTTGTTCCCGCCAAAAAAGAGAATCGACAGCGTCAGTTAGGCCAAAAATACGTTACGCATCAGGTCTTTATATATTTTAATTATCTATAGAACTGCACTACTCATTAATACTTCTATTGAAATGACGCGAAAATTCGTCAAAAAATTACGTGCATAAGTGTATCAGTGATACCTATATGAATAAATTATTTTAAATTTGAATATTTTTGTTTTACTGGCTTAGGTATTATGCAGACTATACTTAATAACGCTCTGCTACTATAAGAAGGAAATACTTACCAGTAAGAGGGTGGTACTTTTTGCACACGTCCATCGGAACATCGCGACCCGCGACCATGCACCGAGCAGCTCTTAGAAGTCTACCTTCTCCGCACTCCATCCTACAATCGAGTGAGATATAAATGAGAACCGTATTAACATTACAATAAAATCTACTTTAGTTAATCCTTACCCCGAAGGCAGGATGCAATCCGAGTCGGCCGGCAGAAGTTCAATCGACACATTCTTGCAAACACAGGACGGTATATCAGGTTCCGAAGCATCTAAATATCTGAAACCATTGTGTTGTTATAAAAACAATAGGTCTACAAGAAATAAGTATAATAAAGCAAAACAAATAACAAAGCAAATAACTTAATTTTTTTAGATAATTCTTGACAAAAAATAACTGACTTCAAAATTAGGGATAACTCAAAAACTAATCGTTAGACCTCGTTCAAATTTAACTGAGACTACATGACAAGTACCAGCTTTCAATTAAAAAAAGAATCATCAAAATCGGTTCACCCAGTCGAAAGTTCTGAGGTAACAAACATAAAAAAATACAGTCGAATTGAATACCTCCTTTTTTGAAGTCTGTTAAAAAGTTAGTTTTCTAAAAAAAACACTAATTATTCTGTGATAGACTATCACTGATAATATTACGTATATCATATTATAATAGGACACAATCCTCACGAGTCAAAATTGACACAATCCTCGACACACTCAACGCAAACTAAATTTTTATATTGGTCTGAAGTCTGAACTAAGAAGTCACGCAAATGAAGTAAATGCAAGTAGTAATGTTGAAGGCAATGGTTTACTTGAGCGGATCAGCACAGATGACGTCACAGGTGAGAGTGATGAGCGCATCGCACGGCACCTGGCACGCGGCCACGCTGGGCGGCACCAGCTGCCCCGCGCACGCGCCGGCTTCTACCCGGTGGGAGTCCGACCCGCACCAGATGCCTACAGTAATTAATTATTCAATATATACGCACTCATTAATCCATAACATTTATTGTACTAACTTGAGCATATTAAAATCTTTGAAATATTGTGGAACTCAGTGTTACTGGAGGGCGTTGATCACTGAAACACAGTTTTAAACTATCGCAGGATCATCGTTATCATTATGTTTATTGTAATCATGTTTTTAAAATGCAAATAAAGTTTTAATATTATTATTATTCACTATGTTTGAATTAACACAAAAAGATGGTTTTAGATAGAATCTGACATGTTTGTAAAATAAATAAGGAATAATCAGTTTGGCCTGATAGTTAGCTGGTAGAGAATGCATTAAGCTCGCCATTTGTCCGTTAATATTGTTATATTGTGGTCAATAAAGTGTACATAAATAAATAAATAAAATAAATAAAGTTTTAGGCCCAGTATTCTCCCTTGACAAACTCCAGAATAATATCTAGTTATAAGCCATATCAGTTATATCCAGACATACGCAGCCAATATATCTGTATCTGCTGTCGACAAACATATTATTAAGCCACGAAATATTCGGATTTGACAAAAAATATGTTATGTTCCATATGCTTGGAAATATAATTCCAGCGCCATCTAGCGAGAAAACCCTAAACTAAATCAACATTGATCACTCACTCCTCAGCCGGTAGCCCACGCCGCAGTGCTGGTCGGGCGGCAGTCGGCAGGCGGACCAGTCGCCGGCCACCCAGGCTGCTTCGCGTGCGCGGCACGAGCGCGCCACGGGACAGTCGCGCGCCTCCTGCAGCGGCCCGCAGTTGGGCCCGCCGTGCACTGTGCGCACGCGGATTTGTTTGCCCGGGTCTGAGGGACAGAGTGGAAAACTGGATCAACTGAAGGAGGAGATCAACTGAAGGAAGAGATTAACTGAAGAAGCAAAAAACTGGCTTGGGTCTCTTTGACAGTAAGACAAGTGGATTGGCTTCAGCCCATTAATGGCCCACTACTGAGCATGGGTCTCTCCCCTTGAAGCTTAGCGCGTACTCCACTCTGCTGTAGTGTGGATGGGTGGAGAGGTTGCCAACCCAAATGTCGGAAGTTTTCAGGCCGCCCGAGGGCCCCCGACAACGACTAGATAACGACTGTTATCTTACGCAACAAAAAATAGCATCAAATTGATGACTTCTTTAGAAAAATGAATTTCTTTGGCTCTATTAATAATAAATTTTACCGTTTTGAAGTCAGATTTCCAGGCATATTTTTAAACACTTAGTATTACAAATTAAAGCTACGTCATATAAGCCTAGTGTCATTAATTAAGAAATGAAAAAAACTTCTAAAGTGTTTTCAATGTTATTAAATTAATTTTATACTCATGCAATTGTAGTTATAAAATACTAAGTTATAAAATACTAATATATCTTAAACTAGGAAATCGCCCTCGCTTCGCTTCGGGAAAATTAGTAAAAAAAATATTTAAGAGGTGTCAAGGGACACCCGGATGGAACGAAGTTCCTTTCGATTTAAGTATTGTTTTACGCGCTCAGCAGTGTGATTCAGCAATATGAAACGAGCTCACGCTACTAGCGTGATTCAGAAAGTTGTACAGCGCCATCTCTGTAAAACTTTCTGAATCACTTCAAAAAGTGTCGTGGCAAATTTTCGTAAGAATTTTTCCGGTTAGCCCCCTTTCATATCGCGCGATAAGGAACTTCGTTCCAATAACTATAGGTATAATATAGCCTATGTCACCCGGGGATAGTATAGCTTCCCAACAGTGAAAGAATTTTTCAAATCGGTTTGGTAGTTTTGGAGCCTATTTAATGCAAACAATCAAATCTTTCGTCTTTATAATAATAGTAAGATAAAGATAAATATAATGTCATATAACTATTATATTACCACAGGTGTTAGGGCAGGGGGACCACGGCATCCAGGCCTCCACGCGACACCCTCGCTTGCAGCGCACGGTGCAGGCGCGCCGCGACGCCGGCCGCCGAAGCGGGGCGCAGCTACGAACAGACATTTTTTTTAAAACACTACCTACATTTTCATAAACCCATACTAGGATTCTCTGTGTCGTGATTGCCATGGATAACACATGAAGTCAAGAACAGACCCAGGAACTCAGATTAAAGAAATAAAAGGATCGGGAACGGAAATTCGAACTCATCATTAAATATTTCGCTGGGAATCGGACCCAGGACCCTTGGCTCGGCGGTCCAGCATGGTAACCATGGCACCAGTCGGGTGGTCAAAATAATATTCATAATATACGATGATCAAGCATACGAGAAACTTGATGTTAAGGGTACGTGATAATCGTCACCCATGAACATCAGTAACACGGCTTCACTTATGCGTTGTCGATTGAGGAATAAGTGGGAAGTAAGAAAGAATAACAGTAATGTTAATAATTGATGATTAAACAAACTTACCTGTACGTGAAGTTCAATCTCAATTATTCGAGAGCTTCGTTCGAAGATATTAGCATAGTGAAAAATAGCGAGCCCGTACGTGATACTACTATAATGCCCTGCTAATATCGAGAACGAAGCTCGAAGATTAACGCTAGTGTATGCGAGTTTGTGCATGTCGTGTGTCTCTGTGTGTATGTTCACAATACCAAAATAAAGCATCTAACACATATGAATGTATGTATAACTCACAGTGCTTCACGGACGACGTCGGCGTTGTTCTGTACGCACATCACGTCGCGGGTCATCTCACCTTCCTCTACGCAAGGCTCTTCTTCATCGCTCTCGTTGAAGGGCTCCTCGTCCTGAGTCACAGAAATAATTGCTATCACATTCTAAAGCAATTCCTACTGGTGCATAGTGGCACAAAATAGATACACAGGGAATGATCCATATAAGCGATTGAGTTTTGCACAGCAGTTTTCCTGGGTTTTCCGGGGTTATAAGTAATACCCTATGTCTTAATCCAGATGGTCTACTATGAGCAAAATGTCATAAAAATCCGTTCAGTTCATTGTAGGATACTATTTTGAGAGCAGCGCCGGCCTTGATTAGGATAGAACGAGATTGTCTTTCAGCGCCCGTTGGTTAACGCTTTATTTTCCGCATTTAACGCTTCTTGCCACGTGGTGCCAAGATAGACAAGGATTTCTCGTTTCGTGGTCTTGGTTCAGGTAACAGCAGAAACATGATTTTTTACTCACCAATAGATCAGTGTAGTTGGTATTAGGGACGAAGTCCTGTCGCCGCCGCTCGCAGGGCCCCCAGGGGGTCGCCAGCCAGGAGTACATAGCGCAAGCGTGGGTGTTGCAGGACTCATTCTGGATTAACTGATCTTCGGTAGGACATGGCCAGCCGTCTGAGGAAAATGTGTTTAAACAATTTCCAGTTTATATTATAAGTAAGTTTATTTCCAGAGCTCTACTATGACGCTAAAAATATTTCAGACCGGTGTTCGTATAAAGAGTCTCAACTGGTTCCCTAAATATCCCTGACTTTGGTTAATTTCATTCTTATTCATCTCTGATAAACTATAGATCCTTGGAATGAGATCTATTTCGCAGATAGAAAACTCTATCTTTGTTTATTGACATTCAAAATTCGGTGACTGTTACTATATGATCTCGTATCAGAAGTGGGTTAGATAAGATTTTCCTAATGAATGATGATTCTATCATTCAGAAATCAGCTGATAGTTATAAGCAGTCCTACAAATAAGTCAGTCCTACACTTACTCGGTGAAGCATGAGCAAGAACATGTCGCTCCCTGGTCCGGGTGGGGCGCGGCTTGGCGGGCGCGGCGCAAGGGGCCGAGCAGGGGCCCCAGGGGGACCACGACGACACCACGCAGTCGCCGGCGCACGCGATGCGGCACCGCTCGCTGCGAGCGGGCGCTCCGCCCCCACTGCACCAGGCGCGTTGTGCTTCCTTCTGTTGGGGATTTTAGATTTTACTTGTTGTAATTAGTTACATCGTTAGGCCAAATTTAGTTTGTTAAAGATGTTTATAGGACCAATGACAACAGTTAAAAGCGAGAAGTGTATTTGTTCTGCATCTGCAAACCTACATCCATTCCATTCTCCATGTCTTCAGAGTATGAAATCCGCATTTGGCAGTGCGTTGAAATATGACATTAACATCTCATAGGACATTAGATACTTCAGCAATGGGACATGTATTACAGATCAAATGTGTTCCCTTACCCCATCATGTCCAACACACCGCAGCTCCCTACTGCGCCGGCCGGGCCCGCAGGTGGTGTGCGGCTGGGTCAGCACGCAGGGGCCCCAGGGCAGCGCCTGCCACGAGGCGCAGCGTGGGGTCGAGCAGGTCCGCTTCTCCTCCAGCGGCGGGCAGGGCGCTCCGCCCCCGGACGCCGCTGATGTTACACGTCGGCGACGCACGCTGTAACCTAGATGAAGGTTCATACACAAGTTAATTTCTTAACTATAATACAGGTGAATGAGGAGAATGATTAGTACGTATTCTGTATGTTACATTACTTATAATAATTCACAGTGAAATGAGTATGACTCGCGTCGAACTTTAAGGCAGCTCTCATTTATCCAAGAAGGCCTTTGTAGCTATCCCTCTACAAATCCATTTCATAGCACAGATGTGTATTCGAATGAATTCTTTGTTCGAATGATTTCTTACAAACTAAAAAAATGCCTAATCTCTTACCCGTAATATTAATAATGTACCGGTACAAGACTCGCCGGTATATGACTTACCGGTAGTAGTGAGCTGTTGCACGGGGAACAGTGGGCACCCATCAGTGGGCTGGCAGGCGCTCCATTCGCCCCATTCACCCACCTCGCAGTCTCGAGGGCACGGCACCTGGACAATCAGATCCACGTTAATGTTATGTTGATAAAAAACATCAATTGCTATTATAGTACCGCCCACACAGTCTGCAGTTTCAATACCTGAGGTTCCCAATACACGGACCGCTAACTACATGTGACTAAGTCAAAAACTAGGTGTGATTGCTCTTCGTTGTGTTCCGGGCTGCAGAGAGCCGTTCGATCTGGGTAGACAGAATACTTGAATCGGTTTGCTCCGACTTCATCTTCTCTAATCGCAGCTGTATGAATCTCTCTATAGGGGGTCTAGATAGCACGAAGTGGTCCATGTTTGGAGTCTCAATAAAACTGGCTTCTAATAAGCTCATATAATGCTACCGTAATTTGTAATCGATGTCCTACTGGATATGTTCTTCAATGGATAATTTTTATTAATTGTTGTTTTTTGCTAAAAGTGTTTGTGACCTTGTGATCTACTAAAACCACGGGCGCAGCCAAATTAGTTTCAGGGAGCGGCATTTGTTATTCTCACTCTACATACTGGACAGCAACCTAGACTTAAGTTTTTATTTCAACAGTTATTTCATATTTTGCATCAATTTTTTTTTCCCAACAGGGAAGTGAAAAGTGCGAAAATGCATCCCTTGCACCTGGCTGCCATCGCCCATGACAAAAGTATAATTATCTCGTTATGTACCTCGCAAGGCTGAACGAGAGTCGGCATAGGGGCATGCGCGCACTGAGCCGGATGCAAAGCCCTCCCGTCAGCGCGGACGCACGTGGCCTCTCGTCGCTGCACGCCCCCGCCGCAGCTCGAGGGCGTGTCCTTGTCTGACTCGTCGGACTCGTCATCCTCCTCGTCATAGACGGCGTCGTTGTCGTCCGCGTCATCGTCGTCGTCATTAGCTGGCGGTGTTAGTGGCTTGTTAGTTGTTTAGTAACGCAAGCATTTTTTGCAAGTTAGGTTATGTTAGTTAGTTTTAGATTAATTATTAGGTTAAAGCCATAAATATAAATTTCAACCATTGTATATTAATATTATTCAACATGTCCTAAAATGATTATTAGTAAATCGAGACACATTACATTCCCTTCGCTCCACACCCTTTTTACAGGACAGTACTTCCGAACAGACGTTCAGACATTTTTGGGCACATATCCAAGCTTTTAAATTTCATGCAGGATTCCTCCACAAAAGCGATCTCAAAGAGTTTAACATTTTAGAGCATACCAGGTGCAGCAGGAACGGGCATCTCAATGGCGACACGGCATGGCCCCCAGGGTCCGGGCGTCCAGTGGGCACTGGGCTCCAGCGCCGCGGGCCGCACTTCCTCTACCACGTCGCACTCTTTGCCGCCACCTGAAACAACAACAGTTTCTTCGTTAACAGGAGGTAGCTTGGAGGTTGACTTTAATGTTGTGTTGCTTACTGCTATCTCGTTGTAACAATCGGGAAACGATGGTAAGTGTGTTACAATCCTAACTACAGACTCCACTTGTATTGACTTGAAATCGACGCAATAGCGGCTTTAAGGTGGGGCGCGGTTGGACGGCCGCCTAGGACGCCAGGTTTGAAGGGGTGCCGCAGGTTATAACGGAATCCTTATAGTTTCGTCATGTTTGTCCGTCAGTCTGTTCGTCTGTCCGCAGCATAGCGTCGAGATCCTTTGCAGGAAAGCTTGACATGGATTTACATATTTATTATTTTTGTATGGGATTCAATGGCAGATAGGGGCGCCGTAGAAATCTCGCCCAGGGCGCTAGTAGTGTTAAACCGTCACTGCATCAACGAAATAAAGTCCTAACTATCAGCATAGATGTAAGTTACCCTGAAATAAGAGTCCCTAAATGTACATTTAAGCCGTAGTTAGGATAGCTTTAAGGAAAGTTTTGAAACAAAACCATGCATTCTTCCGAAGAAAAAGACAGCTTGAAACTACAAAAGTTCCAACAACACGACTACGCGATTGTTAAAATATTCAGGGACGCGTCAGTTGTTTTATGCAACCTTCATTCAAACTAATACGGCTTCCATGTAGGTGCTAGGACGTACAGTTAACAAGATAAGAACATTCACAGGACTCCAAACTTCCTTACACTAGTTTGCATACTTATCACTAACTGCATTCGAAACTTTGCTGCACATTGTTCGGCAAGACGAGAGTGCCTTGGTCCTTGGAGATTGGCCGAGACATTTGTTACTGAAGTAGCTAGTACGATGTTGTCTGATTCCATAACAGAGAGAAAACAGTAAGTTTATTACAGTTTCGATGTTACTTTTCTCTTGGACTGGAGAAATGCATGACATTTGACTAACAAAAACAGTCTGATCTTAAATCTTTTTTATTTTTTATTTTATTTCTTTTTTTTAATTGTTTTTTTACACAATAGGATTCCCTGTGTGCGTGGGTGCCATGGACAACACGAATTAGACATCACTAACACGAATAACCCGAGTACAAATATTCAACTGTTACATAATATGCCCCGGCCGGGAATTGAACCCGGGACCCCTTGCTTCGCAGACAGGGTCGCTACAAAATAGGCTGGTTGTCATAAATCAGTCATTCACAGTATAATAGGTATTTTTAAATAACTATTTATTAAAACATTAGTTTACATTGTACCCACAAAGTAATAAAATCGCTATTAGTTCTGTGTTAAAATAAGCCAGAAATAAATATTTTCTTTTTTTTCTTTCTTTTTAGCGATAGGATAGCTATTTGTGTACAAGGTAAATAACTTGTAGTTTGTTCTCCTGCAATTATAATTAAGTATAGATCATGATCTGGCATAAGATATAGCATACTTTTTATCTCGGTAAACGCGTAGAAAGCCGCGAGCAGAGCGCTAGTTTATGTACATACTAGGAAATCGCCCTCGCTTCGCTTCGAGAAAAATAGTAAAAAAAATATAATATAGCCTATGTCACCAGGGGATAGTGTAGCTTCCCAACAGTGAAAGAATTTTTCAAATCGGTTTGGTAGTTTCGGAGCCTATTCAATGCAAACAATCAAATCTTTCCTCTTTATAATATTAGTATAGATATACAATATTTGAGTTCTGTTAATTCCTCATGATTTCTATGTATGGCTTTATCGCTTAATAACCCCCTCCTCTCCCTCTCCTCCTCCCCTCCCCATCTTTTTCCCTCGCCTCCTCCCCCTCCCCATCTCTCTCCCTCTCCCTCGATTGAAATTTATGAAATAAAAAAGTTATGTTGCTAAGATTACACTATAAAAGTTGGTCGTTAAGTTTTCTTAAATTTTCTAATTTTCCGCACAATTTTCTTAATGTTTTGTTGAAAAAGAACCTTCTGATAATAATAAATACAACAAAAAAGAATTAGCGAAATTTTTCCAGCCGATCACGACGCGTGATGCCGTGACCGAGGGAAATAGAGATTCATTTTTAATTATACATATAATTAAATAGATATGGGATCAACCTGGGGACATATATTTTAGATTAAAAAAAATACTTATTCAAATCGGTTGATAAACGATGGAGTTCTGCTGGTAACAAACATTGAAAAGAAATGCAACACCATTAATAACCTCCTCCTTTTTTAAAAATTATAACATTTTGTAAGTTAAAATTGGAATAGTTTTATAAACTTTAAAGAAAGCTTTTGTTTTCATTATGCCTTCCTTCCTTTCTTTGTTCAAATATCGTTAGTTAACATTAGGGATGTGATAGTGAGCCCGGAGGTTCAATTTAACCCACATACGAGAGTTCTAAAGTAGAAATAGTTAACTAACGAAACTTTATTATAATAGCAAGTAATAACAGTTTGAACAAGGTTACTGGGGACGACGCGACCGTCTAACGTCCTCGGAATACTTCAATATTGTATCAAGAAACTTTGGAATAAGTAGTTCAGAAAAGTTACACTTGAGAATAGTTCTTGTTACGTTTCTGTTACGTTACTGTCTTCCCCGGCTTAATTTAACAGTTGTATGACAATGCAAAGTCAAAGTCGAAGTCAAATTAACTTAATTCATGTTAGGAATTAGGAACTAACTCACTCTGAGGTAGTCTAAAATTTTGCAAACTTCTTTCAAAAAATTCTCCGATAGCTTCACGGTTCTGGCATCTATTCGCGTTTCATCCATTGAGTTACAGGGTTGTCAATTCTTAAAATAAACTAAGAAAAAGGCAAATGAAGTAGGTATATAATTAATTGGTAACATTAAGCCACGTGGAGGTGCACAACTAGGGTTCCCGTCATTAATACCTGTCACGAGAGTCGTTACACTGTCAGGTGAAGTAATTGGTGTCTCTGTTGCCGGGTCAGGTTACCCTCCTGCGATCATTATGATGCTACGTAATATTAGTAAATGGCCGCTTCATTATTGGACCACACGACAACGACAGAACCGGCAACGACGGTACGACTCCGACAGTTTCAATATGTACTGACACATCAACGACATTACGACTGGTAATTAACAACAACAAATCAACTTTTTTTGGTGAGAAGCTTAAAGAGGCAGTTTTTATTCTGACAATTAGTTAGTATTAGTAAATGGCCGCTTCATTATTGGACCACACGACAACGACACCGAACCGGCAACGACAGTATTCAAAGACACGACTCCGACAGTTTCAATATGTACTGACACATCAACGACATTACGACTGGTAATTAACAACAACAAATAAACTTTTTTTGGTGAAAAAGAAAAAGTGGCAGTTTTTATTCTGACAATTAGTTAGTATTAGTAAATGGCCGCTTCATTATTGGACCACACGACAACGACAGAACCGGCAACGACAGTAGTCAAAGACACGACTCCGAAAGTTTCAATATGTACTGACACATCAACGACATTACGACTGGTAATTAAAAACAACAAATCAACTTATTTTGGTGAAAAAGAAAAAGTGGCAGTTTTTATTCTGACAATTAGTATTAGTAAATGACCGCTTCATTATTGGACCACACGACAACGACGCAGAACCGACAACGACAGTATTCAAAGACACGACATCAACAGCTTAATTTATGTACCAACCCATCAACGACACTTACTACGACTGTTAATTAAAAACAACAAATCAACGTTTTTAGTGAAAAGGAAAAAGTGGCAGTTTTTATTCTCACACTTAGTAAAATAAACAAGGTTTTATTCCGTTTATCGCACTTTCCATTCTATCGTTTATTACCAAAGTTATGAGCAACAATAAAAAAACGTTTCAACTCTCCTCGATCTTCCCTACTACAACATGACAGTTATGATAAGACGTGTTTTTGTAATACCATTTTCATATTGTACGACGTCGTCGTTACGTGGTATGTAAATGATATGTGAGTAGTAAAACAATATCTACACGCACTATAATAATGACGGAGGAAACAACGGGGAATTAATTCATTCATGTCATGAACCTTTCCACGAGAAACGTAGTCAAACGACTTTACTGCCCCGTCGAACGCATCGTACAAACAGTCGCCTAGTCGGTACCAAATGCGACTTTTAGAATCACAGAGAATATTGACGTTAACTTATTTAGTTCCAGAAAACTATTAGTGAATTTTTGTTATTATTATCATAAAAGTTTATGTACAGAATATGCCACATGTAGGTACACTTCTGAAATTGTTGACTCTATTTAAATTATTTTGGTTGTCTGGCATGCATCGCTCTTAACGCTAAAATCGATCTATCATCACATACCTATTATTATATTTTTATTAGAGTTTTCATGTACCACAAAGTATATTAATACGAAACAAAATCTTTGTATTATCCCTGTTTGAATACTTAGTTAATACCTATAAAAAAATATTAAACAGGTTCGATGTGAAATAGCCCTTGAAGCTACGAATTAGGGTGAAATTTCGACCACAGAGCTGAAGTCACCAGTTTAAATTGGTATACTATAAAAAGTTACTCTGTTCAGTATCTAACTAATCTATAGTCACCTTGTGGCAGTCTCCGCAGCCGCCGAGTCCGCACCAGCGCTCCGTCGGGGCGCGGTCTCCATGGCAACCACTCGGCCAGCAAGCAGTCCACGCGAACCACGCACACTCGCGTCGTGCCGATGTTGTTGAACGCCGACCCACAATACCTGGATGTCAAGTTGTGTTAATACTACGCACTGTATACATAGCCCAGCCATAGGATTCCCTGTGTCGTGGGAGCCATAGACTCTAGAGAAAAACATACAGAGACCAGACCGAGAAGAGAAACTCAAACTCATTATTGAAATTTCCACCTCCCTGGGAATCGAACCCAGGACCCTTGGCATGGCCGGGGTCCGACATGGTTACAATTACGCCATCCGGGACGTTAAATGATTTCAGAATTTAATACACGTACAAGTTAAGAATAAATAGACCTACGAGTAAATAACTGAACACACGACAGCGTTAGGTGAGCTGATTTGTATTTTTATAGTAAAAATTTGATTAAGTAAGGTAAAGTTGCCTGAGTTGTACCTTTTTCGGAAAATGTTTAAATTTATATTTTGATAAAAGTTATGTTTAAGATAACTATACTGATAATTTAAAACATTGATCGAGTGCACTTATTAGATTTTATTTAATTTCAAATACCTGAAAAATTACACCTATTTTCCCTTAGGGGGAACGACCTTACACTGCCTGTTTCAATTTAAAAAAGATATCAAATTGCCACTTCAGAGCGCGCAATTCTAATAATCTCATATCTGCAAGCAAATGTGAAACAGTATAAATAGATTTACAAAATATGCTACGACAAATACGATGTTTGACAAATCTTACCCACACGTTCACAAAAAAGCGATATTACACAATACGCTCTCCATACGTCGTTAGGAAAATGGCGAGGGGCGACCGTTCCGAATCATAAAGTCAAAAAAGCGTTAAACTAGAGTAGAATCCGATCAATAAGGCGACTTCACAATGTGGGTCACATTGTTCGAGAGAAATGTGCCGTAAAAATGCACGCCGCAACTCCAGATGATCTACTTAGTTCCAGAGATGAATATTAAAGTAGACTTCAGCTGGTGAAATTACCTCAAATATAGTAACGTGACTGGTTACGCTTGTAACAAAGAAGAAGTATTTATTGCAAGAAATAACTAGTGAAGATCAATTTTGTAGGTAGGTACATAATAACAAGTATATGTAGCAAAAGGAGGTATTCTATGATGTTGGTTATGAAATGATATTCCTTTTACTTTGCACCATGATATATTTCCAGTTCTCCTAACATTCACATCAATATTCCAAAGTACTTCAACACTACGCCATCAATAATAATCTGTCGTACATTCTTGACAATTCCCTAATCTAAATTTGACATGACATTTCTTATATGCCAGCCTCTGCATCAGACAAGCGCTGTAGAATAAAGAGGTCCGTCCCTGGACCTTCACTGGAGATTCATGGCCTCACCGATATACAATATACATATTATTCGTAAATATCGATTTCGAATAGCCAAGTAGAGTAAAAAATATTCAGCAGTAAAGCGTAATTCTTATTTTCGTTAAATATTATATTATTCCGTTCTATCATTATCGATTCGCGCATCGTTAATAATAATAATGCTCTTTTAACTCATCGATGTGATTACCTTTCAGCGCGCTCGCTGAAGCTTATTGGCATAATTTGCTCCAATATTATTAATTATCATATAATATAAAGTTTTAACTTGAACCTCGTATTGAGAAGCGCTCATTTTTTATGGAAATAGCCGGCAAACTAGCTGACGATCCATCTGATGGTAAGTGGCTATTGTCGCCCATGTATGTACATCAGCAACACCACAGGCATCACTGATGCGTTGCCGACCATGAAAGAGAGAAGAAAAAGAAAAAAAGAACTGACTCTCAAGTCACCAGAACAACGTATACAATACATACTTGTAACAACAGGGTAAGAACTTGAAAGGTAATTCTTACAACACCAACAATAGATGGACGACGGTAAGCACGTGAAATATTCAGCGGTCACTGCACCGTCAAGAGCCGGGTAAGAATATGAAAGGTAACTTAAGATGTAACTTACATAGGTTCGACAAACTGGCCATCCTTCCTGCGACACTGCACCTGCCGACGTTGCAGGCCCAGGCGCGGCGTGTGCACCAATGAATCAGCTTCCAGACGCACGTTGAACTTACTGCCAAATATTAATAACTTTATAGTTTTACGCCCCAACTTAAAGTCACTAACGGTTATTTAAATCTAAGCTGCTTAGTAAAGAATCTTCATACAAATTCCGTACTTAATGTATTTTCTAATCCCAACCTAAAATTATATTACTTTCCAAGAAAAACTCAAGTTCACTAAGCATCTCGTGGAAGTTAGTTTTAACAGTTTTGCAATGCTAGGAAATAGCTTGGAACAGTATTCTTCAGTTTTCAATATGGAAGATAATGTACCTGATTATAAACTCTATTCAAATAAAATTAATATGATAATAATCTTGTGAAAATCTGTAACTATTAGGCCTACCAAAAATTGTACCTACATAATAAAATTGCATTTGTATTGATTCGTGTCGTTGACCTCCGTTTTAAGATTAGTTTAAACGAATAAGAAAATTAGACCATTGTGAACTCAACGTATGTAAAGAAAATAATACACTAGAAAGTTACCTATCGATAACACGGATATGATCTCTCTCAGCCTCGCATTGCGTCCAGCGCCCGACGTACACCGAATACTCAGCATCATTTGACTCTGTAACAAAAAAAAAAACAACGTTTCAAACGATACGTTTTATGTATCTTTACCATCCCAGAGGCATTTTATATGCTCCCTTCTAAAATTAGTATATATTTAATTAAAAAATACTTCTACATTTTCAGTTAAACGTTACATAAATAAATAGGTATACCATGAGACCTATGTATGCGATGTATCATTAGGAAGATCCAGTGGTACAATACGATTCCCGTTTAATATGTTATTTATATTGATTTTTTGTGAATGCGTATGTACATATTAATATGTTCTGAAAGGATGTTCAACTAAATTAAATATAACCCTAGCAGCATTGTTCAATAAGATCCTTATGAACTCAGAAACGAAACCCCTTGTTCGTAGCTCTAGTCTTAAAATAGCTTCTAAATATCTTTATTAAAGAATTTTCCACGGAGTATTTTGTGAGACAAGCTCACAAATAAAATATATCCGTTCATAAAAGATAACAGACAGGATTAAAGACGAAAATAGATTCAAGCTGATGGTTTTTTGATGACTCGTATTAAAAAAACCATCGTCGTCGAATTCGTAGCTGTAATACCCCGGAATAACGTTTAACAAACAAAAATATCTTTAACACACTGATATTTTTCATATTCACAAACCATCACAGTCAACCCACTATGAGAGGAGCTAAGGCCATAGTCAACAACGCTTGCCAAGTGCTTCTTGGCAGGCTTCACGTAGGTTCCTCTGAGAACATTTGATATTGAAAACACCCAGGTGTTCAGATTTCGTAGCGAAGTTTTACTTGAAAATTAGCGGTGTTGGATTCGAACCCATTGTAGAAGACTAGGCCACATGGAAAGTACTAGATTATAATATTATACTTATTTATATAATATACATATAAAACTTAATGCTAATTATTTCACACCAAATAGATACGCTCTGATTGGAATACTCATATTTAAGGCTTACTTTATACTGAAATGATTTCATTTTATATTCCGATAATAATTTAATGTAACATGCTATTTTTGGCATTACTTATAATTTATTTGCATATTTAACTGTTTGTTATAATCACAAAAATCCATACGTACATATAGTAAACCACAACACCATTATTTTGTTGAAAATACTGATATTGCTGATGGTAATTCATATTCACATTGATTGTATTTTCCTAATTTCTGTTAAGTAAAAAACAATGATAACTCAGTTTGCTGACATCGTAAATAGTTTAAGAAGCGTCGTGCAGGCTAAGCACTTTCATGACTTAAACGTCGAGTCGCGCAACAAATGAGGCGTCAGCGAGGTAATTCGATGAGCGCTTCGTGAATTAATTAGAGCTGAACTGTCTCCCAGCTCACCTCTTTAGCTTAGCACTTCTAGCAGAATGTAAGCAGTCATTAGTGACGATGTTTACTGTCCTCTGTACCTTAATCCTCCTGGTATGAATAAGTACTATGACGCTCTATACAGTACCTATGTGTCTTACTCTAGACGAGCATCTAAACGAGTAATTAAGCACAGTACTAATAACTTAATCTAACATAAGCTAACGTTAAATCCTTTTAAAAGGTATGCAAAATCTTTGTTGAAAGGTTGAAATATGTAATCTGATTCGACTAAATTAATGATAGATAATCATTGAAGTATAATGTCACAGAACAGACATCTCGAACAAAATGTGTCCCGCCCGGGAGGTTCGATAACACAAGTAACGTTAAATCCTTTTAAAAGGTATGCAAAATCTTTGTTGAAATATGTAATCTGATTCGACTAAATTAATGGTAGATAATTGGCATTTCGGTCGAGGAAATAGCACCCATCCAATCGGCTTATTTTAATTTCAATTATGCTTCGCTGTAAATGGAAATGCGGTGAAAACTTCATTCGCTTTTCCGATGTAGTCGTAATAGGATTCATTTCATTAACCCTTTTCAGGATTCAACACAATGTAGCCGTTGTTGTATTAATTCAATAATGAAAATACCGCTTCTATACTTACCTACTATTTACCATAAAAAGTTTAGTTTTTGAATCAGACCAAAAACATAATATTTTAATTGAAACAATTACGAATGTATTAAAATAATAATAATTATTAATTATTGGTTCAGTTATGTATTTCTAAATAGTATTTTTCCCGCGCTACAGGCTTTGACATCACAATCCTATTGTCGCGCTAAATAAAAAAAAATAACTAATGGCCAGTATCAAATGGGTATTTTACTCCATGAAAAAATTAAAAAGTTATTTATATTTTTTAATTCGCCTAGTCCTTACATTCAATAAATAAAGAATGAGAAACGTATCTACATAACATAAAATAAATGCTTAAATATGAAGATAAAATACATTTTAGAAATGATGAAATACATGTTTTCGCTTTATCCATACTGGTGATTTTATATTTTTACCATTACTTCGCGTTCCTTTTAACAAAAAAGTATTCCACTGAATAATCGAGTCAAGAATAAAACAAATTTCAAATAAGGAAAAGCGGTTAAAAGATGTTGAGGGTAGAGCACAGAACATCTAATTTAGTGGGTAGAGACTAGTGTTGCCAGTAGGTAATATATACATTTTGTCGGATAAAAAATAGGTTTTTTTTGCAATTACTAAAATCACTTTGCTTTATTTGGTCTGTCTATATTTATGTATATTATTATTTATTTAATTCAGTTTCAGTTCTACTGAAAGAATTTTGAAAATATATTTGTTTTTGTGTGCCTATATTCAGGTATATTTTATCTTATTAATTATAAAAGATACTTATTTTATTATATAATATTTCATCCAAAATTTGACAATCAACAACAGTACCCGGATGACCGAGCTTTGCTCGGTTTAGTGTTGCTTAACAACGCCATTTACTGAAGTAGCTTTAGTATTGCTACTTGCCAATAGATATTGAAGAGTATATTGTAGAAGTTTTTCATTGCCTGAAAACACCGATAAAACGACATTTTCAAAAAATGAATCCTAGCTAGATCGATTTATCGCCCCCGAAACCCCCTATATACTAAATTTCATGAAAATCGTTGGAATCGATTCCGAGATTCCAATTATATATATATATTTATACAAAAATTGCTCGTTTAAAGGTATTAGATTAATCATCAAGCCAATTTGATATGAAATTAAAATCGATAGACAAGTTTTCTCAATTTTTGTGAAGATATCGTGTAAAATCCTACAGTTAGGAGGTCAGTGGAATAGTTTAAATCAATCGCTGTAATTTTACTTTAATCGACAACTTTGAACCCCAATGACGGAAGATCTGGCAACACTAGCTTAAAGTGAATTAAGAACGGAGCCAGGCGGGATCGAAAAGAAATTAATGAAGTCGTTTGTTGAGTTTCTTTAGGATTTCATTAAATTAATGGATGTCGTCGATAACTCGATTAACGAAGGCTGATAATGACACCGAAGTCCATTTAACAATTTTATTGAATAAATTCTGTAGTTTTTCTAAGGTGAAGTTCAATTATTATTGCTAATAGGAGTAAGTACCTACGTATATTTTATATAGGGGATTGTACTTAATCGAGTTAGCGTGCTATGGAC
Source organism: Thymelicus lineola (assembly GCA_963932265.1). Classification (NCBI taxonomy): domain Eukaryota; kingdom Metazoa; phylum Arthropoda; class Insecta; order Lepidoptera; family Hesperiidae; genus Thymelicus; species Thymelicus lineola. The sequence goes on from OZ010691.1 coordinate 3,617,259, forward strand.
ATTGAAGTATAATGTCATAGAACAGACATCTCGAATAAAATGTATGTCCCGCCCGGGAGGTTCTATTTTCAAAATTGAGCCCCGGTTCTCCTTTCAAAATCGAACGAATCCATTGAAGATTGAAGCCACGTGGCGCCAATGCATTGGGACATACATGGTGTTCGCGGTGTCCGTTCTATACGCTAGTAATAATACTTCAATGGCTATGGCTACTTATTCCTATAAGGAATAAGTGCAACAGGATCACTATAGTACTTAAGATGATTTTGTTGATAAATCATCAATAGCCTACTGAAAAGACCGCTTATGTAGAGACTAGCTGTTGCCCGCAGCTTCGCACGCGGAAATTATGTATAATTTTTTTACACTTTGGTTCACGTTACTGAAGTTTTAGGAAGGATCCCTAATTTTTTTAAATAATAAATATAGCCTATGTTACTCAGGAATAATGTAGCATTCTAATGGCGAAAGAATTTTTAAAATCGGTTCAGTAGTTTTTGAGTTTATTCGTTGCAAACATACAAAAATACAAAGGTTTCCTCTTTATAATATTAGTATAGATATGTTTCTATGAATTGTATGTAGTTGAAACGAAGTAATTCCCTAGTATCACTATAGTTTAAACGTGGTATTTACTTTTTAACCACTATCGTCTTGCAATTATTCAATTGAAATGCTCCAAATCCTTCATAAAAAGTTCGGTAATAGATATTATTTTACAGAAGTGTGAATAAGCTGTTCAGCGAACTTTTCACATGATAACATGACTTTTCCAAATAATATGGGTGACGTCCATCATCATCTATTTGTTCGCGAAACTTCTGACCCCAACTTTTAGATATGCGCGTCTCGTTCCGACCAGCCACCATGAATACGTAAGTTCAATAAAACAAGAAAGACATTTCGATAAAAAGGCACATTTTGGTGCGTAGTTCGTGAGATAAGCATGTAAATGTGTTTCTCTTCGCTGATAGGAGCGAGTAGTCTTCAATAGCCTACACTATCCCGTTCTATCAAGCATTTGCATACAAACCGGGTTTCCGTCTAGGTCCTATTTCAAATCTGGGAACATATTGCGAGCATTTGTGTTACAACGTAATGTATGTAGGAGGAAGTGTTATAAAAGCTTCGAGACGTAGCTGAGTGTCGTAAGCTAGATTCTCTTATCTCTCAAGCGGATTCAAGTGCTATCGTCCTTGTAATTTGTTCCATGACGACACACGGATGATCTTACATCGTGACGGAGAAGCATCGAGAAGCGCTTAAGGACTTGGTTTAAAGGAAAGACGTTGCCCTATTTGCATGAGGGTAACCTCATTAATTTAAATTAACCACGAGTCCTTCTCTAACATTTTCTACTCAATTTTTAAGTTAACTTTAAATAGAAAAATTTATAGAAAATTAAAGTAGGTATTACAAATAAATAAATAAAATAACTCAATTTTTTCTTAATAGTATCAGTAAAATTGTGTTTGTAATGAACAAAAAAAACATCAAGACAAAAATATGATGAGTTTAGTAGGTAGGTAGGTTTAGGAAGTATATTTTGAAAGATGTATTTAAAATTTCAACGACGTAAAAAGTCTGAACATGCCTTTTTCCCAATTATATTTTTAAATTCTTTAGTTACTTAAATAATTATAATATTTCATTTACTTCTGCTAAGTACTACAAAGTAAAACTTCTACTTCAAATTGTTAATACCTATTAAGGAAGCTATTACTAATACAGAGATCGCTGCTTTAGCGATAGGTAAGGTCACCTTTTTATACCGTACCTTGTTTTATTACTGTGTACTTATTTCTGGTGTACAAATAATGAATATTTGTATTGTATTGTAAGCTTAAGTAACATGCCATAAACTACAAAATACCTTAACATCCCGAACCTTCAATCTTACAAGCAATATTCGCACCAGAATTCTTACGAAACGGTAGTTCAATGTTGTTTCTATCCTCGCTCCATCGATCAGACTCTCATTTGCATACAGACCGCCTGTTCCTCCATTTCATACTGTAATATGGGTGGTTGAATCTTGGTACGAATATCGGAAAATATTTCCTGTACTGACATTACAATTGTGTACCAATTCATTCATTTTTACTGATGGTAAAAAGCTTTCTATTATATTAATCATCCAGTGAATTGACTGATTAAATCAAGAGATATTATAGATATAAATAGGTCCAGGCAAACTTTTATTGGTGATACGATTTCTAGCCTCATGTTTATCGAATGTCTAAATTGTCTGTGATTTCAAATCATTTATGATGACATGATAAAAATATACAATGTACACTTTCAATTATTCAATTTTCTCCACTCCATAGTAGCAATTCAATGTTTTATTTAATCTGTCGTAAAATTATCAATACTGAGTGGGCTGGAGGCCGGGTTTTGGTATGACAGTCTTTTGCGTGTTAGGTATACCAAAACCTGATAGGAAAAAAACGGTGGTAGATTCAGAAATATTTGAATCATTTCACTTACATGAAAAAAAATTGAGTTTTTTTTAGTTTTCAGACAATTCTGTGTATTGATAAAACCTCCATAGGCCGGTTATTATTTATGTAAAAAGAAAGCAAGATTTCATCTAGATTAAAGGTATGGTTATGTACAAAGATGACGCGCAACCGCGCAGCTAAGCGTAATGTTTCTTTAAGTTCAGCGCTTAATATATGTAAAAGGAAGCGTCTGATACTGCAAAGTGCAACGGCGTCTCGAGAGCGCCATTTTCTTTCATTTTGTTCTTATTTTATACACGTTATTCCACTTTCTTCCCCCTACTAAGGTAGAGGGATGAACGCGCAAAGCTCTCTAGCATTTTTCACAGTAGTTTGTTTCATACTCCGAACGTAGCGCAGACGCTACGGCTTTTTGCGTCAATTTGTATTTTTAATTCTTAAGATATACGAAGTGGATATAAAAATGTGTAAAATGGTGCGCAGAAATTTTGTTGAAAAAAATTTCCTTAAGAAGTGTAAAATAATATAATACTTGTATAATAAGTATTTTTATAAACATAATGATAAGGAATTCCATAATTAATCAAAATAAATAGTTAACAAATGGTTGTATTATTTCAGGTCTCTAGAATCCGTATTGTTGGAAGCAGGTGATTAGTAGCTTTTGAGAACATCATAAGGAAGTCTTAGATATGATTATTTCCTCACCATGTCTTGCTTCAAATAAACTAGTGACAATAATGATGATGATGTTATTATCACGAACATATCGTTGTACTCGTATATACCGAAAATTCCTTGACCTTTGACTGAGTGTGTATTTTTAAACTTTTTAAATAACTTCTAAACATATGCAACTAGCTGACTTTTAAAGTTACTTAAGTCACGGTTTAAGTAAGTTACCAAATCCTTATTCCACGCTAGAAAGTCACGCTTTTTGGTGCAATGAGATTCCTTTTAGCCGAGCTGAGAGTTTATAGTTATTTCAATTTTAACTGCTGTGGATTTAAGTTTTATTAAATTAGTTGTTTTAATTTTATGAAATACTTTCTTACCTATACGAGTACGAGCATATGTTTTTCAAATTTAAATATGAATAATGGTTCAAATGATTCGGAATTATATCATTAGCCGTGGAATGCATGATTGTTCAATACCTACTGATAATTCAGTCAAATGAAGCAGCAGTATGTAATGTGTCTTCAATGAGTTGAAAATAAATATAATCAAGTTTCATATAATACCTATGTAAGGCATATTGTAATAATTATTTCTTTGATCGTGTGTTTTGCAACTTAGCGTAGACTAGCGATGGGCGATTATTACTAAAAGTTATCGAATTAGTCGATTGTTCAGTTTAGTCGATAAAATTCGATAACAATTGATGTTAGTCGATTGTCATCGACTGGCTGGCGCGCGGTAACTACTAACGCGTAACGCGTTAACTACTAATCTGTGCGAACTACTAATTCGTACCGCAGCACCGCGCTGATATGTGAACTACTAATTTGTAGCGCAGCGCAGGTATTACTATACTATACCCGTACTACTAATTCAGTAGTACGCGCGATAAATCGACGCGTGACGCGTGTAACTACTAATGTGTGCGAACTACTTATTCGTACCGCAGCGCTGCGCTGTTATGTGAACTACTAATTTGTAGCGCAGCGCAGGTATTACTATACTATACCCGTACTACTAATTCAGTAGTACGCGCGATAAATCGACGCGTGACGCGTGTAACTACTAATGTGTGCGAACTACTTATTCGTACCGCAGCGCTGCGCTGTTATGTGAACTACTAATTTGTAGCGCAGCGCAGGTATTACTATATACCAATTTAGTAGTACGCGCGACAAATCGTCAGTTAAAAAGACCGTGCGTAAATAAGGAGTTATAGTTAAAAGACTGGAATAAAAAAAGTAAAAAAGTTATAATTCTTCCTTTTTGACAATATACTTAAAGTTAGTCCTGGGTTTGGTAGAACTAAATTAACTAAAACAAAACTTAAATACTCTTCACAAATAAAGTGGCTAATAAACAAAACAAAAAATAAAATATGAAACAATAAACAATTATTTTCTTACATTTATCAATCAGTATTATAATGATCGTAAACAGTAAGTATTTATTAGTCTATATTAAGTTCAATTTTTTTTTTAAATTTATTTCGTCCAGCTTTTTCGGCGCCGGTCTGTTTCGTCTTTTTAAATGGTCCTTTAAGTTAGTCGTATTTTTATGATATGTTACAGAATGTGAACACAACTTACACTTAACTTTTTCGATATTTCCTTCTTTGATTTTTTCAATAAAATCCCACACTAACGATCTTTTAGGCATCGCGTCAAGAGGTTTTAACCTGCACGCGTGACCTTGCTCTAATAAAGTCAAAAACCAACTAATTTCCCATGTATTAAATTACTCTTTGCTAACTAACAACAAATTGAAGTAATAGGTACTTGAAAACAATCGACGCAACATCGTCCCGCCGCACGCAGTACCTACCTAATCACTACGCACAGCGCAAGGCAATTGAATATACCTACGGTTAGTATTTAGTACCTAGTTCAGTTAGTAGTTCGTCGATTGTTATTCGAATAATCATCGCGAGGAACTACTAAATCGACAATCGAATGCGCAATGGCACAATTTTCGATTTAGTCGATTGTTTTTCTAGCAACAATCGCCCATCGCTAGCGTAGACGTGCTACGAGTTTGTATTAAAAAGAAAAAAAAAATGGTTGTCTGTAAAGTCGGCTTACAGACGGTAGTTTAACGTCACAACGTCATGACAAAATTGATGAAGTAGTGCTGAACTAAACTATTTTTTCAGCAAGTTCCTCTCTGACTTAATTGTGTATATAGTTTTGTTCATAGATGACCATTGTTCGCTCGCTCGCGTAACGCGACAGATGAGTCATGGTGTTTCATGCGTGCGGCCGGCATCGTTTTAATAGACGTTATCACGTCAAAAACACGTAATAATAATAAAATATTTTCGTTTGAAAATATTTTCGTTTGAAAATATTTTATGAGTTCTTATTATTTCCAGATAATCCGATATTATAAATGATATGCAGACAGTGGATGAGAACAAGATGACAATGCAATTTGCATCCCAATGCTGCTGTCTCGATCTGTGCAGCAAGTAGCGTCGTCTAGAAGCTTGCATGGTAAGATTTGTGTAACAAAGTCACGCATGCATGTTGAGTTGACTTCGTCGACGTGCATTATGTACTTTCTTAGGCAAATGTTCAGACAGCCGCATTAAATACAAAACCGTGCGCTGTAGGGATATTCCATATTTTATGTAAATTACTGATGGTATGCTTTGCTTGAATTGTGTTGTTATTGGGGTACCTAAGTATATTTTTATTTATTCTATGTTTTCTTCAATATTATGATTTAAAATATCTCGATCATATAAAAAGTACTTAGCTTAGTAGGTAATGTAATGTTAAATTGGTAATGGTAAGGTAATGTTATTTATTAGTATAAATAACATTCATGTTAAGAAAGTTAGCAGGTAATAAGACGTGTTGGAGTTTTTAGTTAAGTATGTAATAAGTTAACCTATGATATTGGAGATTTGTATGAATATTTTGAAACTGTTACGGATGTGACGTCAGTTCTACGCCAGCCAATCAGACCTGCCAGCAGTGCCAGCCAATCAAGCCGCCATATTAGCCCCTCCAACCGCCAAGCCAAAGTGGGGGTGTGTTAATATAAGCCAACGCCAGCCATTTTCTGTATCATTCTGTTGTGATTAAAAGACCTTGTCGAAACTCTGCCCGTTTTATTTGCGACTTCAGTAATACTCAGAAGTGTGATAAGTTAGGCGAAATGAAACGTCGTATCGATAAATCCGCGCCACAATCGCGACATCCTGAACATGCTATTGGATCAGAATCTGACGAAGATTGCGAAGACAGTCCGCCAGCGAGGAAACTGTTAAAATCTATGCTCGAAAAGGAAGTTTATAAGGCGATATGTGACCTTCAAGAAGAGAGTCATCAGGCCCAGCCCAAACATCATCGTGCTGCCTCCTTGATCCAAGATTTTGACCCAGACTCTGATGAGTGTACAGTCCAAGCCTGGATAAGAAAGATAGACCAAATTGGTGAGATTCACGGATGGGATGATAATACAAAATCTTTTCATTTGCAAGACAAGTTAAGGGGACAGGCAAAAAAGTGGTATAATCGATTAGACAGCTATGATTATTCTTGGAATGAGTGGAAAGACATGTTGCTGCGTGCATTTCCTAAGCACCGAGATTATGGAAAAATGCTCGAAGAATTGTTACACAGGAAGAAGCTACAAAATGAGACCATGACACAATACTACCAGGATAAGATCGCCATGTGTTTTAGGTGCAAATTGTCTGACCACGCCAGTGTCTCTTGTATCATTCGAGGTTTGCCCCATTCTCTACAGCCAAATGCAAGAGCATTTCAATGTCAAACCCCAGGTGAGCTTTATGAAGGATTTTTGTGTGCCCTTGACGATTACCATGTTGCGCCCTTGGAATCGAAAACCTTTAAACCTATGAAACGGCAGTCAATTGATAGGTCAACTTCTGTGAACCCAGAAGTCGATCCATGTCCGCGGTGCAAGAAAACTGGCCATTTACTTCGTGATTGTCCTCAGCCAGATATGCGAACTTGCTTTAAATGTGGAGCCAAAGGGCATGTAGCGTTCCGTTGCCCAATGTCCCCTGCGACCAGCAAGGCATCGGTATCCGATAACATTATTATTAAAGAAGTTAACCTCTTAAAGCCCTACAACGAAATTTATAAGAAGATAGCCAAAATTAATGGAGTACATGTCAAAGCTTACATTGACACTGGTAGCCAAGTAAACGTGCTGGATGAAAGGGTTTCGAGTGCACTATCCCTTGACGTGAAGCCTACCAACGTTGCGCTGAAAGGTTTCTGTGGAGAGGTGATTAACAGCCTTGGTGAAGTACAATTCCAGCTAGAGGTCGATGACATAAAAATGCAATGCAAAGCTCATCTGTCCAGCGTAGTAATGAGTGAAGTGAACCTACTGATAGGACAGCCAGCAATAAACCACGAGGGAGTTACCTTAACAGTTAGCCAAGGCGTGGCTACTCTTAGCTGTGTTTCCAGCGTCATAAGTGAGGTAGAAGCTTTTGAGGAGAACGAGAAGTTCAAGATCGTTACTGCGAATGAAGAGCGTCTGTTACCGGGAGCCTCCATAATTCGCGTACGTGTAATGGGCAATAAGGCAAGCAATGACGTCGTAACCCCACCGCGACACTACGAGTTACAGGGTATATCTTACTCTCTCCCCGCAACCTTGCTACGAGGCGAGGAGGGCTATATCAAAGTAGTCAACATGGGAAGCGAGCCGATCGTGTGGCCCTCTGGACAAGTACTCACTAGAGCCGAAAGCTGCATGGAGCCACAGCCAAATAGCCAGGTATGTTTTCTTTCTGACTGTTCACATCTTGCCACCAATAACACTATAACCGGCCATTCGATTACTACTTCTAGCATAGGAAATGTCAATATAAATGATATTAAAATAGGTCCTATAAATGATAAACAGCGTTCAGACTTATTAGATTTATTAATTCAGTATAAACATTGTTTTTCTTCGGGTACACATGATTTAGGATGTACAAGTTTAGCTCAGATGAAGATTAAGCTCATGAGTGATGAACCTGTGTATCGGCGTCCTTATAGGCTTTCGCACAGCGAACAGGCAGTAGTGTCTTCTAAAATTAACGAATTGTTACACTCAGGCATTATCCAACCGTCAGAGTCCAGCTATGCATCTCCTGTAGTCCTTGTAAAGAAAAAGAACGGTGACAGTAGGTTATGTGTAGATTATAGGGCATTAAATGCTATCACCATTAGGGACAGATATCCTTTACCAAACATTGATGACCAAGTATCTAAACTAGCGGGTAAACGTTATTTTACTAGTTTGGACTTAGCACAAGGATACCACCAATTGTCAATTAATCCGGAAGACACTCATAAAACTGCTTTCATAACACCCCAGGGCCATTATGAATACCTCAGAGTACCTTTTGGTTTAGCAAACGCACCATCAGTGTTCATGCGGGTCATCAATAAAATTGTAGAAAGCGTAGGTAGTACTGAAATATTAGCTTTTTTAGATGATCTGCTTCTACCATCGTATAGTGTTGATTCAGGAATAGAAATGCTTAAAAATGTCTTAGTAAAACTTGAAGCAGAGAATTTGAAGTTAAATATGAATAAATGTTCTTTCTTGCAAAATCAAATCACATATTTGGGACACGAGATATCCTCGATTGGTATACAGCCGGAAGAATCAAAATTGTTAGCGGTGTCAAAATTTCCTGTACCTAATAATAAACATCACATACGTCAATTTATTGGACTTTGCAGTTATTTCCGTAAGTTCATTCATAATTTTGCCATAATAGCTCGCCCTTTAACAAATTTAACCAAAAACGATTGCCCGTGGGTATGGGGTAGTGAACAGCAAAATAGTTTCGAGCAGTTAAAAAAGCTTTTATGCTGTAAACCGGTACTCGCGTTGTATGATCCTAACCTTGATACTGAAATACATACTGATGCCTGTAAGTTAGGTATTGCCGGTATATTATTGCAGAGACAAACGGATAAGTCATTACGACCGGTTTTCTACTTCAGCAGGGTTACAACTAAGGAAGAAAGCGTATACCAAAGTTACGAGTTGGAAACCCTCGCTGTGGTGGAATCTCTACGTAGATTTCGCGTATACGTTGTAGGGAAACATGTTACTGTCGTAACAGATTGCACAGCGGTACGGGCTACGCTTACCAAGCGCGATATCATACCACGTATAGCGAGATGGTGGTTATCGATACAGGATTATGATATTAGTGTCGAGTATCGACCGGGCGAACGTATGAGACACGTAGATGCACTTAGTAGACATCCGGTAGACCCTATGAACATAGGTCGCCTCGAGGTAACGGATTGGTTCTATACTGTACAGTGTCAGGACGATAAGTTGTGTTCTATTATTAACCAATTAAATAATAATTCTGCGAGTCAAGACGTAAAAAATAATTATGAAATTGTTAATGATCGGCTTTACCGTAAAACATTAAATGGCAGTCGCTTAGTAGTCCCGAGCGCGGCTAGGTGGAAAATCCTGCAGATGCACCATGATGAAATCGGTCACGTAGGTGTCAATCGTTGTATGGAACTCATTAAAAACGAGTATTGGTTCCCTAAAATGACTCGATTCATAAAAAAATATGTATCCGCCTGTCTTCATTGTGCATACGGTAAAGGGAGTTATGGTAAGAAGGAGGGAAAGCTACATCCGATCCCAAAGCCTTCGGAACCAATGCGCATGGTGCATATAGACCACTTAGGGCCTTTCTGTAGAACTAAGAAGGGTTATCAATATATGCTTGTGATGACTGATTCCTTTTCGAAATTTGTTATAGCCGAGCCAACGCGAACCGTCAATTCTATTGAAACTATACGTATGTTAAAAAGAATATTCAGTCTCTTCGGTTATCCTAATCATGTCATTACAGATCACGGCAAAGCTTTTACAAGTAGATATTTTAAAAAATTCTCGACAGATAAGCAGTTTAGGCATACATTAAATGCTATTGCCTGTCCACGTGCGAATGGCCAAGTCGAACGTACTAACCGAACAATACTTGACGCGTTGCGAGCTACGGACCCTAGTGAGGCTTCTAATAACTGGGCTAATTCTTTACCTGACATAATTTGGGGCATCAATAACACTGTTAATGACACTACTACCTATAAACCCTATGATTTGATGTTCGCTTCTACAGGAAGGTCTGTTTGTGACGTTACAGTCCCTGGTAGGGAGCCTGAACCTGTACAATCCCGACGTATTAATGCTTCTGCAAAAATACAGACGGCAAGTGACAAAATGAAACGACACTTTGACAAAAAACGTAAAACTGCTCATGTGTATAAGAAGGGAGATTTTGTCCTTTGGAAACAAGCCCCTACTAGTAGTGGAGCTAGGGTGAATACTAAACTAGATGACTTGTATTCGGGTCCTTACGTAATAACTAAAGTAGTGGGTAAAGACAGATATCGCATTAGGAGTATCAAAGGTTTACGTGGGTATAAGAGCTTTTCAGGTCTTGTGTCAGTTGATATGATAAGACCCTATAGAAGTATCGCTTCTGTTACTGATAGTTCTAGTAGTTGCGATGAACAATTAGAGACTGAAGACTTAATTGATTTGTTAGAGAGCTAATAGCAGCTGTTTGTTCCCATTGCGGGAGCAATTGTTTCAGGATGGCCGAGTGTTACGGATGTGACGTCAGTTCTACGCCAGCCAATCAGACCTGCCAGCAGTGCCAGCCAATCAAGCCGCCATATTAGCCCCTCCAACCGCCAAGCCAAAGTGGGGGTGTGTTAATATAAGCCAACGCCAGCCATTTTCTGTATCATTCTGTTGTGATTAAAAGACCTTGTCGAAACTCTGCCCGTTTTATTTGCGACTTCAGTAATAAAACATAAAAATTTTGGTATTTTTTTCATTTTAGTTAATCAAAGTACTGGCCCAAATTATCTATACAATTTTGCCATTTTGATGGCAGTTTGTTTATACCTTTACTGTAGAAGTCTGCTGGAAGGGAGGCGATGAAGTCAGCGAAAGCGTTTTGTACTGCTTCTCGGGTGTTTAACTTTTTCCCACAAAGATGTCTGAATTGTGAAAAAAGTAGAAATCTGTTGGGGCAAGGTCCGGTGAGTACGGTGAATGACGGAGAGCTTCCAACTGTAACTCTTGTACTTTTACAATGATTGGCAATAGACATCTGACGTCACTGTTGTGCCATTCGGTAAGAAGCTGTAATGTACAAGTCCGGCACTGGTCCACCAGACAATCACCATCATCTTCCTTTGAATAATCATTTTTTAGCGCACTGATTAGGTGCAGTACCCTGGTCCACCCACTAAGACAAACGATTTCGAATAAAATTTATTTGAATTTCAAACTGCGCGCCAATTCACACATATTACATCTGAAAATGCTGGTTATAAAATCTCCAACTTCATAGTAAAAGACCTATTATTAAAATAACAGTAGCATGTACGACAGAAATGCTGAAAATAAATTGAGTTAACGAGCTCCTATTATGGTCGATATGGTAAATAAAAAAAAACGATTTTTAGCCTTTTGCGCAAGGCGGCGCCTTCTTACGAATTTCATTCGATTGTAATACGAAATAAGAATTTTCTTTAGACATTTTTAGTTGTAATAAAGCAAATCGAATCAGCGTAGAAAACTTTCTTCCATTGTTTGCAAAGGTTAAGTACATGTGCTGCCAAGCTGCTGGAGCAGCGTGGGATTATGTTTCAACTTTCAGACATCTTCAAACATGTGGAAAGAATCGTGCAGAAAAAACGGTGGATATTTATGATGTTACTTGTTATATACCTGCCTTGATACAAAAATAGAATATAGAAAGTATGAATGATATAATTAACAAACTTTTAACAACAAAAATCTTAACTTTCCTTTTTCATTCATTTTAATGAAAAGATGTCTACGTGTCGCGGATATTCCAATGGGAACATTATTCAAATTCCGAAGTTCTTGTTTTCCTGTCCCAGGCATTCTGAAGCTAAGATAATTTGATACCAAGCTGCGGTGTCCCCCCGGAGATCAGAAAAGAGTTTTTGTATAATGTTTTCATCTAAACCTTCTATTAGTAAATGTGGATTGTATTTGTACATTGAGAAAAAAAAAACTAATATTTCAGTATAGTATAGTAGCGAGAAAACTTTAACGTTGCGTCGTATAAAAATCTTAAGATTATACAGTTTATGTAGTTACTTCACCCGTTACGAATCGACGTTTATCAATATAATTTCATTACAAAATTATCCAGTAGCCAAACTAGCCAATCGTCTTTGATTTTTATTCGCGCCATTACACCAAATACAAAGGCAAATCCATCATTCAGCCGAGTCGAATCTAAGTAAGATTGAAATCGATCGGCTTAACGATGAACCGAGGAACAGTTTCCGGGTAATGAAGATTTGTGAGCGCCCAATACCTCTCGAACATTTCCAATCATGGTTTCCAATAAAGCAGTATTGAGAGCGAACTGTGTGTTCCTGCCACAGTTAATAAATTACATTCTCATAACATGTGTTGTATCTTTATACATATCTATAGCGGTTAGAGCGATAATTGTGTAATATGTAACATAGGAAAGCCGATTAGGCTCTTAATAACGTTGATGTTCGAATCAGCTGTAATATGGTTTATTACATAGATGGCGCTGTGATGAAGTTATTAGCAAATTATTTATTATTCGGACCGGTCCAGTTTGGGTACTTACGATATTATGTTTATACTCAGATTTTCTTCTATTTCTGTCAGCATGATATGAATATTCGACGGAAAAACTTCCATGAATTCTTTGTAAAAATATCGATGACTTAACTAGAGAGACGTCAGATTACGCCCGAAGTAAACAGAAAAATTGAAAAAAAAACTTTTACCAAAAACAGAGAAATCTTCTGTAAGATTTTTATTGTAAGACTCTCTTCCACCTAAGTGGGATCCGTTTGTGATTACCTAGTTTTTTTTTTAAATGAGCATTATTATACCTACCACAGTTTGCGGAATCTCTTCATGGCAGGGTAAGGCAGATTTTGTAGTTTCCTTTACCCATTCTCATCGGGTTCGTTGTGTTCCCGTGTTCATTATTTCGACTCAACAATTCACGCCATTGTGCCGTAATGAGTTTGGTGGAATGTGGGGAACGCGTCCAAATTAGTTCTCGAGCTACTGACGTCGCATTAACTGTCGATATGAGCTCATGTATGAGACAAGGGATTGGCAGGTTCATACCTAATGGGAACCCTCATTACTAAGGTTTACGCGGTGGCCTTTGGACTCATCAAAAACTTCGACTAAAAAAGATTGATCTGCAAAGCTGCTATGCAAACTAGATTGCAATTAAAATTTCAAACGAGATTTTACATCGATTTTCTTGCCATTAATTTGGAATCTGATTTAATTAATAGCTTCCGCGCTGTCGGGATACTAATGTAAGTAATGCCGATTAAGATGTAGCTATTTTTTATGCTATTTTTTCCACCACATAAAATAATTAATTATAGGTTTATTTTAGAAGGAGAGCGACAGATTGATGCTTAGTCATGTCAGAAACAGTTACTCTAAGTCAAAAATTTAGGTACCTTGATACAGAGCCCAGTGAGTTTTTCATCCAAATATTTATATCACGTCTGCGTGTTATTCCCTCTATCAGTAAGCCGTAGATATATCTCATACTATAATAACCCTGGTCTGTCGTGACATTCGTGACTCTGAGTGAATCATTGTATCGCTTTACAAGATTATTACGCGCTACGTGTTGCTAATATCAATCGACTCTCAAATGGACCATGAAAGTCAACCCTAATTTACCTTTTCAGCAATACTTGTAAAAGGGAATTTCTCGATGAAATACTCGTATCTCCGGTATGAAATTCCCGGAATGCGGTTTCGGTATCGACCCGTGTAGGAAATTGACGTTAAACTTATTGTTGTTATGTTGGTATAGTGCTAATATTCGAATGTCATTGCAGATTTTATAACATAGCAATTATAACAGCTTCAGTAAGAATAAAGTATTTTTAGGGTTCCGAAGTAAAATCAGACTCCTTATAGTTTCGTCATGTCCGTCCGTCCATCCGTCCGTTTGTCCGTCTGTCCGTCTGTCCGAGGCATAGCACTGAGACCCTTAGTGCTAGAAATTTATAATTTGGCATGGATATTCATATTTATTAAAACTCCAAAATCGTAGAATAAAATATTAATTAATATTTTTTAGGGTACCTCCCCTACAGGTCACGTGAGGATGAATTTTTTTAAATATTTATAAATAATTATTTCAAACGAATTAGTCTCAAATGTTTCATACATAGGTATAGGTACGAGTCAATATTCAATTAATTTACAAAATCTCAAAAGTCAAATTCAATAAAATTTTAATAAATCAATCCAATTAATTATGTATTCGGTAGAAAAACTTTGTCCTAACCTTTTCTTACTTGGTACACAGTGAAGCGGATTTGCCCCAAACAAAATCGTACTTCAGCAAGGAAGTCTATCGACGATTAATTAATAAGACATTCCTTATAGAAATAAATTTACCAGAGGAACACAGTCTCTATCGATTGAGCTTCATCAAACAGAGGTTTTAATAATTTCAAGAACAATAAACCGGGAATAGATTTATTAGTATTAATTTAGCGAGGAATTTCAACGTTATTAAATTCCCGGGCTGTGTGGTCGTACTTATAATAATACCATTATATTACTGTATTATGTTAGTACTCTGAAAACTGAAGTATCTATTGTAATTATAGTGTACTGAGAATTTGAAAGGAATAACTTAGATTAGATAAATATTATTAAATATAGTATTTAATAAATAGATAAAACATATTATATTGTGGAAGGCAAACGAGGCTAAACAATAATAAAGTACTCAGTTTACTGGTTTATAGTAGGTATCAATATGGAAACCCCACTGTTCTAAATTTTCATTCAGATAATTTAGAACAGCCTGTCTAGCACGGGAGAAGTGTTTCAATTGTAACGTGATTTAATGGTGGGACAATTGTAACACTTGAGTTTAGAAGACATCTATTGGCTAACAGCTACATACCGCTCATGGTTTCAATATCATAAATTTTGTGTAAATGAGTTTTCAATGCTTCAAGATGACGGTGGTATAATTGTAACAAAACAAAGAGTGTCAACTGTAACGACTGCTGTGATTAATAAATAATATGTTATAAGAGATTTTTTTTATTACTATTGATACACATCTCCTCTAGTATACATAGAAGTTTTTGGTATCGCCCCATGTTATTATCATATTACAATTTCACTGTCCTTATTTCCGAGTACGCGGTGCGGTGATGTAATCTCCGGTATTGGACTCAAATGATCTTGGTTTATGCAGAAGCTTATATCTACGTAATTTGCATACAAATACGAAGGTCCAATGTCAATATCTGGAAATTACTAGTGCTAGTGTCAAACTTTGAGAGCTTGAGATCATAAGGGATGTTACCCGAATTATAGCTCTTAAATAATAAATTATTCTTAATATTTAAACGAATAACATTCATATTTACACAACGTTGGCTCTTCTTAATTGTGTGGAATTCTCATGCAATTATTTAACTTTTTAAGTAATATGAGAGACAGACAATTTAGTTTTAAATAAATTAGATTATTTCGCACCTTCAGTGGAAAAAAGGCATAAGGTGAAACTTAAAATTTTACAGGAGAGCAAAAAAACTGTTAAAATATCACTAGGTAAGAGGTCAAAGGAATTTACATTAGGATTTCTTGCACAAAACTGACGGTTTCGTTGACTTATGCTTTTTTCCAGTGAGAGTGCGATTTGAATACCACATTTATCCTTAAAATGCTAAACCTCCACAGTTTTATTTTATTTTAAAATATCTACTAGAAAGATGTATTATAGAACTTGAGATGGAATCGGCATCGAATTTGGAACATTCCATACCGCAATAGTCTTATTCCGGATTATTGGATATTGAGGTTAGTAGGTTATAGTTTGAGAACCGCAGTCGTAAGTAATAAAGTTTCAGTAGGCCTAATTAGAGTCGGAGTGGATTTCGGTGGCCAGTAGGCAATAGATCACTTTCGGCCGCTGTTGTGTGGTGCGAGTTGGATCGCGACCGATTGAACAGATGTCATAATATATCTATCTATATTCAAATCTATAGTAGGTAATTATTATTGAGCATTGATGTATTCATACTACTTATTACTGCGTAAAGACAGGAATACTCAACGTGGCACGGAGATTGGCCCAATTGGATCAATGCTCGGGACATATTATTCACTCGTAATGGGCTACATGGTTTGTAGAAGAATCTTGTATTATAGTGCAGTTACTAGGAACTATGTTATAAGATTAGTTAGATAGATAAGTAGTCATTAAATATTATTATGCAAATCTCAATTGATCGCTTCACTGTGAAGAGTAATGGATTCAATATTGATACTCGACTGAAGCATTCGTAGCCCCATCGCATGTGGGAATCATAAGCTGTTAATTATATAAGTTAATCTACGTGCTGTGGATACCGAGGAGAAACATTAGAATAGAATAGAATATTATTTTATTTGCTTTCATAAATTGACTTACAAATGTACACATAATAAAATAGTACCTACTGTGAGAAAGCCTGATGCCTGATGTAGGTTAAAGTACCTGAGTCACCAATGCCAGGTCACCAGTGCCTCCTATCAGTCCACAAATGTCAGTGGATCGTTTTTTGACTATTTACATAAAAACACCCAACTAACGAAAAGTGGTAATGGAAGTTTTGGTAATAAAACGCACTAACTTATACGCTATTTTGTTATTCCGCAAAGTGAACTGACATGCTAATGTCAATGCAAAAATAATGTTGCCTGTTTTTTTGCTAGTGATGTTTTCATGAATCACATGAATCGTAAGATATTTATTTGTGTAACCGTTAAATTTTATTGTACTAAATTTTTTAATCAAGGTTACTGATGGATTAAATTATTCATAATATAGTTCAATAGACGTTACGTAACGTAAATACAAACTCCTAGGATGGCGGAGTTTTCCGATAAATATTTCTACTTAATTAATCGAAAAATTATGCTTGATAGAAATTGGTCGAGATACGATTCTATTTGAATTTCTGGGTCGAGGCATATGAAATAAGTTGCGTTTTAAATTTATTTACCTCGTTAATTTTTGTATACCAAACTCGAAAAATATTGATAATGTTTTACCGATTAAGACACATCACTATTTTGAAAACAATAAAAACTTGCAATACCGAAAATGTCGATTTGCTTTACGAAATGAAACAGAGTTTAGTTTAGTAGTATAAACCTTTAGACATTGTACGTTGTAGTCTTTGTTGTTCTTTTTCATTCAAGCTCCCGTAAAATATTTAATAGAACATAAAATATCAACAGTTGCACCCAAGTGTACATTGTACATTGTAAAACGTGTACATATTTTTACTTTTTCACTAAAACAACGACACTGGCCAAATAACAAGATATCTCCTTCATAAAAGACGTAATAGTGTCGTAAATCCCGAAGACTTAAATATCCGAGTTAAAGTTCACATCTTGACAATAAAAACAAGTTATTGCAGACATATTTCAGCATAAATGCAAATACATTACATTCGTTAGTATTTGCTTTACATATAAAACGTAACAAGAGATTATGTGGGACGAGTTCCTTTTAAAGTTTATGTTTCTAAGTAAATTAATATTTTATGGAGATTTCGCACCCTCAGTGGAAAAAAGGCATTTAAGATTAAAGTTGCAATTTTACAGGACAGTAAAAAAACTGTTAAAATATCAGTAAGTATTCAAAGGATAACATTACGATTTCTTGCATAAAACTGTCAAGATTTTTAACTGATAAGAATTTGAAAAAAATTGAAAAAATTCAGCATGTGCATCTTTTGTCCCTCTTTCCAATTATATTAATAACTAAAATTCAAAGTAAAACGGCTTATGCTTTTTTCCACTAAGGGTGCGATTTAATGTCACTTGGAGTCAGTATAGGAGTCAGTATTGTCAGTGGAGTTAGTATTTATTATCAATTTATAAGTACAGAGTCAGTAGATACTAGCGTCAGCGGTTCGCGTTTTTACGTTCGCATCGATGCTGTAGCGCGTTCTGGCGAGTCTGCGTTAAATCGTAACATCGGAAATGCGCGATTCAGCGACCGTAGCGATTCTGCTCGCTACGCTGGGTCACGGTAATAAAAATGCGTCCAAAAGTAGTTGTGACCGGCGCTCGATAGTACAGTGTAGCGTTTAGTTGCTGTGTTAAGTCTTCTATCCACGTAGACGCACATCAAACGCACGATACGTCAAAGCGAGCGACGCTAGCAGCTTGCTGGCATCTTGCGTAGTAAGAACGAAATGGTTCGTCGTGTTTGCCTGTTGTCTATGTTTCATTATAAAGCTTGTATGCAATCGTCAAATGAAGCGCCGTGGACAATAGGCCTAAAGTGACACGAACGCCGTGATTGGCTTTATATGTGTGCGATTAGGAGCAAAAGAATCTAGCTTTCAAAGAGCAGATCGTCGATCACCGATGCTAAAAATAGCGTGTTTATGTATGTTTTTTATTAAAAAAACCTTTCCTCATACAAGAAGAAAGTTTGCTCACCCCTCTAAAGGTCTTAAACACAAACATTCACTTGTTGTATAAATTATCGTTCCGACCGGGCATCAATTCCGGATCTCCTAGCTCGGTTAAAATGAGTGTGTATTTTGTATCTGTATTCTATAAGAGAAACCGATAGTATGATTCGTAAACATAGTTTAAAAATTATAGCGAATCACATATATAGAATATATGATAAAGTGATAAAATATACAATACTTAAGATAATGATCTTAACGCAATCTGTTAAAAATATTCAGAAATGCAGACTTAGGTAGGTACTTGAATTAATTCTAGCTCGATAATCAGCTTTTTATGGTTTAACCACAGAAAAAATAATAGTACTCTGTACTTATAATAAGAAGTTTAACCTTAGTATTAGCTTGTATGTATAATGAGTGATTAACCTCGTTATAACATTATTTACAATATTCTTACATTGTTAGTAACAATGAACTAATATACTAACGTACATAAGTACAGTGAATATCAAAAATCAATAGAATCAGTGACAGAATTGTGTAAAATAAGTTAGAAAATTGCAACTTCGAAAATAATAGTCTTTGATAGATGTACGACACAAGAATGAGCGACCAAACCATAGATTACTGTCGAACCGACACTATTATACGAGTATGTCAGGTTTATTGGATATTATTATGCATTGTTTCATGTATTGGTGGCACTTTTTAGTGATCTTAACAGTAATAAGATTACGAGTAGTTGCTCGTCAATGGGTCTATCCCACTAGTCCCGCTGAGTTGTTCTTTGACGGGACAATTGGCACTTTTTAACACATCTGAGTCTCACTTGTCTGTGGGACTGTGAATATAGCCGATTTTATTATAGGTTTCTTCTACAGTGACGTCATGCGTCAACATATGTATTAGATGTGTGAAATTTACTGGCTCGATTTAATTTTATGGTCGGTTCAATTTTATGTGACCCAACTCTAAAATAAGCGATCCACTATGATCCACTGTAAAACGGATTACAATATATATTTCATAATTCATATTTTTTATTATTTATAATACTTTTGATGTTGACTGTACAAGGGTACATTCAGCATGAATAGGGCAATTGCTCTACTTTTTATACTAATGAAGCATAAAACAGAAGTTCAATGTTACCTCATTGTTCTGCGAAACTGAAAAGACTTAATACTTAAATCGTTAACCTAATTTTTAATACGAACTTAATGAACGCAATGGCCTGGTTTTGTTCTCATTAACAATGCCGATAGTAATTGTTTCATTTCGACATTTAAAGCCTGAAATACTGAATCACTAAGGAAATAATAATTTTATTGTTTTATTTATTGAAAATAATATTCTTAAATATTCAATAACAATAGTTTTATGTATCATTGAGATTGTAGAATCTTGTTTAAATCTTGTTATTATTGATTAGATTTTAAATTGGTTTATAGAGACAAACTAATTGATTTCTTTTCTTCTTTTTATGTAAAATAACCGGCAAACGACCTAACAAATATGATGAGCCCGAAATATGATGAGGCGTTTGGTGGCTGTCTTGTAGCAGATTTCACGGGACTGAAAAAAAATTCTGAGTGCAAAACCACCTTTAAATTTACATCGATAAGTAACGACCAGCGGGCCTATTATGAACTTTTATAAAACCATTCATGTTCAAGGCAATTCATTTCTCGGGCTTTAAACGACGTATGATTGGCTAAAAAGTGTCACGTGATCGCTTTTGTAACACGAATTTGACGTATACACTGGAACTTGGCTGGAATTAAAAGTTCATAATAGACCGCCAGAGCAAATTTTACTGTGAAACAGAAACATGGGCGAGGATATTCTGTACATAGGTATCAAATTTTCAATATGTTCTTGCGAACGACCCCTGTTTCCGGAAAGCTTATAAGGTTACTGCCCTCGGGCGAGGATTTATTTGAAACTTTGCACCCTCCTGTCGACTACCTCAGATTTCAATCTGCGAAGTAAAGTAAGAATAAAACACTTCTTGTGATCTTTGTAAATTGGAGAAGTCTTGAAAGTCGAGAAACTGATATTGCTCATGTTTCCAGTATGGAGAAATTCAAATGCGATGCCTTTGTTTACGAGCGAAATAATAGTCTAAAACAGAATATAAATTGGCTTCTAATCCAGTCTCTGGTGGATACCTAATTAGACTTTAAAATTTAATTATCAAAACGATTAGAGAGTCTTATAATTTTGAATCGATTTATTGTAAAAAACTGGTTGCTTTCATGAACCGATTTTTTTGTACATCTCTAGTGTCACTGTGATGACAAACGACTCTTAGTTAACGATGACGACAACTATTGTATTACCTTACTTCTTCTTATTTAATAAATTTTTGCACGTCTTCAGCGCAAAAAGATTTATTTTATCTATTTCTAATCAAGCTCCCTAACCTAATCCTTAATCAAAGTGTGATAATATTTAAAATAGTTTGTAAAAATTATTAATTAATTATTCTAGATTGAAACACGTGATTCACCGCGATCCTGTCTGCATTATGTCATGTCCCAAAAAGTCTGAATGAATTGTATTAGAGCCAATCTCAGGCCAATGTATTCCAATTTTCTTTTTTCCCATGACAAAGTGCTTTGTAAAGAAAGTTAAGCGAATCAAACGCTGATCAACCTTTGCCTACGTTATCCCATTATCTCAGACGACTAATGAAATTGTATCGGGGCCAATGTTTGACCCAAAGTTTTTTCTCAAGACAAATTACATTTTGTGATGAAGGTACTCAAGAGAATAATGTGGAGTAGGTATAAAGTGTATAAGGCGCCGGCCACACAGAAAAGACGCAAGACACGGACCCGTCGCAGTCGCGGCGCCCGTTTAATCTACTTTCATACAAAATGTATGCAGCCGTCGCGACGTAAAACATACAGAAAAGACGGGACGCCCGTCGTTTCTGTATGCGCGCGACCGCCACTGCGACGGGTCCGTGTCTTGCGTCTTTTCTGTGTGGCCGGCGCCTAAAGGTCGAATGATGACAATTAAAGATAGACATATTAGCGAAACTAGGGCCGTTACTGATAAGTGACAAAGAAATTCTTTGTATTTATAAGAGGAAAAAGGAATACGGATAAGTGACACAATTCGTGTTTCTACCTGAATTATACCAACGCAAAAAGCTCACGTTGTGCTCAACGTGACACTGAGAATATTCCTTATTTGTGATTATATAAAGGTATTATGGTTCAGTGGTTTTATTCGGGGGGCGAAGGATTGATGAGAGTATTGTTTTTATGTGATATGTAACGATATTATTGTTAAGCAATCTATTTACGTGAAGAGAAAACATTTATGCCTCTTTTTCTTCTCTGTTGTCAACCGTTTTTCTTTCTTGTTTTGGTAGTTATTGTTGAGGAATGTATTTATATAACAGATAAAATATCTCTTTTCGCGTTGTGCCTCTTTATGATTTCATGCCACCGGTGAAACAGCTAATTATAGTGCGGTAGTGCGATGGTGTGAGTTCTTCAGTCGAAATTCGTCCTTCAATCTATCAAAGGTAACTTCACAACATCTTCACAATGACATTTTTCAATGTTCTATTTTCTTTAATAAATGAAACAGAATTTTCTCCTTGTAAACTTTAACTACAGGGTGTTATTATACATACCAAATCACATACTCCTACCTGAGATTTAATCTGAGACTCCTACGTCGGTGCATTATTCATAAAAAGAGGTAAGTATGTACAAAGGTTTTCCCTTCACCTATTACTGTATACGAGTAATACGATTACTGTGTACGTATAGTACGATTTTAATATACCTAGATTAGATTTATAGTATGAATTATAATGTACGTGCATTTGTGATAGTTTGCTAACAAGAAGTTTAATATACATTCCAAAGCAGGGTAAGCACGTTATAAAAGGTCGGTATAGTAATTACGTAATGGATAAAATGCTATCAGTTGTATGTGCGAAGTATGTTTGCGTGCCGGAAAACGTTTGCTCACAGAATAAATATTGTGTGTGCTTGTACAGTACAGTACTGGGTCATCAATAAAATGTTTAAACTACTCAGTGTGAATTTTGTAAGTTACTTACGCCCCAACTCAGAGTCACTAATGGTTACTTTAATCGCTCCTTAGTAAAGAATCACCATACAAATTCTGTATTAAAGAGCGATTTAAGTAACCGTTAATGACTCTAAGTTGCGGCGTTAGTTGTTAATTTATTGTGAAAATCAACATCATGCACGATGTTAGAATTAGTTAATTAATACTATATCAATCAAATTATGTAAAAAAAAATACAAATTTATAATCAATATTATGTCAATAGAATATCGATAGTTTGTAACCATACCAACCAAATGATAATAAACTGTAAGATTTTTATATATAGTTTCACCATTTCTTACTGTAAGTATAGTTTCAAAAATAATTGTGTAATAATAAGAATACAGTAGGAAATGGTGGAATAATTATAAAGATACGTATATTGTTCTCATTGTATTAATTATGCGTCTTATATGTATTGTTACACCTAATATTCGTTAATCAGGATGCCGTATTCATCTTGTATCCGTCAGATCATCTAATTCGCGCGACTGACGGAGATAATTACGTTCCTCCATTAGACCAGGGTAGAAGCCTTTAAAAATAATGAAAAGTGAAAAAAAATTATAATAGAATGAAACCTATAGCAAAAGGAAGAGAATATAACAAAAAATAAAGGAAAAATAATTTACGGGCGATCTGAGGTCGGGAAGTGGGGGGGAGGGGGGGTTTAAGGGTAAAAAACGGTTTATCTCAATTTCCAGCAAAACTATAAGTCCTATGGAAAAAAGTTAAATGGCAAAGTTATAGGTAATAAAAAGGTCTACAATTTTTGTATTTACACTTTTTTCCAATAACCTCAAAATTTATGTGAAAAATTCAAAAAACCAAGTTTTTGGTTTTTTATTTTTATCTTTTACAAAAAATTTTTTTTTTTTAACGAAATTTTGTGAAAACTTACCTTTCTATGTCCCAAATATACTGTAATTTTTTTGATTTAAAATATTTATTTTTTCACCTTATTTTGACTTAATATCGAAAAATCACCCTAATTTTCAATCGAAAATTCACCTGTCAAAATATCCGCTTTTTTAAAAAAATCTGTGAGCTTTTTATTTGCTAAAATCTCTACTTTCTGATGGTATAAAAAAGATATACACTACTATGGTAAATTTTCTCAGAAAATGCAATGAAACGACAACTATTTTTGCATGTTTCTTGCAATCTTTATGGATTTGTAATTTTTTTGCTTATTAATTTATTAATTTAACATGGATTTTGAAGTTTTTCGATTAATTCAAGTGTAAATTTTAATAAATGGCTCAAAATTGTACATAAATATTAAAAATATATATTTAAAAACTCGAACTCGAATAATTTTTGTGAAAATAGTTGTCGTTTCATTGCATTTTCTGAGAAAATTTAACATGGCAGTGTATATTTTTTTATATACCATCAGAAAGTAGAGATTTTAGCAAATAAAAAGCTCACAGATTTTTTTAAAAAAGCGGATATTTTGACAGGTGAATTTTCGATTGAAAATTAGGGTGATTTTTCGATATTAAGTCAAAATAAGGTGAAAAAATAAATATTTTAAATCAAAAAAATTACAGTATGTTTGGGACATAGAAAGGTAAGTTTTTACAAAATTTCGTTAAAAAAAAAAAAATTTTTGTAAAAGATAAAAATAAAAAACCAAAAACTTGGTTTTTTGAATTTTTCACATAAATTTTGAGGTTATGTGAAAAAAGTGTAAATACAAAAATTGTAGACCTTTTTATTACCTATAACTTTGCCATTTAACTTTTTTCCATAGGACTTATAGTTTTGCTGGAAATTGAGATAAACCGTTTTTTACCCTTAAACCCCCCCTCCCCCCCACTTCCCGACCTCAGATCGCCCGTAAATTATTTTTCCTTTATTTTTTGTTATATTCTCTTCCTTTTGCAATAGGTTTCATCCTATTATAATTTTTTTTGTTTTCAAAAATTATCGACCCTGGACTACATTGTCTTGCCTGTCTCTAAAGGCATAAAGGTGCGGATAGTCAGGTTCATTCCTCATTAGGTACCGACCTGGTAGTATTCTTGACAGATTGGCACGCTGACTTCAAACCTTTACCATATCTACTACCTACTCCGACAAAATAAGGTTTAATTCGCAAAATGTTTGATGTAAGTAAATGTAGTATTGAGTTTTTAATTTAAAAATTAAAGTTAGATGGTAAGGTGTTTCTACTGTTGTACACGGTTCTACACGATGGCTGAAATTGGACCTGAAAATGAAAAAGTTATGAATTTGCATGTTTCTAACATATCTTTACTCTCGAACATTCTTTATTTATCTATATTGATATTACATACAAACAACACATATTTAAATTATGATACGATGACAGTCATGCTTATCTGCATATAACATCTACATAAGTATCCTTTTTAATTTCGTAAACGTCTCATCCTCAAGCAAATCCACTATGTCTTGTAAAAGGTTTCTCTGCTAAACCCTTACAACCCACATTCATTCAACCCTTTCATCGCTACATCGGAAGCAATAAATTAAACTTGAGCATGATATATTCGTCCCATGCTCCTAATGGTTTTTCAGGACGCTTTTTATCCTTCGTCGTCCCATAAGTATTTTTATAAAATATTTATAAAAGACGAGTAACCGCCGTCGCTTTGCTTCGGTTTTCTTTATTTTTTACACCTTGGGTTACATTATTGGAGTTTTATTAAGGATCCCTAATTTTTTTGATAATATAATAGCTTAGGTCATCCGGCGACAGTCTAGCTTCCCAACAGTGAAAGACATTTTCAAATCGGTTCAGCATTTTCAGAAGTTACTCAATGCAAACAAACAATCAAATCTTTCCTGTTTATAATATTACTAGGAAATCGCCCTAGCTTCGCTTCGGGAAAAATAGTAAAAAAAAATTGATATATAATATAGCCTATGTCACCCGGGGATAGTATAGCTTCCCAACAGTGAAAGAATTTTTCAAATCGGTTCGGTAGTTTCGGAGCCTATTCGATGCAAACAATCAAATCTTTCCTCTTTATTATTAGTATAGATTATAGATAAAAATCCATCTCAATCCTCTATATCACTATTCAAACATATGTCTAATGTAACCAATAAAATGTTTATGTATCTTTTAGATAATTTCTCAACTAATCAAAACCATATTAAAAAAATCGCAATAAGATATTGTACTGATCGCGCAATGCTATAAAAATTGCCTCATATTTAAAAAACAAACTCTGGAACTACTCATAAATACATATTCAGCTCTGGTTATGGCGATAAATTGAACTCATATGTGATTCCGCGAGTGGTCTCTCATCCTCTCCATTGTTGTTCCCCATTCACAATCGGGTTGACCTCGCCTGGCCCTTTTTGCCTCCACTCACATATTTTGTGTTTATAACTGCTGTCCTTTTTAAACGAGCGTCCTTAAATCTTGCTCATACGTGGGTAGGTATAGGAACATTGAAGTATACTGTATAATGTCATAGAACAGACATCTCGAACAAAATGTGTGTCCCGCCTGGGAGGTTCGATTTTCAAAATTGAGCACGGTTCTCCTTTCAAAATCGAACGAATCCATTGAAGATTGAAGCCACGTGGCGCCAATGCATTGGGACATACATGGTGTTCGCGGTGTCGGTTCTATACGCTAGTAATAATACTTCAATATACAGGAATGAATTTATTTAGCCTTGAATAATTGTAAGCATTTGTTTTCTTTACTTACATGTGTGGTTAGACTAATTAATGTTGGAGGTTTTTAGTCAGCGTGACGTCGTCCAATGTCAAAAATATAAAATTTGAAATCAGTACCCCTCTGATGCTGATAATTTTATTTATTTGACTGATGTCTTTAACGCACCCAAACCCAAATTCAGGCGACGACCTCAATCCAATAATATTTCCTCCGATAAAATTTCCTTTTAGACATTTAAGAGGTTTTTATTCGTCGCCAAAGATCTGTCGCTTGTCATTAATCAAACCCGTATTAGAATTTTGTGTAAGTACCTAACGTTCACCTGACAGATAAATTTTGAGTTATTTTCATATAATTCAAATGAATTCTCATTTTACCTATCAAAGATTGTGCTGACGTGTGTTATTCCGGCATAAGTGTTGAACTTCTTAATAAACTGGATCGCTTCGAAAATTATGCTATTTGTTTCATCTACTGACTACGAAAATTCGAGCACATTTCATCTTATCATCGCCAGATGAAATGGCTCCCAATTCGTGAGCGTAGGCAGGTTAGATCTCTCAAAACTCTATACTCTATTCTCTTCGAACCTCTCTCTCCTGCTTACCTAAAAGAAAAGTTTCACTACCTTTGTGATTCCCATGATCACCAACTACGATCCACAGATTCTCTCGTATTGTCAATTCCTTCTCACCGTTCTGGTTTTGTCTCTAACTCTATGCAGTGCAAGTAATTAGGCTTTGGAACTCCCTCCCAGACAACCTATGATCTTGCAGTTAGTAGAGCTTCAAATTCAAAGTCACTGAACTACATCAAGAATTAGGGTGTAAGCTTCTTGTAGGTCTCGTCAACATACATTGATTAGACTAACATATCTTATGACATACATATGTATATTATAATAGAAGATTTGCATTTTATGTATTTACCTTACCTTATGTATTCTACTCTATATGTCTTTAGATTTATTTTGCAGAATAATATTGTTATTTATTTTCACGCTCATTATTATTATTATTATTTGTATTTATCATTTCATTATGATCACTATACATGTTATCTTATTTTTCGTATGTTTTTTCCGTATTCCGTTTCTTTCTTCTATTTCTACTTTTACATTCCATTTTGTACCGCCTTCACTGTTCTCTGTTTAAACTGAAGTTCGACTGGCAAAGAATGCATCTTTTGTACCACTTAGCTTTAGGGGTATAATAAAGTGTAAATAAATAAATAAATAAAATAAATGAAGGACATAAACGTTTGATAAACTCACGCGTGAGAGTATAATGCCTAATGGCACTTGCTATCATCCCTTCCGGTGGCAGTTAATTCCAAAAGCGGTGGCAGTGGTGCCATCCCTCTCAAACTTATATGATTTATTATCCAGATAGACTCGGGGTATACCTATCCACATTAATATTAATTTAAAATTACAGGGTTGATTCCATGTGATATATGTGCGATACAATACTCGAATAATTTACAACGTTGTATGTAAGCTCCTATTTGACCTTAAACGACTGAGTATGGTGGTGGTTAATACAATGTTTTAAGTTTATTGAAACACCAGATCTATTCCATCCAACATAGAGCCCAAGTTGATCACATCATTTTGTGATGCCCGTGGATGACAAATGGATGAAAGAATGGAGACAAGATCCTACTTTTGAAGCTATTTCAACTGAGGCTAGTTTCGTTAGAGTATCTTATCTATCTTGCCAGCTATCACCCTTTGGGAGTCAACCGTCAATCGAAATATTATTATGCTTCATTGGAAAGTCATTACCTTCCTTCTTTGTAAATTTTTAATAAAGAAAATACATTGTAATTTAATAGTTAATATACTTTGAGGTGTTAATGTTACCGGTCAGACACAATATAAAACCCAAACCCGGCCTGAAATCGGGTTAGGCCGGTAACATTAATACAGAAAAAAAATACAACGAATGCACTCTAACATGCATTTCATGCTATACAGTTTCAAGGGCAGCTTAAAGTTTGAGCGATGTCTTTGTTATTCGAAAAACAACTGCTACATATTCACGACAACACCCAATATAGTATCGTATATTAAATCCAGTCACGTTCCTGCCCCCTTCGTATTCCGCGTACAGAGTGTGCGGTGCTCTGTGATTTATGTACTAATCTGCGACATTCCAGCTTCTGTGAACAATCCGCCTCAATTTCAGCGCGTGTGTAATATTCAATAGCTCAGAATGTATCTTGTGGTTGTACTATTGAAGCTCAACCCTATTTATTCATAATATGTGACGAGACAATAGATTATATTCAAAACACTTCACTCGAGCTTAATATTACTCCTGAGGTGGACACTCTACTTTATATTACCCTGTATAAGAAAACAAGTAGTTAATTTTATAAATAGTACTTTTACTTATTCAGTTACAATATAATAGGAACACAATAGGAACATACATTATAGGAACAATTAAAAAGTAATCTATAAACATAATATAGAATTTCGCGCATTTTGTTATAACCTTTTTGGTTTTTTTTTCTATTTGGCTTGCGCACGATTTAATTTTAGTCTCATACAGCCGTTACGTGTTCTTACAATGTTTGTAATAATATCCACATTCAAAATTGAAATCACTTATAGTTATAGTCTTTATCGCTTGAAAGAGCTATTTTAGTCCCTGTTGACGGAGAATAAACTAGCTTTTCGAATAGATGTGACAAAAGTTCTTTTCATACTTACATAGCCTTCCACACATTAGCTACATGACAGTTCAAAATCTTTAAATTGCGAGCATTAAGTGAAAACAAACGTTTAGTAAACAGCAAGTTCCAGTCAAAAAGTAGGTTCGTTCACAGTGTTCACCGTAATTTACATTTTTCAGGCATATTTCACTCTTATCCGAGCACACTTGACCAGCTTTCAGGAGCCCAAGGGGCCTATTACGTAGTTGCCGCTTTAATTATGTAACCCGTAGCGAGTTTTTATCGCCGAGTTTTCCTGCAGCGCGTGGAAAACTCGACAATTGCTCGTTAAAGAATGAAGACAAAAGTAAAATTGTAGACATACCTATACTGAATTTGAAAAGCTATTTCCAGAGAATGCGCCTGGAACTTTGGCTACAAAGTTTTTCATGGTTTAAAATCCAAATTATTTCATTCATAAATCTTTGAAATTTCTGTAGTAGAGTTTTTATTATTCATAAATCAAAGTTTCAAAAAAGATGTATTATCATGGAGAAGTTATGCGAAAGAAACTCTTTTGCACATATATTTTGTTTGGCAGGGGAAAGTCTACTATTGTTGATACACTCCCAATGACTGATACCTTTTTCGTAATATGCCCTAACTAATCATAAATTATTTTGTTAATGTTTGCTAACTTTAATTTTAGTTAATATAATTGTCATTTGATAAATTGACAATGTTTATCAAATTGCTGCTCTTGCCATTTTTTACCAGCCTAAGTAGGTTCATGAATTGATTTAAATTGATAAACACAGCGGCTCTCATTTCGTCTGACGTTTTTGTTCGTCCATGGCAAGTTAATGTAGAAGTTTGATATATTGGCTGTAAAATCATAACATAAATTAAGTTTCTTTACCATTTTACGCATTTTGCTTGGTGGAATACCTAATTCGTTTTGTTCTAATTGCATTCAGAGGGCCTAGCCAAGACACAAACGCTTCGTTTCTAATCTCTTTCTACCATAACTTACGCGTTTGTGTTCGCGATTGTAGAAAGCGATAACTTGGTAGCCAAGAGCACATGATAATGTCGGACGTTCATTCTAAAGTGTCGAGAGAAAAAACCATGGGTATAGTTTATGGTTAGCGTTGTTTGTGTTATCAAATGTCAAGCGGAGACCGCTGACCGCGTCACATTACGTCACCGCCAGTTCCCTCGTGTCGACTGTGACGGAATGTGTAAACATTGTGCGCGAATAGAAAGCAAAGCAAAGTTTAAAAATTCGAAGTTACAGTGTAAAATGTGTATATTATAAACTAGTGTCTTAAGGTAGTGTATCTTTATTATTATATTACCATGATTTATACAGTGTAACATGTAATTTAAGTTATTTAAAGTTTCACAATCACTACATATAAAAACAATTAAATTATGCGATATCTTTTTAGGATTCAATTTAGAGCACGAGCAAGCCCGCAGAAGTTTGCAGCTCTAATAGAGTTTATGGAAACGTATGTAAACTATTGATTTGTAAAAATCGTCCTCTACTATTTAAATCTCGATAGCATTGAGGCATTTGAAACATAAACAATGACGTAAGACGCGATAGGCAATCCACTTGAGAAACACTTAAGTGGCCCCAAGCTTTATAAATAGACCATTTTTTGTCTCTATAATAGTTTAAAATAATTTATTGTTATTACATAAAATAGTAAATATTGTAAAATTGTAAGCCGAATCAAGAGACGCCTTTTTTCAGTGTAGAAACGCTTGGCTTTCTACTGGGTTCTGTCGATCGATTGATAAGCGTAAACATTCGACGCTTACAATCGTAAGCGAATGTCACAACGGGCAACTTGGCTAGCATTTAGCGAACGACACTGTAGAAACGATTAGTTCTATCGTATCCGCTCGAACGCTTCGATAACCTTGTGTATTTGGCTACGACTTTTCTATTCGTTCGTTTAGATCACGTGACTTATCGTTCGCTCCATACATTTTTCAAGCGTAAGCAATTGTAGAAAGGTGTCTTGGCTAGAGGCACAGGTGTTAATTATTACGGTTTTGTGCCTTTTATTAAAAAAAATTGTTATTGATTAAATGACTTAAACTGCATTAAAATTCATATTAATCTTCTCCTTGATAGATAAACATTATATTTTAAACAAAACGAAATAGCAGTTTTAAAGCATACAACATTAAAATGAAAAAAATTCTAGAGTAAACGCTTAGGGTGTCAATCATTGGGTACTTTACCCTATATTCGTTGACCGGTATATTTTCTTTTAAACACTCAATGGTAAAAGTTTGTTTGCATTGCCCACATGCAATATAGGTAGTTATTGGGTAGAAAACTGTGCCGATTATACATCTCTGTTTCTTCAAAATTTCAAAGAAGCTTTTCAAAATGTTAGTGGGATATGACTTAAAAATGATTTTGTTTTCAGTTTTTAGAGCTTTAGAGAGTAATAGAATACTGATAAAAAATTTCCCTAAAAACTTTAAGCTCTTTAAATGTTTTACAACTCGGTAATACTTACTGGTACTTCTTTGACGAGTAGTTCATACAAAAACAACTTGCATCGATTCGAGAAAGTTGTAGAACAGTTTTTTTATGTTCTTTAATTCACAAGCCGTCAGCGAGGCGCTGGGTGCCGCAAATTGATATTGCGAGTTACAGCAATAAAGGAAAACTTTATACGTACAAGAATACTCGTAAAAGTTTACTCGTATTTCAATATTGCTTCCTTGTTTACTGGACGTCAAAAGCAATCACAGTAACTTCTATAGGTTTTGTAAGAGATCGTGTATTTTTTGAGTTAGGACTTAGGTTTTATTATCGATCGTCTGAAACGGTTGGTGGTTTCTATGTGTGTGTCTTTCACCTTTTTCACAGAGGTTTGGATTTTATATAATAATAGTTGGCAACAGTTAGGCATAATTGTAACTAAACTCTTATGGATTGCGGTGTATTCAAAATTTCAAGACCTGTTACCATTGCCAGACGGTAATACGTTAAAGTATAAGTACTACGGCATTAGTCGCCCCAGACATAATGTTATGGGACTGCGTTGGGCGTGTAAATATACATAAAGAGGAGTGTTACGGTCAGCGCGGGTACATTTTTATTTACACAGCCGCCCCTCAGTAAATCTCCCGTTTACTCATAAAGCTTGGATTTGGGATTCAGTAAAATGATGTTAAATCACTGTAATTACTTTAATTTTTAAAAATGCTACCTATATTTCATCATGTAATTCGTTTTACAAGATATACTTAATACGGCATATATCCATTCAGATGACAATGCTTGTTTTTTGCTTGTTTACATTTGTAATGCACGAGTCGAAGCTCTAAGAAATAAGATATCTTCGCTTCAAAATCTAGATTTGCGGGTTAATGTTATAACACAGTACTTATAATGTATATTTTTTTATTTTTTCAGAAAATTACTCCATATTCCCAAATCGGAAAAAGCGCATTAAGTTAGTATGATATAATCAATAACACTGACTTATGTTATGGTTAGGGCCAACGCGCGCTCAATACGTGGCAATAGGGATGTTGACACTATACTCAAAATTATCTAAGAACGCATTAATGACAGCTGCCATTTATTAATATGAATCAACCTTGTACGTACGTCTTTGAGCAAAATGGAATAATAATTTAATTGACATAAATAGTTGGTTACTTACGAACAAAGGATTTTGGCAAAATTTGTTAAAAGTCCCTATTCGTATTGTATCGTATTCGTATTGACGTTATTTATAAATCATATTAAACGTTATAATCTAGTAAAAATCCCATCACATCATAATTTATGCAAAATTGAATAAAAAAATAAGGTGTCGAATCAATGTTATATGAAGATGACAAAATCTACACTGACGTTATGTGATGTGACGGCATGAAATTACTTATAAAACCATAATAATCGATACATTACTATAATCGAAACTTAAAATAAAAATGAATTTATTTTATTTCTTTCTTTGTGTTTAACAATTAAACAATTTAATTTCTTCTCTTCTATAAGAACATGACCAAAAGTGTTTATTACGATAATCTCTAACCGCAGCCATTTGAACTGATTAAAATACGGTTAGAATATTCATTATTCAACCGAAACCCAAATTTCATACGCTGGATGCGGCGCGGATGAATTAACAGTGTGTTTTTTAGGAAAAAAATATTTTATTATAGTCGTAAATACATAATTATTGAGCGTATAGGTATGGTAAAGTAACTTAAGTAGCTCAATGGAGGCAGTATCATTCCAGTTACTTGTGGATATCTAAATGTTTCGGTTTTTAGAATTTACAATTTAATTATTGAATCGATTAGAAAGTCTTACAATTTTGAATCGATTTGTTGCAAAAATTGGTTCTTTCGTGAATCGATTTTTTTTGTACATCTCTAGTGTCACTGCGATGACAAACGACAAATATGCATTCTTAGTTCGTGGGGACTATAATTATAAATTATTATAAATTTATGTCTAAAATATTAGTGGTAACATTTAAAGGCCTAAAATATGATTCTTTTATTGAAATCAATCACAATAAATTAAATATCATTAATTTAAAATGTTAAAAATTGTACTCACTGTCACGTGACCTCAAACGCCATTTTGAGAATATGACGTCATTGGAACAATTTTATATGGAAATTCAACAAACTTAGTAGACAGATAGTATTGAATATCGTTTAGTGACGTCACGTAACGTTTTTGGTAGGAAATTTGATAGTGATTTTTATTTATCAATTTTTGTTTTTAAATTGAAGATTATAATATTTTTTAATATTTTTATAATATTTTTTTCGTGAATATTGAGGTTTTATTTATAAAATAAAATTGAATCCTAAAATTAGTCAACATCCCTAACCTACTCTTAAAGTTAGAGAAAAAGATAGGAATTTATAATTATGTACTTTAATTACTTAATGTACCAGACGTTTTCAAATATTCCAAACAGGATGAGACCTGAAACGACGTTACTTTGAATAAGGAACACGATAACAAACCTTTTCACAGGCATGATTACTTATTTCTTTTTTGTCACCCATTAATCGCGATTTTTTTGTTTGAAATAAGTTCATTTCGTTTTTATTCGAACTTTATCGAAATAGATATTGATTTGAATTCCAGGATTCATTGGCTTGCATACGAGTTTGTTGATACTTATTTATCCCTATATACAGGTGAATTTTTCAAGTGTGTGTGGATGGCCACTATGAGGAATAGCGGAAAATGGTCAAAGGAGTCTCGGGACCGATTTTGATAAAAACTAAAACTGCATCATTAGATTTTTTAATATTTTTTTTGCCCACGAAATGAACCCGTTGATTTTGAAAAAAAATCACCCTGTATTCATTACGCCATTTGATAGTGTTGTTAATAATGATCAATTTATTTGAAGTAATGACATACGAAAAATCAATATTTGAGGCCAGGAATCGAATCCGTCGATTTTGAACCTATAGACTTTTTGAAAATTTGGGAATTCCAAGTACCTAACATAAATACCTACTGTGTACAGTATAACAGTTTTCATTTTATGGATTTTTGTTCGTTTCCGTTGCAAGAACATTTTCTAATTCTAATTTTATTCACTAAAACCCCAAGGCACCCGGCACTTATGGGGGAAACGTGTTTACATAAAATATAATGTGCGTTCGGTCTGAGCATCATAGATTACAGAACGGCTATAACACGTTGAAAAATAATATTTTCAATATTTTTTTGG
Organism: Thymelicus lineola; assembly: GCA_963932265.1. Classification (NCBI taxonomy): domain Eukaryota; kingdom Metazoa; phylum Arthropoda; class Insecta; order Lepidoptera; family Hesperiidae; genus Thymelicus; species Thymelicus lineola. Next base: position 3,652,132 of record OZ010691.1, read on the forward strand.
GACACTAAAATATGGGCACGATAATGAAGTATTTCCGATTTTTATACTATGTAAAATTAAAAGATATTTTAAAGATAAATTCATGGAAAAAAATCTTAAAATTGCTTATAAAATGTTGGCTATGACCCATTGACGTCCCACTACGGATCTCTCCTTTTGAGGAGGCCTAGAGCACACTCCATGACTCTGCTCGGATTGATGGTGGTGGCTAATCGCCAACATCATACTCTGAACTTCTGAAGTTTTTATTAAAAAAATAATCGGCGAAAAAATTTATGTTCCTTAAAATTCTATCATCCTAAACGCTACCTACGTGTTTAATATCTGCAGAAACTTGACAATTTACTAGCCTCGTCTCCTTTATAATCTGCTACAATCTACATTGTACCACAACGTTGCCAACATACAAATTGTAACAAGCTTCCCACAAAACAACACGAACAAAACAACGGCACAACACTATTTAAACATAATTATCAGCTCAGTGTAGTGCCGACACAACACTTCGAAATTGTAAACGAGCTTTAACGGGTTTGCGACATCGATCGGTTATGGGGTGGAGGGGGTAAATATTGGGGTAAATACGTGGGAGGATGATAGACACTTGTCGGACAAACGACGAAGCGTAGTTAGCGATGAATGATATTTGTTCTTTTAGCAGACGTGTTGGTATACGTGTATTTCGGCCACGGTTATTATCCGGAAATAGAATTATTTATAATATTCTAGCAACCAACTCAGACTTGGCAAGGGCACAGGATATTTGCCCGAAGGTTGACTGGCAGGGAGTGCTTCTAGCATTAAGTCCGCCTTTGTTTCTGTACTTTTTGTATGGTACATAAAGAAAGAAATAAATAAATATTTAAATTAGTCACATATTATTTCCATATTTTTCTGATGATGGAATCTATGAGGAATACTCTTCAAATATAATAAGTATGGCTCTTCTAATATATGGCGATTTAGATATACTTCTTTCGCCGACTAGAAAGGACTAGATCCTTTGAAGTCGGTTTTTTATTGTTGGTATAATTTATATCTCCATTCGTCACTCGCGTCCTATAGAACCACTGTGTATCTTCCAGGCGTCGTTCGCCTCGATGTGATAGCGTCTACTCCGAGTCCGCTCGTCCTTATTGCAAAGTGAACCTAAAAGGAAATGAGTTTTACGTAATGCTCGTAAGTCTAGAGGAAATTTTGCGTTGGACAGTTTATTTAAAGGAAAACCTTTTGTTGGCGCTGTTTAAAAACGAGAGGAAAACAACAAAACAATGATTAGATTTCCATTAAGGGATTTTGTAAGCCGTAATAAGAAGAGGGATTTGTGTTCGTATCTATATAAAATGACGAATAAATATGTACTTCCTTCGTATGGAAATAGACGGCAAAAATCAATAGCATAATTAAAATCTTTTGTAGCTATGGCCACTCAAACCACTGTAAGCTGTATAATAACTTACTTGAATTTTGAATTATAAACAAATCGCACGCTCAGTGAAAAAAAGGCATAAGATGAAAATTGCAATTTTACAGGAGAGCAAAAAAACTTAAAATACCTATGAGTAAGTAGTCTAAGGAATTTACATTACGATTTCTTACACAAAACCGTCAAGATTAATGATAATTTGAAAAAAATAGAGTTTAAGCAGCTTTTGTCCCTCTTTCTAATCATATTAATAACTAAAACTCAACGTAAGACGACTCATGCTTTTTTCCACTGAGGGTGCGAAATAGCCTCAAATCCGTAGCTACAGCTTGTTATAATAACGTAATATCCTTTAACAAAACATCAACGCTATTCAAACGCTATTCAAATAATGTGCCTACTGAAGATTAATGTTCTGTTGCGTGAATCATGAAGCTTCCGAAAATACCGTTGCAAACAGACAATACTGTAGTTATCTATTCAATAATACGAGTATGAAAACCATCATCATATCTACACAACCGATCCGCTCCACTCATCAACCGATCAACCGATCAACTCAAGAGACAGTTTTCAAAATGAGCCAACTGTTGTTTCAAGATGGCCGACAAATAAACATTATTTATGATTTGATTTGATGTCATTGATGTTGTTAGCTAATTTCATCATAGTGGATTTATTAATTATAATCTTTATGCTAACTTCAGTCAATTACGCCCCAACTCAGAGTCACTTAATGGTCATTAAAATCGCTCCTTAGTAGAGAATCACAATTAGTCACCCCCAGAGTCAGTTAATGGACCTTTACAGGCCCATAATGGCAATTAAAGTTAATTATACAAATACCATTACTTAAACTCTACTTAGGATTGATTTTGACGTTCAGTTGACATTAGGTTTACAATTTGAGTGATTTCACAAGCAAAATGTATGTTTTCGCGGATTTCGCCGATTTTACTGAATTTGTTGATTACGCTAGAATGCATAGATATGTAGGGCCAAGGCGATATTTGCGAGATTTCTCAGATCCGTTTAGAAAATACTCGGTCCAAGAATTTTATGCACGATACAGCAGAATGTGTAAAAACGGTTATATTGCCCATACTGGTGCCAGGCCTTACGAAAGTAACAAAGAGAGGTTTACCATTTGCAACTCTTTTTCGCGGTATTTTACACTCCTAACCTTTAAAAAACATACAGTTGTTTTGATTACAATTCACAACCTTGGTGCCCCTTATTTATTAACATAAGTTATTATCTTAATCGCTAATTTGAAAGTACCTACCATGATAATATTATATAATAAATAGGTTGGCGATATTAAACAAAATTAAATGAAATTTCAATTCAATTCAGATTGAAATCAAACCAACAATATAATATACCTACCTATTAGCATTGAATTGACTGACAATTGACATTTACTGTACAGTGTACTGCCACAGATACTACAGTACTACTAGGTATAGTAGGTATTGCCGTATATAAAATTGCGAGTTTTTTTATCTTATTTTAAAGAAAAAAGCTACTTTGCAACGTTCTTAAGTAAGAAAACACAGTAAACGAATTTCTTGTTACTATATTAGTATAAATCATCGTTCTAAAAGCACTAAATAAAGTATTATTTTTTATGTGTTCTCAACGTATTTTACATGTGGCTACACTAATACTCTATCGATATGATAATCGATAAGGTTATTAGACGTTGTTCCGCACTAGGGTTACTTAAAGTTAATAAAATGACTTTGAGAGGAATCGATACTTAACATATTTAATGTCAATTAGTTATGGACTCCTTACAGCTAAATAAAGGAACGTTTCTGAGTTGGGGCGTTAGTGTCTAAAACAAAAGTAAGCATAGATGTTATCTAAGGTCTACATTTGAAATATTAAGGTCAGTTATTTTGGTTAGGTTAATTAACGAGACGTATGCATGGTCGTTTTTTCGCGGCTATTTCGGATGAGTCCCATGTATGCATAATTTATCTGAGCCATACAATACAGTCATCGTTACCGGACAGATGTAAAATGAATATGATTATCCTGAATCGCAAACACAGTTAAGATTGATTAATGTTATCATTGAAGTATTATTACTAGCGTGTAGAACCGACCAAACACGATGTATGTCCCAATGAATTGGCGCCAATGGGCTTCAATTTGCAATGGATTCGTTTAATTTTGAAAGGAGAATGGGAACTCAATTTTGAAAATAGACGGCGGCACATACATTTTTTTTGAGATGTCTGTTCTACGGCTTTATACTTCAATGAATATTATACATTATTTATGTAACTAGTTCTTTAATTCCTTGACATTTAACTACGTTCACATTGAGTTAATAACACCATTTGAGACAAAAACTAACTTTTCGTGTTTTTCACCTGAAAATCACAATTTCAGACGCGCAATAAATGTTGAATGTAATCTAATATCGTAAAGTGAGTGCCCGGTGTCGTGTGTAAATAGCTAATAAATAACACCCAGTTGCACAAACGATCTTTAATTTTTAAAGACGACATTAAACACTAATATTTCATTAAATGGTTGCACAAAGCAAAATTTAAACAGATTTTAAAGATCCATTAAATTTAATTAATGAAACGTCGAACTATCTGTTTACACAGATTTTGCGTTGCACGAAACGTCATTAGCGCTAATGAAGACCTAATGAGCCTTTAGTTTGACAGTTCAGGAAACAAATATTTAATTGGTCAAAAAGCGTCCATTAAATCGAGTATTTCAGTAATTACATAAAATTTTTCCTGCAATATTGTGTTAAAAATGTCTTTCATCTTTGTCTGATCCCGAAGAAAAAGTTTCCCGCCGCGAAATTCCAGACAGGAAAAATTTATTTATAAAACACGATGGAGAAGACTTTCGTGTAAGGTACAGACTTTCTAAGGATGCGGTACTTCAAATCCTACGTATCCTTAATTTAGAACCTGTGACTCAAATAAATAAAGCCATCGATGGCCTTACACAACTCTTCATTTGTTTGAGATTCTTCGCTATAGGGACGTTCCAGCAAGTGCTTGGTGATTTAGTTAACAACCACAAATCAAAAAAAATAATGCAGATTTCAAAAAATATAAATTTCGGAACATTTTTCTTTCAAAATTTTTGGCTATAGTCTGTAGATTGTCATTTTTAGTTTTGTATCTATTCACCCCTGCAATTCTATTCACCCCGTTTTACATCCGACATATAAACAAACACTTCGATTCACAAATGTCAAATCCCAATTGATAACTGACAGTAGTGACACGAGCAGCCAATTTGACTGATATACGTATTTTTTACGCACAATGATTGGCTATTTGCAATCTTTTCATTCATTCGATGTTCATACGTTATCTAATGTCGTCTTTAGTTAATGGAACTTTAGTAAGGCCTAATGTTGGTGGTAAAAGTTATATGCAACAACTTTAAAATAAAGATTTCATTAGCACTAATGACGCCTTTAAGTAATGACGCATTAATGAAGAGCTTTGTGCAACTGGGTGTAAGTCAAATGAAAAAATTTTTTTTTTTTTTAAACGCTTTTATTTCAATAATGTTTAGTTTATAAAATTAGCTACAAGTTGTGAAAATTTCAAGTCTCTACGTAAAATAGAACATAGAGAATTATGCGTCTAAAGTCTGAAAATCGTTTTTTTTAATTTAACAACAAATAAACAATGAAAATTAGTTTAAAATATGATTTTCGTGTATTGTCATCGGAAATACACATGTCTGCCAAATTTCATCAATTTTCATTAAAGGGAAGTCATTCAAATTAACGTTACAAGATTTGATGCTTTGATGCTCCGAAGTGAAGCTAAATAAAAGCGTTTAAAAAAAGCTGGTATAAATTAAATATGATTTTCGTGTATTGTCCTCGGAAATACACATGTCTGCCAAATTTCATCAATTTTCATTAAAGGGAAGTCATTCAAATTAACGTTACAAGATTTGATGCTCCGAAGTGAAGCTAAATAAAAGCGTTTAAAAAGTTACAGGTTTCAAACGTTCTGTTTTATTCATGTAAATTGCGCGAAATCTGCTATATTATTATCAAGTTACCCGATAATTTCGATTCTATTCTATTCGTTATTTTTAGGGTTTCCAAAGCGAAGGGCGGTTCCTATATTCCATCCTATATGAGTCCTATCTGGTATACAATCTCAGTATCTTTTTATCGTAATCTATAATTTAAAAACAAGTCCCACATACAATTAAAATAATTTGAAGACAAGACAATTTGTATATCTATTATTTACTATTTTTAAACTAATTTAAACTAATATTTCAATAAAAAGTAATTTCAAAATTGTTTCCAAATAAGATTTGTAAAAAAATCGAATAGGTAGTTATAGTTTGTACTAATGTTACATAGGTCAATTCAGGATGTAGCACCAATCTAACAAATGGACCTGTGCCATGATATTTACCGATGGTGGAAGCTACAGCGCCGCAGATCGGACAGTGAGCAAACAGACCACAGCAAACACCGGTCAGCCCACAACGGAGTATATTGAATGTTTGCCGTTCGTACATCTCGATAATCGATACAAACAGTAACTAATCGTTATTTCTGTCAGTTTTTGTACTTAGTTCTTCAGAATTACGTGACAGATTATGGACGCAATGTTTGCGACCGTCTTTAAGATATCGCACTCTCAGTGGAAAAAAAGCAAAATTAGTCTTACGTCGAATTTTAGTTTTATGATTAGAAAGAGCGACAAAAGCTGCATATGCTCAATTTTTTTCAAATTTTTATCATTAATCTTGACGGTTTTGTGCAAGAAATCTTAATGTAAATTCCTTTGACTGCGTACTGATATTTTAAGTTTTTTTTCTCTCTTGTAAAATTGTAATTCTCATCTTATGCTTTATTCCACTGAAGGTGCGATATGTATTTAGCTATAATCACTATCGAAATTTGTGTATATAACTGTGTGTAACCATAAACTATGTGTATTAATATTTGATAGGGACAAAGATAATGCTATGTACTCATTCTCAATTCAAATGCATTCTGCTAGCTAGCTATCTACACGTAATAATAATATACCAGTGCTGGGTTTATATTTTTTATGAGTGTAGGCCAATTAATTTTCGCCATCCCGTGTAACTTTGTAAAATAGTAGTTTTCCATTCATAGTAAGGAAGACACTGAATTAGTCACTAAGAAAGTGCGTAAAAAACAAAATTTACAATTTTTTGCGACACTTTTTAGTAGCAAAATCATCTATAATATATCATCTTCTGAAATCTGCCGCCCCTAGGACGCTGCCGCCCCTAGGCCACGGCCTATACGGCCTATTGACAAATCCGGGACTGAATAATACATGATTTTAAACTAATAAAATAATAATAATACTTATATACATATATTTCGTAAATGATGAACAGAGTAAATGTTCACCCCTTATTAATATTCACCCCATTCTTGTTCATTACGGAGTGCAGTGGGCGGTGAGATGAAACATCCAGAGCAGTAGCCACGGTTGTTCGATTGTGTTATTATCTGTCAGGCGCAGGATGTTACTGACGCTCTAATAGGGATGTTGTCTTTAGGATTCAATTTTATTTAAAGATAGAACCTTAATGTTCAGGAAAAAATTATTATAAAAATAATAATGTTCAATTTAAAATCAAAAATTTATAAATAAAAATCAATATCAAACCCACCAAAACTCAACACGTCACGTGACGTCACTATCCGATATTCAATACTAGCAGAATATTGAAGTTTGTTGAATTTGCTTATAAAATACGGACAATAACGTCATAGCCTCAAAATAGCGTTTGAGGTCACGTGATAATGAGTACTATATTTAATATTTTAAATTAATGATATTTAATTTATTGTGATTGATTTCGATAAAAGAATCATAATTTTTAGGCCTTCAAATGTTAGCAATAATGCTTTAGACATTTTATATTTAAAAAAAAATCAAAATCAAAATCAAAAATACTTTATTGATATAAACACATTACATTCACATGTCGCAAGGGCCCTGTACTTGGTTCATCACCTGTGTTACAAATCACCTGTGTTATTAATTTGTAATTAGTGTCAACATCCCTATTAACTGATCTGGAAAACGTTCTGCAACTGTTTTTATACTGTAAACATTAAAATTCAGTCCAGTCATACTTTATATAATAACAAGATTTCAATAAGATTGGTTGGTTGGTTTCAGAGTTTAGTTTAGAGTGTATGTGGTGTACGAACGTTATGTTGTTATTAGTTATTTATAAAATTGTAGCAATTTAGGTATAAGAAGTGTGGTTTTATAATCTGTTTTTGTACACAGATATACAGAAACGAAATACCTATTTACAACAGCCTTTATCAAAAATGTAAATAAGATACCGAATACATTGAAAGCATCCACGCTTGAAATGTAGCTGGTCATTATTCCCGGGTAAAAGGAACATCCTTAGGAAAGCCCCGGGATTGTTACGTGTTAGTAGCACGCGATGAGAGATCCGAGTCTTGTTATCGAAGACTTTGTCGCTATGGAGACTAGTGGATGTGCCTACGTATTTATGATAAGGATACTCGCATTAATACAGATGTTTGGTTTACACGGCCTGTAATATTGCCATGAAGATTGAAATATGTTGCGGGAGAGCTTCATGATATATTATGTGTAATAAATATCATTTCTTTTCTGGTTACAATCTTTTTTGGTTATAGTTCACTTTGACTGAATCCGAATGGTAAAGCGGAGCAAAATGGAACTAGATATAGGTCCATGTTTTTCACAAGGTAGAGCATAATAATATAATAATTATTTGTTATTTCATGGTTCATAGTTTCTCATGTATTTATGTATTTAGGTAGAGATATTTTATGTGCATACGTTTCCATAATTACCTACAGTGATTTCAAAGATAAGGCATGGTATGCGAAGGGTGTAAAACTGAATAAAAACAACGGTATGCTGATGAATTATGTATCTAGCGGTACAAAGGTTCTATCCAATACATACAGTAGCACACACAGACCCTGTACACACACTTGGCAAGCTGTCACCACGTGAGCAAGGTCCCTAATACGCTAATGGAGTCAATTTGGAAAGTTTTGCCGCCTCCCACCGCGTTATTACATTATAACGCTTTGATCGTACACACATCGTTCATAATGTTTAATTTAGGCAACAAAAGGTAATATTTGTAGGTAAGTACTAATACACCTATTGATAAATTAAAATAATGTCTTATAATTATAATACAATTATTATAATATTGCTTGATTGCGTCGGCGTTTCCCAATTATGATGTGGAGATTTTAAGAAGAGTGAATAGGCTCTTAGTGCGTTCACCTTATCCAGACATGATTTAGCTCCATGTACCATCAGGTGAAATTATTGTTGTGAAGCATTAAGTTACACTTAAAGATAAAAAATTAAACAAAAATCAGTAATAATGTATTATATTTCGACCCGATTCCAAGGATCACATTGAGAGATGTCTCATTTGATAAATTGTCTCATTTGATAAGCAAAATACAAAATTTAGTATAAGTAATATTTAGTCCGGAAACCCGAAGATTTCTCACGAAAACCGTAATCTATTTACCGTGTTTAGGAATCACTCAATCACCAAGACTGACTTCGTGTTTCAGCGCGACTCACTAATTTCTTTTTATGGACGTCGAATTGGATCTGATGTGACGGATATGAGCAGCTTTTAAAATTACTTTCTTATAGCGATCGTGCGTTCGAGGAAAATGTTGACGCATAAAAGAAAATCTTCGGTAATGAGTTTGTATGACGTCAATATGATGTTGTCGATAATGATGCAACGTAGAGTAGGTAATTTATAGGTAGGTATGTTTTTTCTATGTGATTAGGATAGTACAAAAAAAAATTATCTAGTGGGTAGCGCAGTATTCACAGTTTTACTTTGGGAGACTCAATGATGTTTAAATAAATATAGATACGTTATGCCCTTACAAATCAACCGAAAAATCTGTTCCGATGTCCGCAAGGCACGCTTTATTGCTTTATCGCACGTCTTTATCACTCTCGCGTCAAAACTACATCGCTATCTCTTTCTTCACCTGAATAAGAGTTCTCAATTGGGAACTTTTTGAGTCACATAACGTGCACACTTATGACATATCTGCCTCTTTTTAATATATAATATCATTGGGGAGACTATTGATCTGCATCCGAAAGAATGGCTACTTATTTTTAAGTAATAGACACATAACAGTAAACACACATAACACACACACATAACAGTAAAGTATTAATAACTAATCTGTTAACAGGAGATTCATACTAACTGATACTTTTTATTCTGCGCGAACATATCCATTATACGAGGTGAAAACAATCCTATGTATTGTGCGATAAACTATTCATCCAAATCCGTCTTGCATATAATATTAGTAGGATAACATTACAAATAACTATAATACAATCTGGAGAACAGATATTCATCTATCTGTCTGTCAATCAAACCCAGAATTCCAGCTTAGCATATATAGTACGTTACTTAATCTTAAGAAACAACCGATTTTGAACAAATGTATTTTCCCTAGTAATATTAGGAGTTACGTGACTTTTACTGTTAATCTTTTCCCAGCAAATAGATGCTTCTTTCGTCCATATTTATACGCGAAACTTTCACAATGGAAAGTGTATTCTCTGGCGAAAAATTGTCTTAAATTTGAAAAGAGCAATCGACAAGCGCTGAAATATTGTGCGAGTCGATATCGCAACGGAAATAATGGCTTTGGGAACGTGTCTGGAATATTGGGCGTCATATAAAATATACTACCGACCTATTATTGTACTCACTTTTAAACTACATGCATATATTATAAACTTAACTAAACTATATTCCTAACAGTTTTAGTATTTTTATGCAGTAAAATAATTTGAACCTATATTTATTATGGAGAGAATTGTATAAAGTATAAAGAAAAATCATGTGACACAAATTGGTGGTTGGTATGTACGTTAGTATATTAGTTCATTGGGTATACTTATCTAATTACGTTGAATAAAATAATGCTGGACTGTACGATATCATGATCATCGCTTCAATTCTATTTAACTGACAGATAAAATGAGTACTTTGTATGTAGGTGACTAAGGTAAAGGATATTTCCGTACCTAAATATTTAATATCAAAGCCAAAAGTAGCCGTCAGTTCCAGTAGTTGTTATTTTCCTGACGAGTTTCCACACAACTTCATTTCCTCGTCTACCGGCGGTTGACACCGAGCATCCGGCTGCAAACTTCCTTGTAGAATTTTTCTATATTTTGTATCCTTTTAACAGATATTTTTACCTAAATATCCAACCAACTACAGTGAAACCTGGTTAATTGGGATCTCAAGGGACCAAGACATATTATGTACCAATTATTGAGGGTTTCCAATAATCCAGTTTTTCAATTAAGCATGTTTAAAATTATAGTTGTCTCAATTACAGAGGCCCCCGCTTACAGAGGTCGAAATGTGCCGTTATTCCATTTTTAGAGGTTGAAATGTTAATAAAAATGCGTATTTTTGGTATTATGAATTTAATGTAGATATGAATGTGACCTGTCAAAACATGGAAACATGTCAAAACGTGTTAAAACCTGATTAATTTGTCTCACTTATACAGGTATTTGAGCTATAGTCTCAATTATAGAGGTAAACATCGAAAAAGTCTTAGAATTCAAACCTCATTTAACCAGGTTCTAAAAGTCCCATTAACAGAGGTAATTTAATGAAAAAGAACCGGGACCTCATTGCAACTCTCAATAATAGAGGTTTCTCACTTATCCAGGTCCCACTTAACCAGGTTTCACTGTATTAGGCGAGCTATCTAATTGTAAGTAGCACTGTGGTTATCAGTAATGGACGTTACCAATACCATAAAGATGTCATCTATAATGTCAAACGCCATACAAATTCTGTACTAAGGAGCGATTTAAGTATTCGTTAGTGACTCTGAGTTGGGGGAAAGAACATTATTGTTATGCACTTACATTTAGAGTGACACATAACTCTAAAAAATAGCTACAAATTTCTTTAAAACATATTAGGTACATTTTAGAATTGGATAATCATCGTAAAACATATTCCATTTAATAGTGTTTTACATATAACTAATATTTACGAACCTAACATACCTACATGAAATCACACTATTAATGAAACATAAAAAAATTCTACTGACCTTTTATACTGAGACTTACGAAAATATTTCTCCTTTCTGCTTGGGTAAGAGTTCCGTGGCTGTCAGTTGCAATACCTTTTTTCGATTCATTTTTTCTTAGATTCATTTCCTCGGTTTTCGGGAAGCCCGCCAGATACACCTGTCTAGCCTCAGAGCCTTTATAAAGCCGCCACTGTCCCCACTATTCAAAAGAAAATAAAAGGGTTACACACTACAGTCCTTTTTAACCCTTTGGGAAACCTTCACACGTTAAAATGACAACATAATCGACAGTTTAGTAAGACAAGCAGTGTTTATTAAACTTTTTAATGGCTGTCCAAGTGCGGATTATGACGTCATACCTATGTTTATCTTTATGGTACCAATGCATGTTATAGTCTTCTCTCAATAGCTTTAAATATTGTCATATCTTCTTTAATATTATTTATTCATTATATTTGTTTGTAACAAACACATCTGCAATATACGACGAAGCAGGAGTGGAGGCAAGTACCACAGACGTGAAAATAAACCAGACCTCACCTTGTCTTATCGAGAGTGATGCCGCCCGCTTACCACGTGTGCGTAATTTTAGTGCGGTCCGACCAATCCGACGCGGTAATGGCGATGATTAATAACAGCAATGTCAATGTGTGCGTGTGATACTTGTATGAATAGAGGAGTTGGTATTACTATGGGTGCTTCACTGCATTCCGTCTGGTTCTTTTTTAAGTCTATGGTAAGCACTAAGCCTGTAAGCTATTTCATTTCACAACTTCTATTTGACTGTATGTACAAATTATTACAATATATGTATACAACTGTAAAGTAAAAATTTACTACTTTCATTAATTCATTCATTCGCTTCATGCATTATTAACTAGTTTTCAAATTGTGAACTGAATGTCACACTTGAAGAATGTCGTTTGAATATCTGAGTCGTTTGAAGTTCTGTTTCAGTTAAATATTCACGGATGAGTTAACTCGGCTCACGAGCCTGATGGCTAAGAATAGATGATTCTATTCTTAGCTCTCTGTCATGTGAAGTCAGTAGATTTAATTACAAAGTAAGACGGGAACGCCTGTGGTGATTAATTAAGTTGCGTAGCTTCTATTTTGTTGACAATTTCTGCGTGAAGAAGATATTTTATTACAAATAAACAGGTTTTATCGTTTAAACTTAATTATATTCTTGATTGAATTCAACCAAGTTGAGAAAGATGCAAGAAAGATATAAAAGTGGTCTCTACTTGAGACTTAAACTTAAACTTTGTTACAGAGTCTAGTTACCTCTAACACCAAGATAATGGTTAAAAAATATTTTTAGACGCTGCTGGATAGAGTAGCTCTCGAGAAAAGTAAAAGAAAGATTTATTAAAAAATACATTAAGCGCTTGTCGCCTCCAGGTTACATACGGCAAAACCGTATATAATGTTATTTTATACAAAAAGTATTTACACACAAATCTTACAATAAGGAAGGTTCTACAGCTAAACTGGGCAATGTAAACTGCACTTCGTGTAACGACTTGTATACTTTCAACATATCTGGGTTACACTGGCTTCTCGAGGGCTACACATAGCGTGAGTTTACACAGATAAATTACGTTTGCCAGGGCACTAGAATTCTACTTCTATAACTAGTAGAATCTGTATAGACCAGTCTACCAGTAGCTAAAGCTAAATAATATAAAAAATCTTTTGTCATTAATACTTATGTAACATTAAAATAATAAGCTATAATAAAAAGACACCGAAGAAATTATAAAGTCTATATCGATCCACTTTAGGTACTGGTCTGAAGGATTTTTCTTATTTCGTACAGACATCCATCTTTATTAGAAGTGGCATTAATGAGGGTAGAAGCGAGCCCTTGTGAAATATATTCAACTATTTACTTGTTTAGTTGCTTTTATTATGGTATAAATAGACGCAAGGAATCGTAACGCCCACGTAAACTTTCACAAAGGCTAGAAACTTCTCCCTTCGACTAATAAACCAGCGACTTGCGCGTAGAAGTGAAAATTTCCTTCAAAATAATTGTTATAAAGATGTTATGCTTAAGAGAATATCTTAAGATGCACATATTATTAAATCTAATTAATTATGCTGACAATGTATGTTATTATTCTTAGTTGTTAATTGCAAACCTAGTAATTTTTCCAATAGCAGCAGAAAATCAAACGAATTTAAGTATTTAAACCATATTTAAAAAAAATTGTAATTTACGTATCATCACTAGACTCGTCCTGACCAAGACCCAATATAATAATCTTGATACTGAAAACAATACAAATTGCAATTCACCTGTACCAACGCCTGTACCAATTTTTTAAATTTCTGTACCAATCCTCACAAAACAGAAACAAGACGTGCCGATATTAAAATTCCATTACCTCACTCGCACGTTCATTGGAACCAATAGCAGATCGGCGTGTACCGATTACCATATCTGCTTGCAGGTACCGCTCACGTGTTGTTTCACAGAACCAATCTACTCGGCTTAACTACTCGCTCCCGAATGAATGAATGATAATAAACGTTCAGTGCGAGGTGTAACGGTGAGGATTCATTCGTAACGTCGTACAGCAAATCACTGGGAAGTATGGATACTGGACATGGATGCATCATTTATGGTATTTAATTCTGTAACTTGACAAAGTTTTGTGCGTATTAGGAATTAATTTTATCAATTTATGCCTCGGAAAAGGATACTTCACAAAACGTGCAGGAGAGGATTCTATAATCTTCTTAAAGTGTTTTAAATGTGCCAATTTACACTCGGCGGGCATAAATAATACCAATTAATAAAATAATAATACCAATAAAAACAACATTTATAAATATTGCCTGCACAGCCAATATTGAACCCGGGACTTCTCAAACTAAGAAAGATAAGTAACAAGGATCATTTACTTACAAATGGAAAAATCCTTGGAAAATATGGTACGACATTATCTTAACCTCCAAATAAAATTGGAGTTTCCCTTACTCTTCAGATTCAATATCAGTCTTGCGACTTAATAATCTTATCAACGACTTATGCGACTTAAAATCTTGAATTTGTATAAAACAGTGTAAACAAATAAATACACGCTTACACACTCATACCCCCCAGTAGGTTTTTACTTATGTCGCATGTACTGCACATGGACAGGCATGGACTACACATAATAATACAATAACACATCACAATAACACACCGAGTACAAATATTTATATGTTCTGCACAGGTTAGAGAATACCTATTTTTGTAATAGATATAAGTTTTATTTTTAAAAGATGTGCTGAGGAGTTTCTTTACGGCTTTTCTTCTCCTCCATGACAAAGCACCTTTCCGAAAAGCTGGTAGATTAAAAAAATGACGTGCATAAGAGTATCAGTGATACCTACATGAATTAAAAGATTATTTCATTTCATATATTGGCATCGGCCCGAAATCGAACCAGGAACCCCTCGTTTCGTAGTTAGGGTCGCTACCAACTAGGCTACATGCTTCTAATTTCTGACCATCTTTAAAATAATCATTACGTACGTACCACAAATTGAAAGTAAATAATCACTGTGCGATCAAAATGCGAAAGTAAACGCACTTGCGTAATTAGAAATCCAAGCTTTGTTATGACTATTATTACTTGCAGAGACTGCGGGTTTACTCTTTGTCCCAAAACAACACGCCCGTTAGCATACTGCAGTTCTTGCTAATTGTTTTTGCTGTATAACTTTCCATTCTACAGCGGGCTATTATGTTATTAAGGGCCTATAACTTTTATAAAACCATTCATGTTCCAGGCAATTCATTTATCGGGATTCATGATTGGCTAAAAAGTGTCACGTGACCGCTTTGGTAATACGAATTTGATGTTTACACTGGAACATGGCTGGAATTAAGATTTCATAATAGACTACCTGGAGGATACTAGGCATACACTAAATGTTATTTTAATGGCTGTTTTGAATTGCAACTACAAGAAGGATTTTCAGTTATTGTGATGAGAGCTGTCCAGCTTGGTAGCAAGTCTCCTGCACAATTTGCTGTGCGTTGGTGTATTGGTATTGGGTTCGATTCTCAGCCATATCATATTGTAGCATGTACCATAGCTGATAAATTGACTCTGAGGCTAACTCGCTAGTCCGTCCGTCTGTCCGAAGCAAAGCGCCGAGACCCTTAGTGTTGGCAAAGTGTAATTTGGCAAATATATACATATTTATTAAAACTCCAGAATCGTAGAATAAAATATTGAAAAAATAATTTTTTCAAGGTACCTCCACTACAGGCAACGTGAAGATGAATTTTTTATTCGTCACGTATAGGATAGCGTGGGGTATCATTGAAAATGTATTTAAGAGCATTTATGGAATTAGGGGTCCGTTTGCGAAATATTTGACTTTAAAGTGCTAATTTTGGATAGAGTCGTATCTGGGGAGATACGATCCCGCCGGCTAAACGGTTGGAGTTGGACAAGTGAAAAAAATGAACAAAAATAGATTGTAATACGATGATTTTACAAGGAAAACTATCACGGCTATGTTAGCATAAGCAGTTAATGAGTAATAGTCGCTAAACTTCGGAACCCTAAATTGCGCATGGGCTGACACGCACTTGCCCGGTTTTTTGAAGTCGGTTAAAACTTTTTAAAAACTTTGCTTTAGATAACCGTTATATTATATTATAACACTATAACAAATGCATTAAAGCATATGCGTTGAAATTATCGCAACAGCTATAAGAGCTTACACAACACCATTTGGACGTTGCTTTCATTTTGTTATCGCGCTTCCCAGCCGTCCATAATATAATACATGAACTCGCTCTGACTGTCCTGTTTGTGAACACTGTTTACTTAAGGCCTGTCCTGTTTTTAAACATTTTAGTACACTTACATAAATAAAGATTTTATTGGAGCAACAACAACCGTCGTTTATTTTTAAACAGAAGGATGTCTGTGTGAGCAAAAGAATTCTTATCCTCTGATCGACCGAGTTTAGTAATTGCGGTGCGGCAGTTGTTTAATGGGTGACCGCTAGTGGCAGACCGCTAGTGGCAGACCGCTAGTTGTTATGCGTTTTCATTCTTTGGAGGGTGCCCCCCTCCAAAGAAACCCTCTAACTTTATTTAAACGTAGTTACGTTAAGAAATTAAACGTCAACAGTAACTGATACAGTGGCAGACGTGACTTCGATGAAGTAAAAAAAAACAAAACAATAATAGTTGAAAAGTTTGGCGAAATTAAATTCGGTCAAATATTTTTCGAAATTATTATAATTACCCCTTTGGAGGGCATTAGCCATCGGTACCGGTTGTTATTGTTTAGCTATGTCCGGAAGCGATATTCTACTTTTGTACCCAGTAATCTGGTTTACAAAGTTGCACTGTATACGTAAAACGAAAGAATAGCTTTTCATTTCGATGGATTTGCCCCCATCATCTGAACGATTCGCTACAATATCTTTACGATATTGTAGCAAGAGTAAAATTTTAATGTCCGCCATTTCAGTTTTAGTACGGACGACCCGTTATAAACGAGTTGGTTTGTCAATAAAATGTAAACCTTAAGACATGGATGTAAAGATCGTTATCGTGTTTTAATGTGAACGTTCAGATTTAAGGACTATTGTGGAGGGACAGAGAAGGAAGGCTCTTTCGCTTGGGATTACTTCCTGAATGCTATTTTTGATCATAGCCGACGCAATCTGAAAGCATTGTTGTAATATAGATGGTTTGCTATTTGGTTACTTTGTAAATATTTCAACAGTTTTATTTTAACCCATAAACCTCTGGTTGTGGCAATATTGGTTTTCTAAAAGGGTTGAAAATACCAATTTAGATTTTGTATTTTATACTAACGCACATCTGGAACAAGCAATTAAGTTAATTGATTCATAAAATATCGTTTATGTGGCACACCAGTGGGAGTTTGTCAGAGTTAATTAAATTTGCGTAGGTACGAGTAGATATAGTTATAGATTTGTGGAATTTTATTGGATATTGGATTTAGTTATTTTTATTGTAGTCGGTACGATCTAAAGTTATACAATCCCAAAGGGTT
This sequence comes from Thymelicus lineola, assembly GCA_963932265.1. Taxonomy (NCBI): domain Eukaryota; kingdom Metazoa; phylum Arthropoda; class Insecta; order Lepidoptera; family Hesperiidae; genus Thymelicus; species Thymelicus lineola. Next base: position 3,669,764 of record OZ010691.1, read on the forward strand.
TAAAAATCTTTCTCCTGTTTAAAAGCTTTTATTCGGCTCTAATTTGTATCTCCTGTAGTAATAAACGGTATTTTTTCTATGGAAATAGCCTGCAAAAGGGCTGACGATACAACTGATGGTAAGTAGCTATCGTCGCCCATGAACATCAGCATCACTGATGCGTTGCCGGCCAAGAAAGAGAAGAGAAGAAAAAAAATGAACCCATTTTAAACCCTAGTTGTGAAAGTTGGTAAGACTACACGCAATTGAAAATATCATGAAATTTTTTTCAGGTTTTCTCACATCGTTTTTCTTTCAGAAGAAAGTGACAAGTTATTACACAAATTATTCTGATTTATGAAAGGGGCGTGATGGATGTATTATAATTATTATCCAATCCACTCAACAATCACTGATTTGGTGGTCTACTCGTTTAATTTCATTTACCTAGTAATTGTCCATTGATTTGTACCAGGTAATTATTTGGCTGGACTACTTATTACGCGTCACAAAGGCTAACGCGCGGTCGTGCGGCCTACAATTATTTTCCCCTATAAAACTAATTCAAATAAGTGTCGGTGTTTTGAAATGGATTGAAACTAATTGCTCCTTGCAGCAAAGAGCTGAGGTATATTTCATCAGTTTGTAATGTCAAGGTTAAATAAATACTCATGTGTGTACAAAACCTAGAGTATTTCATTGAAGTACCTATAAGAACAGACATCTCGAACAAAATGTGTGTCCCGCCCAGAGGGTTTGATTTTCAAAATTGAGCCCCGGTTCTCCTTTCAAAATCGAACGAATCCATTGAAGATTGAAGCCACGTGGCGCCAATGCATTGGGTCATACATGGTGTTCGCGGTGTCGGTTCTATACGCTACTAATAATACTTCAATGGAGTATTTTAACAAACGTCAAAAAAGGTGATTATTAGTTTAACACGTAGGTATATTATAAGTATATTAGTATCTTTGTAATATCCGGGGCTGGCACGCGACCAACCGGGAGATATTAAAAGACATTATTCACATAGCGATGGCCGAAGTCGATCAAAATGAAGTTACGATATGGGCCATGGTTGGCTGCTTCAAAGAAACTTTAATATCATTTACATAATAGATTTTTGCGGAAAAGTCAGTTTTCAAACCTGAAAAAGCTAGGTGACCTGGGGGAGTATGCCTTGTCTATGTAAATGTGAATTAGTTAATTACACATCCCATATCACAAAAATATCGGTTTAACAAAATAAATATACAGGGTGTAGCAGGGTTTGTGGATCAACGGTGGCCCAGGGATGGCGGACCTCAATACCTATCAATTTAACCCCCATGTATGTTCAGCAATATTCACTGGCTGATATTTGAGAATTTGTGATTTTTTTAAGAAATCCTATTATTTGAGAAAATCTGAAAGTACAGCCTAACTGTTAGGTTATTAGCTCAATAGCCTTTTGTACCATTTAACTGCTGTAAATCATTGGTTTATGAATATAGTAAATATAAAATAGTTGCGAAGTGTTTCCTGGGACCACTTACCACTATACATAAATCAACCAAATCCTTCAGCAACTTAATAAAGCTTTTATATTATGTCCAAATTACATTAGACATTTATTTACCAGGGGAAACTCAATATTAGGTAACTTTGTTACCGTTTTTCTTCCAAAAAGTAAGAGTAAAACTCTGTGAATCACTTCAAAAAAAGTGTCGTCATTCGTAAGAATCAAAAAGTGTCGTAATTTTCCGTCTAGCCCCCTTTCACAACGCGCGATAAGGAACTTCGTTCCGATAAAACACATTTTGGTAATCATAATTTAGAAAATCTCTACTTCACCCATTGAAGTATTATTACTAGCGTATGGAACCGACACCGCGAACACCATGTATGTCCCAATGCATTGGCGCCACGTGGCTTCAATCATCAATGGATTCGTTCAATTTTGAAAGGAGAACGAGGGCTCAATTTTGAAAATTGAACCTCCCCGGCGGGACACACATTTTGTTCGAGATGTCTGTTCTATGACATTATACTTCAATGACTTCACCTGTTTTTTTAATTCGACATACATAATTCCTCACCGCATCAGAGAGAGCAACGATCATTATTATAATAAAAATTTAATGTAAAAGCCACCAGTAAATTTTGTTTCAAAGCGAAATAATATTCCGAACAACATCTCTGCCGCCGGCCGGAATACAAATGAGAGATGAAAGCAATTGCCGACTCGAGACAAACAGCCTCTTATTAAAAGCGCACCTCATTTTGTATGTAATATCAGGTAGCTGGCGCCGCAGCGAGTCGGGCTGCAATACCTCGCCTTTATTACAAACGAGTAACCGCCCTCGCTTTGCTTCGGTTTTCTTTATTTTTTACACCTTGGGTTACATTATTGGAGCTTTATTAAGGATGCCTAATTTTTTGAAAATATAATATAGCCTATATTACTCGGGGATAGTGTAGCTTTCCAACAGTGTAAGAATTTTTCAAATCGGTTCAGTAGTTTCGTTCGGAGCCTATTCAATGCAAACAATCAAATCTTTCCTCTTTATTATTAGTGTTACTGACGGGGATGGTCGGTGGTTAAAATAAAATATTTTACCGTTTTCAAAATGAGTGGTTTTAATACACAGACTTGAATGACAATTAATAAAAAACAAAAGAAGCTAAACAAAATAATGCACGCAGATTTAAATAACGAATAATAAAAAAGACGTCTTGGACGGCTGCAGTTTTGCCACGCAGGTTGCAGTTTTGTTATGCGTGAACATGCCCCCAGGCGTTGAACACTGTGTGTTCAACCAACTTCATTTATTTCCTGGAAGTGGGCAGATTCGAGCGAATGATCTCCGTATAATCCCGTTAGCCGTCTTGATATCTGCTACTCGACTAATGTTGCCTGGACCAGGAAAGAGAGCCACAATTCTTCCTAGTCTCCACTTCATGGGCGGCATATTATCTTCTTTTATAATGAATTGATCTCTACTGGGTTTAATGGATTCTGCCATTTGGAGCTCAGAAACGCTGACGTACAAGCTCAATCCGATCTCTTGAGATGTGTTTCCTTTCGTCCCTGATAGTTTCGGGTCGGTATGGCTGTCAGTGGACGTCCGATCAAAAAATGGCCAGGTGTCAATGGGGTTAACTCGTCTGGATGCGATGATAAAGGAGTGAGTGGTCGCGAAATCAAAAATAGCCTCAATTTGTGATATACAATTAGTGGTATACAATTCAACGTAGGTCAAATGACAATTTCCTAACACACGTAACAAATGAAATTTAATAGATTTTACAGCCGCCTCCCAAAATGCCATCAAAATGTGGCTGAAAAAAGCTGCTTAAAAGTGAAAATTTATCACTTTATTTGCAGGATCACTAGATAGTGAGTTAGAATCTCGCTTCAGGCTAGCTAAGTCATTGCATGCCCCAACGAACGAAGTCCCGTTGTCAGAGTAAATATGACGTGGTTTTCCACAACGTGCAATGACTTTACGTAGAGTTAGAATATAATTATTACTGGTCAAGTCACCCACTTATTCAAAATGTAAAGCCTTTGTAGTAAGGCATATAAAAATTGCAATGTATACCTTCACAATGCGACAACCCCGCCTTTGACGACTTGCGGAAGCAATAGGACCCGCATAGTCAACACAGACGAATAGAATTTCAAATGAATAAACCCAAAATGAATTAATTAATGAATTAATGAATTAATTTGGTATTTATGAATTACCTGGAGTAAGACGCTCCTGCGGTAATTTATCCATCAGAGGAGCTTCAACCCTTCCCTCAATTCTTACGCACCTAACGCAGCGACGGTAAATAGCCTTTGCTAAATTACGTCCAATTATCGGCCAGTAAACTTCCCTAATTGATGCTAATAATAATTGTGGTCCTGCATGCATGAGTTTCCTATGTTCATATATAAATAATAACTTTGTTAATCGAAGAATGGACTGTAATAATAAAGGATTTTTTTTATCATACGAAAAATCTGAATTATTAATTCGACCACAAAAACGCATCAAATGATTATTATCAAGGAAAACTATCAAACAATACGTGAAATTCTAATTGAACGAAATAATCAATTATCACGCGGCGCGGTACTCATAACTGAGTTAAAATATTTAAGTTTTTAGTTGCGTCTTGTAAAATATACTAAAACCGTGCGAGCTAACTCTGTAGGTATCTCTTCTTAGAAATACCGTTACACGAATTACCATTTATATAATTGCACTTCATAGGCTTTGGCAAATGAGATGCAAAAAATGTGTTATTCATCGGGCCAGAAATTATCCACCCTAAAGCAGTCTCGCAAAGGATTGGCTTATTATTGCCTAAATTAATTCTTTGAGATCCCACTACGTCCCAAAAAATATCAGCACCTATTATTAAATCTACTGACGAGGACCTATAAAAATGAGGATCTGCTAAACGCACATTACTAGGTATGTTAAGGTGCGATATATTAACTGTACGACTCGGTACATTATCTGTTAAGGAAGGCAAAACAAAGCAATTTACTTTACGCATAAACGTATCATCTAATGACCGCAAACGCAAGTTACACATTTTATTAATATATGTGGTTGCATTATTGATACCCTGAACAGACTGATCAATGTGATTATAAGGCAGATTTAACTGTCGAAACATTTTCTCCGACAGTATGCAGGATGTGCTACCGGAATCCAAAACAGCGCGTACTATATGTGCGCGATCGTTGGAATCGTATAACTTAACTAACGCAGTCGGTAATATAACGTCTCCGTGATAATCCTTTGATTCAGGACTCGCGGAAGACACGCTCGTTGATAACGTTAAGTTATGATCGGTGGCGGGAGTCGCGCTGACGTTGTCAGTGCGCTCACCATGCACAGTCGATGTCTGCTTACTGGTAACGTGGACCAAAACTGAATGCTTACGCTTACAAATTATGCATCCCTGTTTCTTACAATTATTTGAATAATGGGATTTTGCAAAACAATTGAAACAAACCTTTAAAGTCGGTAATAACTGCAGGCGGGCTTCATTACTTAACGCTAAAAACTGAGGGCAGTTATTTAGACTATGCTCGCCACTGCACTTTGGACATGAGTCCTTTGAAACTAAATTATTTGATATATTTTCAGTCGTGATCATAGCCTTTACCTTTGAATGTTTATTATTATTAATATTAGTTATTTGAGAAGTAGTCGATTGGTGAAAATGCCGTGAAAACTCAATCGTATCCAGAAGATTAGTTCGTATACGCATGAATTGAATGAAATGTTGAAGCTCCACGCGCGTCTCGGTATCCAAGCGACCCTTGTACTCTTCCCACTCACGATAAGTTGTACTATCTAACTTATGAGTCAAAATGTGAATGAGAAGCGTGTCCCAATGTTTAGTGGGCTCGCCTAACGCATCTAGTGCACGGATGTTTTTATTGAATTGATCTAAAATGTTTTTCAAATTACTGGCGGACTCTCGTGTGACCGGTTCGATATTAAATAACGAAGCAACATGATGTTGAATCAACAATCGTTTGTTGTCGAAACGATCACATAGGAGTTTCCAAGCGACACTGTAATTACTAGACGAGAACTCGATAGATGAAATAACCACCGCCGCAGCGCCCTCCAAGGATGTGCGCAAGTAATGAAACTTGTTCACATCGTCTATCTCATCGTTGTCGTGAATGAGGCTCGTGAAAGTGTCTCGAAACTCCAACCAATTATTTAAAGAACCAGTAAATTTAGGGATTTGAATAGTAGGTAACTTGACCGGATTCTGCCTACCACTGCGAGAGCAATCACTAGGCAGAGGCACTTGAGATCTTTTATAATTACTAACGATCTCTTGCGCCTGGCTCAATGTACTGTAATACCTACTCTCAAACTCCTCCCGCTCAGCTAGCTGTTGATCTATATTATCAGAAATGCACTCCAATCTGGTTTGGGTTTCATCGTATTGGGCATACAATGCATCCAACTTACTAAAACGCAATTCTAACTCACCGATGTTCTTCGCGTCTGACGATTGAAATGATTTCAAATATCCAATAAAAATTGTGATCCGACCTTTATAACTGCTACGCTTCCTAGTCAATTCAACAATCTCTTTTAAGATTTCAGCTTTTTCAGACATTCTGGGAGTCGGTTATACAATCCTGAAATCGACATACAATTATTCACCAATACTACTACTAAATAGGAACGTTGCTTGTTAGATTGTACACAAATTAATATGCAAAGTAAAGAATTAGTACTTAAGTGACTTAGTTATTTATAACATCAGACCTGTTACTAAGCTGAAATTATACAATTCACAAGCACAAGGTATCGGGAAAATAGTTTTCTAGCTATTACAATAACAAACTTATGTATCATCTCAATAATAAGTATGTAAATAACATTCAGTACATTTATTACTGCACTTTATTGAGTAAAAGATTTTAATATAATTGATACATAGGAATCAATTTTGTTATATTAAACTAATATCCTCAAAACACCCTATAAATATAATATAAAGGCTAAGAATAAAAATATACCGACTTTTATACCACTCACTCCGTAGACGATACCTCCCATCCACCTATAGCCTTCACGTAGTACGGGACACGGGGCTATTATTCTCCAACTTCAATTATGTATCTGCTGGTTATCCAACAAATCCGGCTCGAAGGACCAAATGTTACTGACGGGGATGGTCGGTGGTTAAAATAAAATATTTTACCGTTTTCAAAATGAGTGGTTTTAATACACAGACTTGAATGACAATTAATAAAAAACAAAAGAAGCTAAACAAAATAATGCACGCAGATTTAAATAACGAATAATAAAAAAGACGTCTTGGACGGCTGCAGTTTTGCCACGCAGGTTGCAGTTTTGTTATGCGTGAACAATTAGTATACCCGTCATTCTTAGTATATGCGAAAGCTGAATGTATTTTGATCAGAATCAGTTGCTGAATCGATCGCAATAATTTTTACACCATGTTATATTTTGTCCTAAAAATATTTTAAAAATGTTACAAGTTGGACATCAATGCAAAACATCGTTATTACCGACCATCTTAAGCCTTGGTGGATAGTTTCAACTTTGTTGGTTATAATAACAACAAAGTAAGATTTCACATAAACATATGGCATGGAAGAACTACTACTAACATCTCAATTTTGTTAACTTATACATAAACTGTTATTCGGTTGCGTTGACAACCGAGATTGATTAAGATTGTCACACAGAGCACTTAATCACTATGGATTGTCAAGTCTGGCGTTTTGCTTGCGCTCTCATAATAAAATTATTATCGTGTCGTAAAAAATTTGGAAAATGAGTTTTCAATACAGTAATGAGCAATACACAGAAATGGTACTCGAAGTGGTGTAAGGTGATAATGTGTCCATGGCAGTGCGACGGTACGAGGAGCAATTTGGTGTAAGAGTGTCGTAGAACACCATGCTTTCCGGCACACAACGCTTAAGGGACTACGGGTAGTTCCTGCCTCCTATCGCCGTTAATCGAGGTGTGAATCGCATTCCGACGGCAGTACAACAAGGGATTTTGGACTACATAGCCGACAATCCCGAGAGCAGCACAACACATGTGCTTGTTTGTGCATAAGGCAAAATGGGGGACACTGAACAAATGTATGACTTGTGTGAATGATTCACTATGAAAAATTAAATACATTATTGTAAATAATGGGGATTAATATAAACACGTCAAGATGGTTGACAGTTAACTGCGGCGGTCGCGAATTGACGCGGGCCGCACGCTCGGTGACCATGTTTATGCGGGGGCAATGGAGAAACACAACAAGCTTGTAACTTTGTGAGTTTTCAAGATACACCTTTGAAAAATTTAATGTAGATTATTTAGGCGAAAATATTTGACACGTGTATAGGTTTTTCTATCAAGAAAGAATAACGTAGATGTAGATGTAAATCATGTCTAGATATTAACTTTATTTTTTACTGGTAACTGGTTTCGCTACACTTCAGTAGACCTATGTGTTGGCACTTGGCAGTTGGGACCGATACTTTTTTACAATATAAACCAATTTACAGTAAATTTTAGAAAAAAAAACCTTCATTCTATTACTTTCTTTTTGCCTTTAGATTTAATATTTTAACTTTTATATTTTAACTTATTTTAGTAACTTTAGTCGCTAACAGAAATATGTTTTATACTTTTAAGATAAAGTCACGTTATTCACATGGACATGGTAGAGTGATCCTAAAAAATTTTTTAACGTGATAACGTTTATAAAGACGATGAGCCTGAGAGGCATTCACGAAAACCGAGTAACGTCACGGAAGCGCGCGCAGCATTAGAGAGAGAGGCACGCTAGACCGGCCGTCTCTCTCCCACTCAAGCGTAATCGGTCCGCTTGGAAGGTCACGAGCCACAACGCGCGCAAAGTATCGAGAAAGAGATACGCTGAATAATAATAAAATGAAATATATATCTGTAATTTAATATGTAAAATTGTAATTTTTATTTTATTTTACAATCTTTTGAAAAGAAATGATTTCTCGTAGCTCGTACGTATTATTATTATATGAAAACGAAAATCTACAATAGCGTCATCTCTGTTTATAGGTATGAACTACTTGAAAGAACTTTACACAGTACATCGACTCGGACTTTAGTTGTAGTCAAGAAAATCACAGATGTCGCGCAGCTCCTGATATTTAAAACGATTTAAACCAAATTTTCAACTCAAATATGTTTAAAATCGTATAGTTAGTATGAAATTTAATATTATAATCTAGCTAGATACGCGGGTCGCGGTGGCGCGTCAAGCCATGTTCAAGCTGACACAACTGGCGAGTAGCACCGCGGCTCCGTGCGTAGGGCTTCCATTACGTTCTTACGTAATTATGCAAATACGTGATTACAATATTTATATCATAAATTATTCTTCTACGAAATAGACGTTATCACGTAAAACCATTGTCCGTAAACCGACTTTACAGACAACAGCTTTTTTTTTCTTAATATGTTCGAAAATTTTTGCCATAATGTTTGGTAATTTAATCTCTTACAGTGAGCAGAATTTTTCCTTGGGAGTTTTTTGCCGCTTCTTCTTCTACAACTGCATGGCAAAGACTAGTTAAATCGATGATGCACTACAGCCTTTGTCGTAGTTAAGCTTAGTCTATAGTTTATTCTGATTCACTTGTTTATTGTCAGAGTTGTGTTACCGTACGGGCGTAGATATAATGCTACGCCGTAGCTTTCTACGTAGCACTCGGCTACGTCTTTGCGAGACAACAAAGCGTAATTAGAATACGGTAGCGATGAAATATGATTTTATGTTGGTGTGCTAATTATTATTGGTCTACAGAGAGTGATTATTATTGAGATGTTTGCTCAAATTTAAAATTGTTATGATTTAATCATGTAAGGAAAACCCGATTTATACAATAACAGCACTTAAAAACTTGTTTATACATGGATAATTAAGTATGTTGTTGAACAATTAACACATATGTATATATTTCATTTTCTATACATGGTTAAACGAAAAAAGTACACACAAACCATTTGAAATCGCTACGTGCTCATGGAAAAGGAATTAATTTGTGTTTTAACTATTATTGTATTTCGATTTATTTGGTCTTTGTGTCCAATATAACTTACATTGGAGTAGAAATCATGATCTGTCATCATATAATACAATCATAACCTGTCAACATCCTGATATTCAATATATTGATAGCATATAGGAAGCGGGTTCCATGTTTTCTGAATGATAGGGCAACGTCCATGAACGCGACCAAAGATCATTACAATCAAAAGACCCACGTGTCATCGCATGTGTCATCTTCAATTCCCAATTGACAAATAAAGACATCAGTATATGGACTAGAACAAACCTGGAGCCGGTTCCAGTAGACCTTGAGGGTCAGAGGCTTCATCAGCGCCGGCAGCCGTCAGCGCCAACGCGAGGACGCACCAGTGCCACAGCATCCTGGTAACAAATTATTATCTTTTCAGTAAGTGTTTGGCATGTCTGTGGTTTGGCCTATAGGACCTTCAGTAAATGTTTGAAGTAAACTTGAAAATGGTGGACACACTAACACCTTACACTATATAAAACTCCATATATTGCAAGCAGCATACTCATACATAATTAAAATATCGCAAGCATTTATTTCTCAAATAACTTACACTATATTTCAATTGAATATATGGATATTGCGTAATTTTTGGGACATCATATCTATACTAATATTATAAACAGGAAATATTTGATTGTTTGTTTGCATTGAATTGGGATGGGGATTGGGATTTGGGTGGGATTGTGGTCAAGCATTAACTTATTTTAAGTAAAAAAAAAAAACAGAATAGGCTCCGAAACTACCGAACCGATTTGAAAAATTATTTCATTGTTGGGAAGCGACACTATCCCCGTGTGATATAGGCTATTATATTTTCTTTACTATTTTTCCCGAAGCGAAGCGAGGGCGATTTTCTAGTATTATATAAAAAGTATTTCGGCATCTTATGCCATTTCCTTACAAAGTGACAGAACTGACAGATATTGTGTCGTAAAAAAACTTCAACTTGGTTCTGTAGACAAAAGATAATGCTATCCTAGTTGGTGGTTATCTTAATTGGTTACATAAAGAGGATTGCATTGTACTCGTATTCGTCGTTGAAATTCGTTTTCTATTCAATACATTATGTGCTCGATGATTCAATATGAAATATAATATATGATATTCACACATGAAATGGTGATAAAAAAGCTATACAACTATAGTAAACTGCTGTTTCAATAGTGAACAAACATCGCCAACGAGAGCAAAACATACACCAAAATGTTTATTTGTTTGCTTGAGCAATGGCGTTAATCATTGCCATAATTATTACGGAAATCAAAACCTAATATTTGCTAGTTAATTAAATTGTTTGCCAAATATTTTTTATTTAATACGTGACAGGTTAAACCTATATAATAATAAAATTATGTACTTGTAGGTAGCTATAAATTTCATAAATGATATATAAAACCATAGCTTCAATTATAATCTTTCACTGTAGAAATATTTTTTGATAAATAATTGAGACGTCATACCACGCTTTGAGAGTGCCAAAGAGATTTTAATAGAATCTCTTATTGCAATAAAAATAGAAATGTGTATATAATGTATTCAGTGTTATTAAATGTTGGATAAAATGATGTTGACCGCGGCAGAATCTATAAAGTATATTTTGTCAACGTTAACAAAGATAAATTCCATCATAACATCATGAATATTATGAATTATAGTACAGCAAATCTAAAAACAAGACATAAGTAACTGTGAGGAGCTTTATACTATGAGCGAAAGTTATAAATAAATTCAACAAACATATATTACAAAATATTACATTACGTGTAGCATTTCATACGAGTTAGCCCCTAGTTAATTTGCATATGATGATGGTCACCAACTTTTACTACCAGGTATATTAGTTTCAGACTCATTAAATAACTTTCACCAGCACATAGAACGCGCTTACTGCTAGAACAAACAAAAGTTAAGCAATTTATACTGGCAGAAGCGAGAGATAGTGCAAATAGTCTTGAGATTCAAATAGAGACTCTATTTTTAGAGCGTGAAAATAACACGGTAATTCGTTGAGCTTGAGAGCCAATTATTTATTTTCTTTCTCGTGTGCAAGAAACAACGGCAACGCATTGTTAATGCCTTTGGTGTTTACTAATGTATCTTATATGGGCGTGGGCGGTGGTGACCATTTAATATCATGTGATTTGTTGTCTTTTTATACAATCCACTGTAAGAATTTCTAGAATCAACTATGAAATGTTTCTAAGGTGTTAGTTGTACTGAAGAGCCAGTAATACCCTGCTTCCACTTAACTGACAAAATGTTGGTAAGGCTTTTGTTGTTATATAATGTAATAATGTCTATTGGCGAGCTATTCGTCTTGTCGACGATCCCAAGCTTACAGACGGACTAGAGTCGCATGAGTTGAGGAGATGTAAGCTCTCTTTGCATATTCTACCGTCTGTATAATGGGGAATGTTCTGAAGAACTATTTGGTTTAATCCCTGCAGTTAATTTTCGTCACCACAACTCACAGTGTACCAGGTTCTATCAACACCACGTAGATACTTGGCATTCGTCCACAGTTGTGTAAACTGTGGAACGAACTTCTTGCATCGGTGTTCACTCCAAACTATAATATGACATGGGTTCCTTCAAGAAGCGCGTCTATTATTTTCTTCGAGGCCGGCAACACATTGGTGACGCCCCCGGTGTCACTAATGTCCATGAGCGGCGGTGATCACTTACCATCAGGTGTCCCGTCTGCTCGTTTGGCTGCTCAAGGCATAAAAAAACTATCAATGGTTTGTTAATCAACAGATAAGGTCTCTTCTCAAGGCATAAAAAAACTATCTATGGTTTGTTTCCTCGTGGCTATTTATATTACAAACATGTGGAACGGATGAGGTCTCCTTTTCAAACGGTATTACATTATAATATGCTTAAAATAAGTCACAAAGTCCTATCCTTTCATTATTCAGTCTTAGTAACTACGTACATTACGAGTACGTTTACGAGTTCGCAACTTTGTTACGTCAGACGTGGAACTTTCAAAGCAAATCATAACTTATCAAGATGGAATCCTTTGACAATGTCAGAGACAGCGTCCTATCTGCTCCACATTAAGCCCGCGCCGGTTCGCTTCAAAAGTATTATTTATTCAGTAACTCAGTGCGAGGAAAGTAGACTGTTTCAGTTATATTTACTCGGAGGGTATTATATTTATACAGTAGTCTGTAAATTATAAAAAAAACAACCGACTACAATTAATGATTGTAAATGCAACGGGTACTCACGATTCCTATTTTATCATACCGATGTTTTGATTGAGTATATAAGAGACTAGCTGTGCCTCGCGGATCAGCCGCATCAATTTGTTGAAAGAACTAACTACTAAAATATATGATGTTATATAGCCTATAGCTTTCCTCGATAAATGAACTATCAAACACAAAAATAATTTTTAAATTCGAACCAGTAGTTCCTGAGATTAGCGTGTTCAACCAAACAAACTCTTCAGCTTTATAATATTAGAACACATGTTTGTTATTCTCTCGCGCAAATAATACTACATGGATGTTCATGAAGTTACCACCTCTAGAACATAATCTAGAATAAGATTATCAGGTTCTCAGATTAACTATAATCTGAGATCAGGCTTATTAGGAAATCGCAGGCAAAACCGCAAGCAGAGCGCTAGAAATTTCCTATAATATGTTAAATGTAACTTCCGAATTAAATTGAGGATTACTGAATTCAATTTGCATTAATAAAAGCGTCACAAAATTTGATTTAAAATTAATTCTGTTTTTGTATTTAATGTCTTAACATTACATACGAGTATCTATCTACTCGTCACAATATTCACCACTGATAACATAAATAACGTGCTACAGTCATTGAAGTATAATGTCATAGAACAGACATCTCGAACAAAATGTGTCCCGCCTGGGAGGTTCGATTTTAAAAATTGAGCCCCCGTTCTCCTTTCAAAATCGAACGAATCCATTGAAGATTGAAGCCACGTGGCGCCAATGCATTGGGACATGGTGTTCGCAGTGTCGGTTCTATACGGTAGTAATAATAGTTCAATACAGGTTCTCTCATAGCAACAAATCGGATATGTACGAGTAGTTTAAAGCTATCGCTTCAACAACGTTTGTGATGAACTGTAATTGATTGGCTTTCCATTTAATTGATTGGTTGTAGCGTAGCGAGTTTCATTTCAATCAAAGGCTGATAACAATTTTATACTTACATGTCTGTTAGATACCCATATCATTATTATAATATTAAATTTAATAGTGTATCGACTGCAATTTTAGGCGTCAACTAAAAGTTATTACTATATAACTTTAACGCTATACATTAATTAGATAAACCTCCTCCTTTTTTGAAGTCGATTAAAAGTCGTTTAATTTTCTAATATGTGTATGGTTTAAAAAACCTAAACATTATTTTAAAAGTTTGTTTTTCTGAATTTTTAACCATAGATAGAAAATTTGTTCTAAAATTAAAACTCAACTACTACAAAATAGCGCTCTACCAATAGTAGAATACTATGAAACAAGATAATATCTTTAGCTAAACAAACTAATTATTCATTCATATTTGTCGTCAATTTACACCTTTGAATTTTAATGTAAGTCTGCCGAATACTTTCAAGCCCAGGTGAAGAAAAGTGAAACAGCATGGGTGTAATTACTGACGTAAGAGTTTCATTTCTGAGGGCTTTTTTCCATCCCCCTGAGAGTTGCACCTGCGGCTTAAAGCGGGTCAGGGGTGAATTAGGTAGAGTGGACGGTTCCCGTGCGTTGCCTCATTTGCCATAACGGTGTCACGGCAGGCTTTCACGCTCCATTACGCTTATAGTCTTATGTGTCACTTTTTACTTAGTAAAGTCGAAAAGTTTTCCGATTAAAACAAAGTCCCTTACTAACACATCGATAGGGTAAATACTATTTTTAGCATGAATACTTTTGGTATCGTTATAAAACCTACTTAGGTATTTTTTTTGTTTTTCTATCTATCTCTTTGTGCACAAAATTATGATATAAAAATGAAAATATTTTGACAATTCGTGACATATTTATCTTTTATTCTTATGAAAAGTTTCATTATCTATACTACTAATAATAAAGAGGAAAGATTCGATTGTTTGCATTGAATAGGCTCCGAAACTACTGAACCGATTTGAAAAATTCTTACACTGTTGGAAAGCTACACTTTCTCCGAGTAACATAGGCTATATTATATTTTCAAAAAAATTAGGATCCTTAATAAAACTCCAATAATGTAACCCAAGGTGTAAAAAATAAAGAAAACCGAAGCAAAGCGAGGGCGGTTACTCGTATAAAATATAAGAAAAGAATACATAATTAACTTTGACGAAATCACAAAGCTTCACTCGGGTTTATTTGATTTTTGTTTTAATTTAGTTTTAGAATTGTAAAGCTTATTCTAACTACCATTGTTTGCATAAATAGGGCGATAGGACCTAGCAAAAATGTTTGGCGTTCGATAAAAAGCGAATCCTCGTATTCCGAAAACGTAGTGTGGCTTAACATAAGCCGGCTTTACAAAAAACGTAATGTTTTCTTTCCATCGAATGCTTCGTAAGGCGGTTCACATCATCAGTGTACTCGTAGGTACGTATAGAATGATCCGTGGATTATATATTTTTGAATTTTCCTTCTGAGCTCTGAATCCATTCCATAAATCATGTAGGTATACATATAATCTTACGCTTCACTGCTAAGAAAAGTAAGAACTATAAAAAAGTTTCATTAAATTGGCAATTGTATTCTTTGAATAAAACAGCCTTAAACCTTGACTTAACAATTTGATTACTTCTGTGTTTCGCGTCCATTTCTAAAAATTATATGCACATAATATTATATTTTATTACAGGAATGTTCGCTATGTGAGTAAATGAAATTACCTACAAATGGAATTCTGTAAATGATGCTAATGCCGTATAAAATAAAGAGCGTACCTAGTTTAAAACCGAGTACCTTCATTTTGCGTTTTGTACATTATGCGCCGAAGGGCTAGAACTGAGCAGAGGGAAAAGAATACTTTATCACATTCCTCTCCGTTAAATTAATACTTTGTTGCATTTTATTTTAAATCTAAACGTGCCAAAGGGTTCTGATATTTCAAACTGTTATGGCAAGGAAAATAAGCGACAAAGAAAATGCGATCAATAGCTACGGAGTATCGCATTGAATAATGTGATTGTACAGCTTCGGTGTACCTTTAAAATTTACTTATTATTAAGATATTAATATAATATACAATAAATAATCTATGTCATACATTGAAGTGTAATGTCATAGAACAGACATCTCGAACAAAATGTGTGTCCCATTCCAAAAATTTCCATTTTAAAAATTAAGCCCCAGTTCAGAATCCATTCCAGTCCCAGAATCCATTGAAGATTAAAGCCACGTGGCGCCAATGCATTGGGACATACATGCTGTTCGCGGTGTCGGTTCTATACGCTACTAATAATACTTCAATGATGTCATATACTTTTGTATAGTCGCTTATTGTTTAGATATTATAAAAAATTGATAAAAGATTTTGATATAAATATATGTATTTTGATTTCGATATACGCACGACTTATTTTTACAGTGTTTAAATAGTTCGCGTTACAAATCCCTATTTCTTCGTCCATAAACATTTGTTAACATAAAGAAGGGGATTTATCTAAATCTATGACGATTATCGCTCGCCGTCGGCCGTCGGTCGGTCTGTGTGTCTCGTTATCGCGACGACGCGGCGAAATGCGAGGTCGTGGAACTCATTACCGCCGGTAAAATAATAGGAAGTAAAGCTCTTTGCTTACCAGTAATGATCTAGTATCTTCAGTGGCGGATTAAATGTCGACGGCACCCTAGGCAAGGAGTTTATCGGCGCCCCTTGCTCTTTGTTATGGAGTTGTTTTTTTCGAATGCACAGTTGTTGTTGACCCTAGCGGTCTTTACAGCTCCAAGCGATCAGATGGGCGAGCTTGGAATTTGGAAAGACTCAGCCGAGAAGACAAAGCGAGAAGGGAGGACGAGCTCTCCCTCTACGAAAAATAGGGGATGCAAACGACCTAAGGGAGGTGCCCTTAAATTTTTAATTTTGAAAATTTTCGTCTTGCTACGGAGTGACATTTTACTCTTCTTGTTTATCATGGGATAGAGTCACCTTAGAAAGCAGCCCGGTTTCTTGCCTTTTTGATGTGCTCTTTGAATGACGGTCGGGGGTCTGGTGCCGCGGCAGCTCTTGAGTCTAGAGTGACGCCGAGATATTCGACAGATTTCGCCCAAGAAATGGTTGAATAATGAAACAGGGCGGATCATTTATCTATGGGTGGATCTGTTGAATTTGAACTGATCTTTTTCGGGATTAAACTCTATTCTTCATTTCCTAAACTGCTCACTTATGGCGGTGTTTGCGGCTTGGGAGGGTTGAAGTGATGCTGGCAGGTATAGGGTGAGATTGGCTGGCAGGTGTATTTGGATGTCTAGTAATGTCTCTAGTTTATAAAGTATAGAGTAAAGGGGAAAGGGCAGATCCATAAGTATCTACGGCCGTTATTGTGTGGATAGAAAAACGTGAGTCCTCACCTCTGTATCGGGACTTGTGATTCGTTAAAAAGTCTCGTATGATTTGCACCAATCTGGCACTCCCATTTGGTAAAGTTTGGTTACGTCAAAGAAGAGGGCACCGGTGCCTCTGGTATGCCTTTTGTAACTGAGGCTGGTTAGGATGTGCTCCGTTATGCGGTGCACTTGTTGTACACAATAGTGATTGATTCTGAAGCCGAATTGATCCTTTATTAGGAGAATCTTGCATAGGGCGACTACCTTGATACGGCTGAGAAGTATCTTTTCGTGGATTTTTCCGAACGTGTTAAGGAAACTGATAGCTCGGAGGCTGATTCTTGTGTTTGCCGAGCTTATGAATGCCTATCACATCTGCCTCTTTCCAGGCGTCTGAGAAGATACAGTTAGATAGTAGAGCAATTAACAATAGTGTATGTAATAGTGTCCATAGCGTGATTTTGACAGGAATCGAACGATGTAGGTGTAATCTTGTCGACGAGCGTGGTCCAAAGGTTTTAGAAAAAGTAAGCATAATTTTTTTGAAGTAAGTACTTAGTTAATTTTCTCGTCAAAAAATTCGGTCCGTGCGCGCCCTTTTCTAAAGAAGCGCCCCTAGGCATGTGCCTAGTTTGCCTTAAGGATAATCCGCCCCTGAGTATCTTATGACCACTTTGCCATAATACGATATATCGTATTTGGTATCTATTTTATACAAATAAATAAAATTGGAGTGTCTGTTTGTAATATTAAAATAACCGCTTTTTACTAAGTGCATTTGGATGTATATACGGTACAAATACCAAAACAACATTTTTTACTAATTTTGTCTGTCTGTCTGTCTGTATGTTCCGGCTAATCTCTGAAATGGCTGGACCGATTGTGACGGGAATTTCGCTGGCAGATATCTGATGTAACAAGGAGTAACTTAGGCTACTTTTATTTTAGAAAAAAAACAGTTTTAGAAAAAAAATAGGTTCAATGAAAAATTTAATAATATTCGATTCAAATAGGGTTGTATACAAACATTTTTTTTTTCTATATTTCAACTCTGCGAACTGAACAATAAATTTTTTTGTTAAATACCACGCGGACGAAGTCGCGGATAACAGCTAGTTTGATATATTATCGGTAGTTAATTAGATACAAGCCCAACTTCTACCATAAACGCCATCCACAGCCACAAGGGGATATTGTACTTTTAGGAGATCCGATGTGTATTTATATAATTGTAGTTTCACTGGCTCGACAATAGAACATAGTGTCAACCACTAGAGGAAGTGTGAAAGTAGCAAAAATGACAGAACAGTTGAAAGGAAGCGGATTGTCATGGTATGGGCATGTGATGAGGCATGAGGAAACGCATGTGACGAGAAGAGTGATGGATATGAATGTGATGGATAGACGAAGGAGACGAGGAAGACCTAAGAAAAGATGGATGGATTATATTACAGATGATATGAATGATAAGAGAATTTGTGTAAAAATTACGGCTGATAGGGAAGTGTAGAAGAAGAAAACATATTGCGCTGACCCAAAATAAAATTGGGAAATGGGCAGGATGATGATGACATAGTGTCAACCATTTCCAACTTTGTGGAAACTTGGAAACCATTTCCAACTTAGTGATTCATTTGAATTACGATATGGTTCCCAATTTAATCTTTTACTTAGAGCATTACAACCCTAACGAAACGTGGTCGGGTTGCTTGTAAAATTTAAAAGGTGTAAGGCACGTCTCTTCAGCTATTATTTATTTTAATCTCAAAAATATTTCATCATGGTATCGTCCATTAAGAGGACGAATCGTCCTGGACGATTAAAATGCAGGGTCGTTGAACTTATACCTGTTTACGAAGCCGCCTCACGCCTCAGGGTATTATAATATTTGTGGAAAGGGTTTGATAAAATTAATGTGATGAGGGAGGTTCGGTCGGCTGCTTCATTTAAGGGAGTTACTTTGGTGACAAGGTGTCAACAAATTCACGCGATTAATTTACTACTTTATGTATACAATAGATGTATCGTTGGAAATTTTGTTACAGTATTAAAAAATGTCGTATTTTCTGTTAATATTGATTTCATAATAATATTAATAAAAACTTGTTTCATTACAGGTTCCCCTACTGGAGAACTGGTTTCAAATCCTGCATGAACCTATGTATCATTGAAATACTATATTTAAGATATAATACATGAATATGGGCTGCTCCCTAATCTCTGAATCCGTTTTTCCCCCTTTTCTGGTCGCCTTATTCTCTGTAACTTACTCCGTCTATCACTGTGGTAAAGGTAAATTTTTATATTTTTCTCTTTTCCGAGCGACTTAAAAGTCTTCATTTATCATTTTGATTTGGAAAATTGTTTTTTTTATTTAATTGAAGGAATTTTTAAGATTGGCCCCATGTTGTTCTAGAGACTCATGTAGACATGGAAAAAGTTGGTACTTCATAATATAAATCCGTCCAAAATTGTATTATAAAATGATTCGATCTCGCTGAAACCACCAATCCAGTATACCTAATATGGAAATGATATAATTGCGCCATTAGATATGTAATGACGTGATACATACATACAAACGAGAGCATGGGGACCGCGAATCGCAATACCTATCTACCCATAGCTGCGGTTGTGGTTATTGATTAATAGCGAAAACGTTTTCGGTATTCAGTTAACAGATATTTGTATAGACGTTTCGATTGATTAATAGCGAAAACGTTTTCGGTATTCAGTTAACAGATATTTGTATAGACGTTTCTATAGCTTTTATTATTGACGAGTAACCGCCTTCGCTTTGCTTCGGTTTTCTTTATTTTTTACACCTTGGGATATATTATTGGAGTTTAATTAAGGAACCCTAATTTTTTTGAAAATGTAATATAGCCTATGTTACTCGGGGATAGTGTAGCTTTCCAACAGTGTAAGAATTTTTCAAATCGGTTCAGTAGTTTCGGAGCCTATTCACTGCAAACAATCAAATCTTTCCTCTTTATTATTAGTATAGATTACCTATGACATGAATACTTGCAAGTGTTATTGAAATTTCCACTGCTCGTGGTAAACTACTTATTTTAATGTGCGTTCTACGTAAGAGTTCCTTTTGCTACCTTATAGCTAGTACAGCAGTGGGAATTTCAATAAGAATTGCAAGTATTGGTCTTCAATGACGACCACCTAGTACCTATATATCCTAGCTGGAAGTCACACTGCCTGAAAGGTGAAGGATTCCAAACAAATGTAGCAGACAAATGTTCGTTACAGGGTCATTAAGCAAACATAATACACCTGACTAATTTATAATAAGAGATCGACCGTGAGTATTTAATTCTTGTCTTTCCTTATAATAGACACTTGTATGATAAAATGAACTATTAATCTCATTTTCGGCACTACAATCAGACAAATGGTTCGGCTTAACAGGGGTTAAGCGAGTAAGCTGATGAAGTCGGAGTGCCGCCGCTTACAGGAGCAGGACGCACCTAATAGCAGTTTAATTAAACTTGTTTAACAGCTTGCCAAATTATGCCGGAATCCCGTGTTTCATCATAATAGCATTTGGCACGAGATCCTGTGCCATTCGGTGAGTTACAAACGCTAATCTCTATAGTATTATAGTGTTTATGTACATATAAACTTAGTACATGTCCTGCAATTGACTCGCTTTGGAAAGTAATCTGGAGTTTTGTGTAATTATTCTCGCTTATTTATTTTCCGTGAATCCGGATGGTTGAAAGCTAATTTTTTAATTAGGAGCAATTCTTAACCTTCTTAAAAAGTCATAAAGCGTCATTGGAAGCCTTCGATATTGCCCGGTAATATGTAAAGATAATATTTAGGATTGCTCAACAATAAAATTCCGATTTGGTTTATTCCTTAGGCCCTGCAAGTGACTATTTAATTTTATCGTTTATTGCACATTTGAAAAAAGAAATAGTTGGTTGGTGTAACGGTTTAAAAATACAGTAATTGTACACATTTTATACCAACAACCACTCTATTATTCGTATGAAATATGAAACAATTTTTCAGTTGTGTCAGTTAAATAAATAGCAGAATACTCGTGAATGTTATTTTTTCCTCATTGCAGTGCAACACAGTGGAAGAGTAATAAAATGATAGCATTTTTTATTGTTATGAAACCCTGCGCTACGTAATTTCATTCAAATTTGTTGAATACTTTATTTCAAAAACTATTTCATCAGCAAATCGGGGAAACATAAAAAATACACTTAAATTTGATACTTCGCTGTGCTTCATTTTATATCATGACGTTTTTTTTTTCATAGATTACTTATTCATGAATGACAGTCATGAATCATGAGTGTCATAGAATAAGTAATCATTGAAAAAGAACATCTGAAAACAGCACAAAAAAAAAACATTTATAACAGCACTATTGTCCAAAACTTTACCTTCTTCTAAAATCTAGAAGAATCTTAATACCGGCATTTAGACCGCTTAAGGCTATAATGAATTATGTAAGTATAATACATGCCCGTTACAGCTATGACGAAGCCCTAAGGATTGTTTATAGTAAAAAACAAAACATAAACGTATGGGTAGTTAATGATACAAACAAGTAGCAACTTGATGAATTGACGGAAACTGATGGGAAACAAAACTAATGACCATGCGTGACCGATACTTGCCTGACTTGCCTCAATGAATGCACTGATTCGAAATTACTCACCGTAGCGCTAATGACACTATATTCACGAGTCATTAAATCAAAACATTTATTTACTTGATTGAATGTTGGTCTTTGGCACGGGAGATCTAAGTACTGTAAAGTTTTCTCTGCCTGTCGACAGGGGTCCCGGTTTCGATTCCCTGATAGAGCAGACATGTATGTGAAAGATAAATGGTTGCTATTGTGTGAGTTTAGGTCGTTTGTAATGAAGTATTATAAATTTTCACGATTATGTCTGGTTCTGTACAGAGAAACTTTGTGCAAGTTTATAGTATGTTTATATACCATTAAGGATAATAAGGATATTTACAATTCCTAGTAAATATACTACTTTTGTTTAAAAACATAGTTTGAGTAATTATAAATGGTACAACATACACCAGAAGATTTATAAAATATTGTTTCTAAAATAATCGTTCCTAAACTAACTCAGAATTAATTACTAGTTATCTAAGTATGAAGAGAAAAACAAATAGAAGTCCTCTTCAACCTTCGTTCGATGAACGAACATTTACTTTACACACACATGTAAGTACACTAGAAGCTAACAATAGAGAAAGTTAAACTAACAAAGTTCCGATAACCAGCCCGTATTCCATATTATTGGTTCGAATATACCTAGCTTCGTAATATGATAGAACGCACTACTAACCACGAACTATTTTCCCAGGATTAATTAAACTTTAAATTGTTAAGTTTGAGTGTGAACCTGGGATTCGATCCGTTACGAGATTGGAATAGTTCGAACGTAGGTTATCGTTCTTAGGTCGAATTTTAGATTACGAATTACGGTTTGGACGAATCAAACTTTGTAGATTCGCTTTTTCTGTAGTAAAATACAAGTCACTGTTACGAGGTTGTTTTAGATCTGTAGAACACACGCTGAGAAAACTCCTGAAGCAGTAATAACAATATAAGATGAAACCTATGAATAAAATTTTGTTTCACATACCATGAACATAGAAAACCAACATAGTTATAACATAAAATCTAGGACCACCAGGGCCAACAGAAACTTACCATTCGAAAAAAACTATAAGGTTTGTCACCGTACATATGGGCTCATTTCTACTTGAATGAATTTTGCCGAACCGTTTTTTCCTAATCATGATTTAAAATAATTTGTTTTTATTTTTTCAGTGTTACATAAATTCTTATTGCTATATTCACAAGTTCATGAAATCGTAAAAATGGCCAATACGTCATAAAAATACGGATATAAGTCGCGCAAAATATAACATGTTTTAGCACCTAGTCTCAGTTATTAAACATTTTTGCCAAGATACTCGATAACTCGATGTTTCTCAAGTTGTATCGTAAAACTCATTAAAAGTTTTTAAATTTTCGCTACATAAAACTTGAAGATTATACCTAACTACGTACATACTTCGAACTTTATACCTAGTAGACAGTTAAAAAACTAAAATTTCTAATGAGTTAGTCATAAAAATATATACCTACCTACCATTGAAGTATTATTACTAGCGTATAGAACCGACACCGCGAACGCCATGTAATTATGTCCCAATGCATTGGCGCCACGTGGCTTCAATCTTCAATGGTTTCGTTCGATTTTGAAAGGAGAACCGGGGCTCAATTTTGAAAATAGAACCTCCCGGGTGGGACACACATTTTGTTCGAGATGTCTGTTCTATGACATTATACTTCAATGTTACCTACTAAATAAATTCATTAGTAGCTTTGTTCATCACTTTCATAGCGATCATAACGAATATCATTACTATCATTTAATAATCTATACTAATATTATAAAGAGGAAATATTTGTTTGTTTGTTTGCATTGAATAGGCTCTGAAACTACTGAAACGATTTGAAAATTTCTTTCACTGTTGGGAAGCTAAACTATCGCCGGGTGAGATAGGCTATATTATACTATCAAAAAAAAATTAGGGATCCTCAATAAAACTCCAATAATGTAACCCAAGGTGTAAAAAATAAAGGAAACCGAAGCAAAACGAGGGCTGTTACTCGTTACATATAAAATTGACAGCTGCCTGTTGGCGCGGCTTTTTCAATTCACGTGAACAGTAAAGATCATTCCGAACCAACGTCAATGATTCATTATTGATTCCATATAATATACATTTTTACATTTAAAACCTAAAGTAGAATGCCTCGTTTGTAAGTGTTTCAAAAGTTTGCAAGTGTGTCATCACCTACCACAGCGGCCACGTTATAAAGACTTCAAACAAATTAGTAGTTGCTCAACCTGCACCATATTAGTTATTAGCAAATATTGTGGAACCTATATAACTATGTAGTTCAAATACATTTAAGTAATAGTCAAATACCTTTGACCTGATTGATCCAAATTATTTCTGTAATATCACCTTAAACCATTACTCCATTTCAGGCAAAATGACTTGTGCCGATAACGACTAGTTCCTTCAAATCGAAAGGCGCCATATTTTTCGTCGTAGAACCCGTAGAAACCCGTAACATTGCTATCTGGAGCCACACACTGCGTCATTATTACACGGCTGAAGAGAAATAATGGAAATAATAGACGGGTGTGAAGATTGAAGAGAAAGATTGGGCCGTCGACGCGATAGTGGTACCCTCGTCATTGACTTAATAGTTAGCGCCCGGCCTTATGATGGACGGTTGGAACTATGTAGGTATAAGTCAATCTTCGTTTGTTATGCCCTAACTTTGTAATTAGAAACTGGGAAGATGTTATCTTTGTTTTGTTAGCTGTGAAGTTTGTGATCGCAACTTCTTAAGATTTCTCGCATAATACCATGAATTGGATGCTTTTATGTAGGTTTGTTTTACTTAGTTATTTATTTTAAAATGCGACCGTCTGAAAACTATGTCTGGGTTTGGTGTCATAAGCCATAATTCATCATGTTGGCCAAGTGCAGATTGGCAGACTTCAATTACTTGTTAACAATTTTGGGAACTATCATGTAGGCAGGTCGATTGCTTTCAATGAATTTTATCTAATACGCACATTTCTAAAACTTAATAATGAAAGATGCTTGCAAGAACGTGAACTTTAATCTCCTACACAAATGACCAGTATTAAAGTAAATTTTCATCACAACAACTGAAAGCGTAGTTTTACTAAATGAGTTTCCTTTTCAGAGCCATAGGTAATGTCAAACGTTGTAATCCAATTTAACGAAAAATGTAGGCCAATTGAAGCGAAAATGAAGGTTTTATGTTACGTAAAATGCAGGATATCCGAGCCCCGAAACTGAAATGGCTGACAACAATTAAGGTTTAAGTGAAATGAATTCAGACCCGTTGCTAACTATAAAAGATTTTTGGACAAAAAATACAGTACGGTTTAATACGGCTCTACTGAAAGTTCAATTTAAACAATTGTATTAGTTTTATCAGCAGCAGTGAAAGCCTGGCGGTTCATTGGCCTCCCAAACGCAGGGGCCCGAGTTCAAATTCTGGCCGCACCTCTAATTTTCAAATATTATGTGCATATTACAAGTTAATAAATCACTTGCTTCGGTGAAGGAAAACATCGTGAGGAAACTGTGTGATGTCCTCTGGACGACACAAAGTTATAAAAAAAATAAAGGTGCCGTTTCGGTATCAAACAGAAGAGCTTAATTTTAATTATAACCACTTTTCATACAGTACTATGTATTTTATACTATGTATTTTCTTGTCGGATCGCAGATTTTTAAGTGGTCGGTATTTTAATTTATAAACCTGTAATTTATTATTGTTATACCTAGGCATATTTTTATTACTATAAAAATATTTATTATCTTGTAGCGAAACGATAAATACGATTCTGACTGAATCTACTATTCAAAATGAACAACAATGAATTCAATATTCTCTTTACAGCAATAGAACGCTGTTACAATTCAGGGAAATCTTCACAAAGTTCAATGGCGACGAGAGCAGATTTAAGAGCTCTAACAAACAGAGAAAAAAACTTAACATCCACAGTTAAGCTCAAGTTTAAACATGAATCGGTGGAACCACTCAGTCATGAAAGCTCTTAAAGTAGTGGCTTCCACCCAATAGGGGCCCACTAGGGGGCACGAATCTCTCCTCATAATGGAGAGAAGACCTTAACATACATGGTGGAGGGCTTAGTAGTTAACTCATATGTCATTTATGCGATTCGAAGACCTTCGACATGGCTTAACGACCAGACGATAAAAACTGGAACCGTCCCGGGTTTTGTGCCTTTTAAAGCAATTTTGCCATGCCGCTCAAGTTTTTTTATCACTTAAAATCAACATTCCAGGTTCAAACTTACATTTTAGAATTGGCTAATAGCAAAACCAACACGGACTTTACTCATTTAGCAGACAAAGTCATTATAAAAACTTGGTAAGTAATCTAAGTTAATCAGAACGGCATCTGTTGAAAGGGGACGCAGGGGTAAAGGTTCAATCGGACGCCGGGAGGTGCTTAATGTCCGCACCACGTATTGCTCATTCGAGTGTGAAATAGCTGTAGGCTTTTTGATGTTCATTTCACAACTTTCACCCCTTTTTTCCATCCCTGTCGCTACTTATGTAGAACAGATTCTATATTCGTCTCGCTCTATTTATCTAATTATCTTTGCCAGCGTATAAAAACTAACTCTCTATAACTTTATCTCCAGAGTTCAAAAATAAACTTTACGAAATCGCACAGTTGCTTTGAAAAGATGGTGATGGCTGATAGATTTATAACACCATCATACTCACTTCTACGCAGCATTAATTTGATAAAAATAGATTTACTCCTAATTTTTTTAAAATAGATCAGTCAGTCGATTGATCTGTTTTAAGTAATCTTTTTATTTAACTTTATCCCATCAGTCTTTGTTACCATTTATTTCTAATCTCTTCTATATGCCATTGAGCTAGAGAAAGCTATCAGAGAACAGTCTGGTAGAGAAATGGGCCAGGATAACGTCAGCCATACATCTATTCAGGATTGCGGAACCATACACACGTCTATTTCATCGCACTGTATTGTTCGCCGGACTGTGAAAATAACCCTCTGACGGCTCAATACGCTTCTAGCAAAAGAAAATCGAATGTATTTTCCAATAGCGGAAAATATTTTACAATACTATACAATATTGCTGTCTGGATAGTTACCACCCTCACCATATATCACCAGATATTATATAATTATAGGTATAATATCATCACGTAAATAATTCAGGAACTTAATGGTATCTCATGGGGATCTCATTAACGTTTTAATGGCCACAATGAGTAAAACCTAAGTGCACTATCCTTCATACAAACACATAAAGAAGCCGTAAACGCTTCGAGTAGTTGATGAGTTGGCTATAATTTTACGGTCCATAAAAGTTCGTACCGGAGTTCGTTTCTTACCCATTGTCGAGAACCAATACCCGGGCATGAGCCTTGTCTGCGATTCTATATACTATACAGAGTCCATGTAAGGTTCGAATGAGGGAGTTACCTAACAACATTTCCTAAGATCTGTTGGCATTGGTAGGTCTCGGGCGACTGTGTGTAAGGATATTAGTTTAAACGACTGCAATAACCATTTTTCTCAGTGCCCGGTGAACCAAGATCCTTCTATCAAATCAACTACTCTGCAAACACCACCAAGCCATTCCCCATTTAATTTCAAAGTCATTAGCGAGGAGGGCGTGAAAAAATCTATCCTTGCTATTTCTTCTACTTCCACTGGCTCTGATAATATATGCTCAAGAATGATAGTATTAATTCTTCCCCATGTCCTTGGTGTCCTTACTTTCATATATAATTACTCCTTGTCAACCGGCTCTTTTCCTTCAGCTTGGAAACAAGCACATGTAGTCCCTATACCTAAAGTCCCGTCTCCTTCATTACCGTCTCACTTTCGCCCCATCTCCATCCTACCGTTCCTATCTAAAGTTCTTGAGCATATTGTCCATTCTCAACTATCTTTCTACCTGACAGCCAACTCCCTTCTTAGCCCCTATCAGTCAGGTTTCCGCCATAGCCACAGTACTGTTACCGCTATTATTAAAGTTACTGACGACATACGGTGGGCTATGGAAAACAAGCAGTTAACATTGTTAGTCCTGTTAGATTTTAGTAACGCCTTCCCCTCTGTTGACTTTGACATTCTTCTTGCCATCCTACAATCAATCAATCTTTCCTCTTCCACTATTACATGGTTTGACTCTTATCTTCGGGGCCGCTCGCAACGCGTTAAAATTGACGATAAATTCTCTTGTGCATGCAACCTGAATGCGGGCGTGCCTCAGGGTAGCGTTCTTTCTCCCTTACTGTTTTCTATTTTTATAAATTCCGTTACTACCGTCATCAATTCTAACTTTCACCTCTACGCAGATGATTTGCAGATCTACCACCACTTTACTCCTGAACAAGCAGTAGCCGGCATAGATATTGTTAACAGCGACTTAAGCCGTATCAATGACTGGGCAAAATCATTTGGGCTCGCTCTTAACCCAAGCAAATCACAGGCCATCATTATAGGTAGTAAATACGCCCACAGTAGGATAGATATATCTTTGTTGCCTACCATTACACTGAACGGTATTCCTATTCGCTATACAGACACTGTGAAAGATCTAGGGGTGATTATTGACTCTAATCTCTCGTGGCGTGCTCACGTCACTGAGATTGGTCGTAAGGTGCATTATGCTTTCCATTCGCTAAAATGTCTCCAAGGATTTTTGCCTTTTAAAACTAAAGTTTCCCTCGCTCAAACCCTAATTCTACCTGTCATAGACTACGCTGACGCCTGCTACTTAGATGCTACCCAGGAGCTTCTAAATAAACTTGAGCGCTTGCAAAACTTGTGTATTCGTTTCATTTTCGGAATTGGTAAGTATGACCATGTTTCTCAACTTCGCAAGGATCTCAAGTGGCTCCCTATCCGCCTTCGCCGAAACACTAGGATATTATGTCTGCTTTACAATATCCTGCATTCTCCATCATCCCCGACTTACCTGCGCGAAAGATTCTCCTTTGCTCGTCCATCTATCGCTCCCTGCCGGACTCACCTAAGAACCCTTCTTGAATATCCCCAACACAAAAGCTCTTCATATACCCGTTCCTTCACAGCTCATGCAGTCAGACTTTGGAACTCGCTCCCGCCTAATATCCGTGATTCAAAAACTTTATACATCTTTAAGAAAAAAGTCCGAGAACACTATTTATCTTTAAGTTAGATTAATAAATTGATTTAATTTTCTTTTTCATTCTATCTTTCTCTCATTATATTGTACGTAGTTTTATATGTAAATTTATACATGTTGTTATATATTATATGTATATTTATGTATTGTATATATATATATATATATATGTTATATATATGTATGTATTTTTATTTACATTTATAGTTATGTTTATTATATTTAAATAGGTATTACTTGTTTTTACTGTGTGCACACTATCTACCTTTCTTTCACTTCTCCAGTCGCAGGTCTGCTGGAAGAAATTTCGTTAGAGATAAGCAGTACCTTTGTACATTATTTCCTCACTTGTTTTTCATATAATTGTTTATGTGTACATAAAGAATAAATAAATAAATAAATAAACATGTGCATTTTCTCTGCTCGCTTCTTGGAAAAAGGACATTGTAACCTAAATGAATTCTGTATATTGAATGAGAGTTACAATTATTTAAGTGTGATTCATGTCGGTTCTAAATAACATGATTATTGATAGCTTGATCTAGACTTGTTGAATGTGAACTTCTAATAGTAATTACAATGTTATAATAATTACAACAGTATACACAATTTAGAAAAAGTCATTAGTCTGTACTAATAAAAGACTATGGAATGAGACTTTGTAAATAGCAAGACTAAGACTTAATCTATACTAATATTATAAAGAAGAAAATATTTGATCGTTTGTTTCCATTGAATAGGCTCCGAAACTACCTAACCGATTTGAAAAATTCTTTCATTGTTGGGAAGCTACACTATCCCCGGGTGACATAGGCTATATTATATTTTTTTACTATTTTTTTAGGCGATTTCCTAGTACTTAATAAAAATATAAAAGTAAAAGCAAAGACTTTTAATTAGTAAACAAATAATCCCTTTAGCTATAAAATTAGAGATTTTCAAAGAGGAAAATCTGTTAATTAGAGTATTTACTGAAGCGAATCAAATACTGCAACGGAAAGCAAGTAATGAACCTATTACCGTGCGCAGACAAAGCGTACTTGTGGCTACTGGCTACACTGAATTGAACTGGATTTTAACATCGATTAATATTATGTTCTGTGTTGTAGTCGATACGTTGAATTGGCTACATCTATCCGAGTCTAATGCTTAACAATAACAATGACTTCGTAAATTTTGATTTGTAATAATATAAATGTAATAATAAAAATATAAAACTTGAGAGGTGTCAAGGGACACCCGGATGGAACGAAGTTCCTTTCGATTTAAGTATTGTTTTACGCGCTCAGCAGTGTGATTCAGCAATATGAAACGAGCTCACGCTACTAGCGTGATTCAGAAAGTTGTACAGCGCCATCTCTGTAAAACTTTCTGAATCACTTCAAAAAGTGTCGTGGCAAATTTTCGTAAGAAATTTTTCCGTCTAGCCCCCTTTCATAACGCGCGATAAGGAACTTCGTTCCAATCAATGATATTATATGTATAAAAGAGGTAGATGGGTTACTAGCGCGCCGACGGCGAAGAGCGAAAGAGTAGTCAATTGACCACGCTTGCTCGCATTACTCGCAGTCGCTCTCTCAATACTCTGTGGATACGCACGCTTTTATTTTTGTCAGAAGTGCTGGAGATTTGACATACAGCGTTAAAATGCCTTCGTGTGTTATGCGTAAATGCACTAATTACTTACGTAAAAAAAATAAAATTCATGGAATAACATACCACAAGTAAGGAATCATGATTTATTGCATTTTATTTCATTTCAATAATTCTCTAACAAAATAAGTATGGCGGCATGACAGCGCGCCAGCTTGGCGCCAGCCGAACGTAAGGTACTTGTGACGCGAGCGACAAACACTAGCTGTCTTTTTCACTATTATGGTTTTAGTAATGCTATCCCTTTTACATAATTTAACAAGCGCTGATTGGTCGCAGTGTGTCGTAGCTGTTTTCGGAACAGATTTTTCCTTTGATTTGTAAGGGCATAACGTATCTTTAATAAACATCATTGGTTCCAATAAGTAATATTCTCGTATTTATTGAACAAATTTACACAAAAGTCTCATTGATAGCCCATGGTCTTCCTTATTCCTTTTGATTATTATTCGCATCATGAGTAATTGTCCAGCTTGCGGTGTATCAGAGGACACTTATCATTTATTAATGGAATGTGTCTGGGACTCCAGCATCAGAGGCAATATTGTGCCGAACTTAAATCAGATTGGTTTTTGTAATAGCATACTCGCCGATCCAGCGTCGGATGATGCAAAAAATTGTATTAACTATCTCATCTATAACTTAAGATAGATTATGGCATAATATTAAGCAAAACGTGTAGAATTATTTATAATGTATTACCAGGGCGACATAATCGCATATACGACAAAGCCCTCTAAAAAAATGAGTAATTTAGTTTCCGGTTGTACTACATTACCCATAAAAGTATTAACAGGATTAATGCAAATATTATGTTTTTCTGGGTCACCACTAAAACCAGTAGAGCCATTACTGGTATAGTACCGATAGTGGCTCACATGGGCAATATTTTTGTTTTGTTTTCTTAACGAGGAAAATAAATATCAATAAAAATGGCGCGTTTTCCTTTTACTATGCAATCCTTTACCAATGTAACGTTACATTAAAAATAATTTGCATGTTATATTATAATATTTTGTCTCTACTACCATTTTGGATAAGTGCTTTATCGTTGAGAAGCAAGAGGATTTTTGTACACAATATGACTGATAAACAATAAAATGGTGACGTTTCACAAAATACCCAGTCACCTAGCTGAATGTAACTAATTGCAGTGTACCGACGACATAATAACATACAAGTTGTTATAGCAGTATTCGCGTACTACGAACGCGCAAACAATTCACAATACAGATAAAAGTTATGCTTCACCGCTATAGGTATTATTAATTATTTTCAGTCTTCATTGTTTTATCAACGTGCTATTGTTGTCACCACGGGTCTTTAGAAGAAGGCTAGTTTACCCATTACCGTTGAAAGTTCGATTGTTTTTGAGGGTCTAAAGTTGAAATTAAAATCGGAAAATCAATGTGTTTTGCGAAAAAACAGTTGAAGATTGGTAAATGATATGTTCTTCTAAATTGAACTACATATTTAAAGATTTAATTGAGATACTTTGCAGCCATAATCTCAAAGTAAATTTTTTGACGTGATGGGGTACAATTAAACGTGGTTCAATGAAACTTTAGGTTTAATGAAATTTGTTGTAAGGAAGAGTAACGAAAGAGATAACAGCTCCTTTTTAAACATATTACATTAGTCATCCTCCACAATGGGCAGATTAACAAAATGTACATAATAAATTCAATGCATAATATTAGCGGTTTCGTTTTATCTAAAATTCCTCACTACATTATAATTTTATTTCAGTAAATTACATTTTGTAGATTATCGGCGGGACCAGTCACGCAATGTCAGTGGAGATAACTGTTGTAATGTATTGATTAATACGGTTTTTCCAGCGTAACTCGCGTTCTTTGTATTATAATGAACCAAAAGACCGTTAATGGTTTGAAAACATTATACAAATTATATTATTCTTCAAAAAAGGAGGAGATTCTCAATTTTTTATGTTTGGTACCTGAGAACTTTTTACTAGGTGAATCGATTTTGATGATTTTTTTTAAATCGAAAGCAAGAATAACAATCATATCTCGAATTTCAAGAATTATAATCGAAAATAAGAATCATGGCCTGCATACTTAATTCTTTTGCCGACTGTACATAGGTATATTAAGTTTACGGTCAAAAACCACACCGGCTATTTGTTACTGGGTAGCTTGGTAATTATAAGTTAATACTTGACAACAATTCCACTAGATGCTAAGTGATGGAGTCTTACGGTGCTTTTTCCGGTCGTCTTCATAATCCATAAGTCTGTAGATTGCTTACCTAGTAATATAATGGCACATCTGCAAAAAATGCGAAATTTAATTTATATATTATATTTCTATATTTATACGTGTTTAAAAGTGCCTAATCTACATAGTGGTAAATATGTATTAATGTCTAGATACTAATAATCAAAACCATACAATCTGTAAAAAACGTAAAAAGAAGCCATAAATTAATTTTAAACATTTTTATAAAATTTTTGATACTCGTTTCTGTAAAATATGACAAACGTAGATGTGCCATTGTATTACTGGGTGAGCGATATACTTGATCTAACTTCAAAGTATTGAAAACAGCCGTTAAAATTACCGTGCTGTATAGACCCTCTTTAGAAATTCCGAGTAGGTATAGGTATCATACATATTCTATTCCCCTGTGCTCATAGAAGTTGTACTAAACACGATCAAGTTCAATTAGGTCAGTGGATATTTCCTCTATAAATTGTTTTGTGGTCCTAATTCCTGGTTAAAATACAGCCGCAATACGATGCAACAACACTAATCGTACCGCATTGTAGTACTGTTGTATAAATAGCGAATAACGAGGAGCTATTTCACCAGCTAATAGGGATGTTGATAAATTTTAGGATTCAATTTTATTTTATAGATAGAACCTCAATATTCACGAAAAATATAATAATAATAATAATCTTCAATTTAAAAACAAAAATTGATAAATAAAAATCACTATCAAATTTCCCACCAAAAACGTCACGTGACGTCACTAAACTATATTCAGTACTATTTGTCTACTAAGTTTGTTGAATTTCCATATAAAATTGTTCCAATGACGTCATATTCTCAAAATGGCGTTTGAGGTCACGTGACAGTGAGTACAATTTTTAACATTTTAAATTAATGATATTTAATTTATTGTGATTGATTTCAATAAAAGAATCATATTTTAGGCCTTTAAATGTTACCACTAATATTTTAGACATAAATTTATATTAATTTATAATTAGTGTCAACATCCCTATTATTGACTTTTGTCTTGGGTCAAAATTATAATCATAAAGATATCTTATTTGTATTGTAATACGATTTCTGTTTCTTTTAAAATCTTGTTTTAAAAATCGTATTGGACATTCGCTAAAGTAGTAACGACTCAATTTTTGTAATTACTTAGCGACATTGTAGACCACGTACTTGTCGATTTACCATACAATTAAACCCCTACAAAGATAATTTGTTCTATAACACATCAATTTGGGTTTTCAACGTTTACGGAAAGTCTTGCATGAGGTTATGTATCCAAAAAAATTACTTGATTCCCGGTCAAAATGACAAATTATTTTATAAATTTATAATTATTTTTTCACATATCTGAGGTATTTACGATGCCTTCATTGTATGACAAACGTGTGTTAATGTTTTTATTATAGCCAGTACATTACTCGCTGTGTATGCGACAATGTTTCATCTCCCGTTTAAAACCAGCTATGTATCTGATGAGATTAATCGTTGCGCTCTAACTAATGATACTGATTAGGAAGATAAATGTCGCGCTGTTTTCATATTGCGCACCATTTATGGGTTAAAGCTTCAAATTGATGCAAAAATCATAAATTTTGAGCTCGGGCTAATATCAACACTTTATCATGTCTGCTCGACATTGATGGTGATGATGATGATGGTATGGTACTTTCGGACTCATCATCATACTAGCTGTTGCCCGCAGCTTTGCATACGGTAATTATTTTTAAACTTATTCAAACTTTTATCCTGTTTTCCCGGGAAACCTTTTAATTTTCCGGGATGAAAAGTTGTATAAAATATGACCTAGGGTATCAGTAACAACTTTACCAATTTTCATCGAAATCCGTTCAAGGGTTTTTACGTGATTCCTGGACAGACAAACAGACATTTTGAGTTTTATTATAGTATAGAAGATTATACAATACATACCCAAAACCATACTGTATACATTTTCGTATTTGAGTCATAAAAATGGCGTTAGTAGACACTTTAAACTTATGGACTCTCACCCTAACTTTTTCGATCAAAAATTATCGACACAACGATGTAGAGAGGAGCCGAACTTATTTGCGTTAGTCGATTGGGGCGGGATCTTGTTTTTGTTGTCGAGAAAGGAGACGAGGTTATTTGGGATCCGGCAACTCTGAGGAATGGTTTCGAATTATGTGGGATTTTGTCTATAGAATGGAGATGACCAAAGTGGGAGCTTTAATAGTGACCTCAATTTACTTTCTTTATACGGCAGTCTGTTTTAAAACGCTTCCTGCCTTCCTGGGATCGCGAAGATGGTCATATGAGACACCAGTGTGTGATCAGTAGTACCAATACATTTAAATATTCTACTAAACAAAACAGCTTTAAAAAGTTTTGAACCGTTTATGTTACGTAATGTGTTAATTTGATTGTAATGATTGTTAATGTGTGTAAAGTGTAATGATTGTTAATTTGATTGAATTTATTATAATCAATTTTGCTAAATAATACAATGCAATAAATTGTACCCCGTATTATGCAGTGTTTAATGCGACAAAATTAACTTATCTTCAATTTATTCCAACAATAAACTCCAAAAGTCCAAATAACAAGTACTTAGCTCGGGAAACGATTCAACTAATTAGAATGTTATGAACGTTAAACTACACTTGGATTTCTTTGTCAGCTATATTTGGAACACAAAACTAAAGCAGTCGGCGAGCAGAGTGCTGACTGCTGACATCGTATCTAGCTGCGGGTCAAGTGGGCACATAAAACATTTGTATTATGCTCTTGTTTTGTCTCGCTCACAGTCGTATAAACACGACGTCGTTTATTTTATGAATGACAAATAAATTATATCAAATATTCTATGGCGTGTATTTAAAGAGACGCTTTTTGTTTTTATAGTCTACAGTTTTGTATTCAGAAAGTTCGCGTTGATATTTGTGGAAGTTACTGGAAAATTACAGGTCAGTTAACTCGTAATGTTTTACATTGCCCATAGCTTTTCAAGCCGTGTGCGAGAGATAATCACATGCTAGGCTTCGGAGAATCATGCTGCATTAAGATCATACCTCCACAACGAAGGGATTTTTAAAGGAATCTATGACTTTGCTCATTGTGCTTTTTTATAATAAAACTACACATTCATACCCACGCTCTGGGATTTTATATGTCGTGGGGTGGGTGACAATATCCATGTCATGTCTCCCAATTTTATGGCGTACGAAGCCGTGACTGGTTACTTAGTAGTTAAACTGTAAATATTAAAGTATCTAGTGCCTAACGAGCAATGGCTCAATCTACAAGACGTCTGTCTGAAGCAAAATGTATCATAGTATACATTCGTTGTTGTATCACACAGACCCCAATCTCCCCGCAATGACCTCAAGCCTCAAGCCGGCTCGGTGGTCGCATTTTGACGTCATCCCAAGACATAGATTTAGTACTTATCTATGTCCCAAGATGATGTATATCTAAGGTGACTATTTTTTTTTCGTGTCAAAAAAAGCTCATGGGGGCTAATCCCGTAGTGGAGTGAGTTCGAAGAACTAAAAACAACAAGAATTTAGAAGAACAGAATCAATTGATTCCATTTAACATCAGTTGGTCTGTCTGCTAATTTGTCAGCTTTTGATTTTAAAAATTAATTAAGCCATAGTTAATTTATTTCTTTAAAGCTTTCCATTGTTTACAAGGCTTGATTATATGACAGTGATTCCGTGAAATGATGTCGTTATTAGATTTAGGATGCTTTTTTCGCGGATACCATTGCTTTCTTAAATATCTGTAAGAGTAGCTGGAATAGTAGCGATTAATATGATACGAAAATTGCAGGAGTATGGTATTTTGCTTTTAATAAACATTAAACTGATTAACCAACTGGATTATTATTATTATTTTAACTTTTTATCAGCGTTTTGTTGTGTGGTATCTAACATTGTGGACAGAGCAAAACTTAACTTTCGTCATTTGTCAACGAAGTTCCAAATTACGTTCTGTTATGTCTTAAGTTCTGCTATCACCTCACCACCACCGAGTTAAAAGCCCACAATATTCAGTTTCTATGAGCAAAAAAGGCTTAATCGCTGACATTTGAGGCATTTCAACTCTCTCTCGATTTGGCAACGCTCCTGCGATTAACTTCAGGCAAAAGTGATTTCACAGATTATGCTCCAGATGCTTATTAAAAAAACGATTACGTTTTAATGTTCAGTTGCTGGCAACCCACAATAAGATGCTTAGAGCGTCTTCACGTCTTTTGAGAATAAACAAAAACTTATGTCCCGTCCACACGTATTAAGTAGATAAGTAGTTAACTAAAATTTAAGTAAATTTTAAGTGAATTAATACGTGTGAACAGACATTTTAGTAGATAAGTAGATAAGTAATTTAGTACACAAGTAAACAAATAATTTAGAAATTTTTCTATTTTTCTGTTAAGTAGGTGGGCGGGGCTTATCACTTAACACGTTTGGACGGGCACTTTTTACTTAAAATTTACTAAAATGGTTAAGTAATTAAGTAGGTCACGACGAAGTCGTAAACTTCTTTGCGTTGTTGATCAATAGTTTTTAGTAAACCAAAGGACATGCAAGATTTATTTTAATTTAAGATATTATATGAATATTTTAATTTATTTTTATTATTTTAATATTTAATTCTTAAAATGTATTATAATTTCTACCAATACTCATACTGCATACATTGTGCCTTATTTTATTCCTATATGGTATGATCTATCCCTTTTTTCATTTTAATTTTTACCCACGGCGGACGGAACGAAACGAAGGCGGTAGGTATATGCATTAGGGGTTAGAGGTTGTTTGTTTGTTAGTTTGTATGTATGTATATTACCGTTTTTATGAAAACTACTGGGCCGATTTCATTGCAGTTTTTTGCATTCAAAAGGTATCACTAAAGAGCGGGCTTATAATTATATGTTTTATGGCGGTAGGCCACCAGAGGGCGCTGCAGTAGCCTAATAGGGGGGGTTTTTCAAAATTTTTATTTTTATGCTCTGCTGTCTGTACCTACACGCTGCTAACTATTCCAATTTTTAACCGGTACTTCAAAAAAAAGTGGAGGTTCTCAATTCAACTGTATTTTTTTTATGTTTGTTACCTCAGAACTTTAGACTGGGTGAACCGATTTTGATGATTTTTGTTTTAATCGAAAGCTGGTGCTTGTCGTGTGGTCCCACATAAATTTGATCGAGATCTGACTATGGCATCCATGTCAAAAGCATATGTCTTAAATTTGCATTAAGTATGTGCGTGATAAATGGACGAATAACTCAATATCCAACCGATTTCGACGATTCTTTTTTTATTGGATGTACTTCATTTGAAGTCGGTTATTTTTTTGTTAAAATTAAATACAGCCGTATTGGGGCGGCTTAGAATAGGTACTAACCCGAATCCCACGCCGGAAGGGTGTCGTAAAAGGCGACTAAATCCGGCCCGCTGGTGGTATGGCCCTCGGAGGGATTATATTAGTAGTATTGATTTTAATTGTTAATTAATACCATTATTACTATTATTATTTCTCCAGGGGTTCACCTGGATAGCTACCACCCTCTAGCATGAGTTAGCCGCCAAACGACTCGTGTTCCGGCTGGGGGCTTGAGAGCCAGTTCTTTCTTCCTTTCTTTTTCTTCTTTCTTTCTTGGCCGGCAACGCATCGGTGATGCCTTTGGTGTTGCTGATGTTCATGGGCGGCGATAGCCACTTACCATCAGGTGGATCGACAGCTCGTTTGCCGGCTATTTCCATAAAAAAAAAATAGATTATTTGTAATACGCTTATACATACACACCCTCGCGGTAGATTTTTACCTGTGTTGCGGGTGGCATAGATGACACATATAACACATCCCAATAACACCCATGACCCGAGTACAAATATTTAACTGTCTCATAAATATCTGCCCCGGCCGGGAATCGAACCCGGGAATCTAATCACTTCGCAGGCAGGGTCGCTCTCACTACCAACTAGGGTACATGTAATTTCTACTTAGAAAAGCGAGTATAATTTTACTATCCAAATTCCGAATAAAACGATCAGGACGCATTTTTATTAGTAGGTACAACATTAATTATGAAAGTTACACGTCTTATTTTGAACTGCGCTATTTACAAAAAAAATATCCTTTCTCCAAATTAATTAAGTACGTCGTATATATGCACACCAATATGTGGCACTTTCATTGGTCCAATTGGACCAAGGCTACCACAAAGTATGTATTTTATTTTTAACTTATTAACTTCATTCAATGTTTCACTAATAACAAATTTCAGTATGGAATTCATGAGTTCTTTTCGGTCTTCCATCTTTATTTTTGAATGCACTTATCTACTTAACAGCTTTACTAAATTGTTACGTGTGGACACGCACTTAAAATTATTCACTTAAATTTTAGTTAAAATTTACTTAACTACTTATCTACTTAATACGTGTGGACGCAACATTAGAGTAATTAACTATTGACAGAAGAATGACATACTCCTCTCTCGTATGAAAAAACAATTTAAAATATGATTGTCCTGATCCTTTTATTATTTAATCCACAGATTTAATCTGAGGTCCTGATGTACGGAATCAAATTTGACATTATACTAGGAGACATGTTCAGATTAAAGAACAAAAGGACAAAGGTATGTATACGTATCTTGGAATTCCGGCAAAAATTGTCAATTTAATTGACGAGTTGGAGTTTATTGATTATTTATGAAAACGTGTATAAATTGCTCGCTTATAAATACCCTTAGTTACTTTTGTCTGCGATAGTTCCTTTTACCAGCAGACGGTTATTTACACCTACTTATTTGTCGGCTTTATATGAAAATCGGTTACTGATTTAATCCAACAACAATCGCGACATTCCGAATACAACAGAAAGGTCAGAAAATCTGCAAAACGGTTTGACATTAATCAGTTAAAACAATAGGTACTAGGAAATGCTACGAAAGCGATTTTAAGCAGTTTTCCTCTACGAAGTAATCAAGGATCTCTTTGGGTCCTTACCGCCTCGCCGGCCTTTTGTTTCGCCAACACGGCATTGAGGTGAAATCTACTGTTATGAGCTGCAGCTTAAGAGCTATTAATTCCATTTTTTATTTTCCTCTTAACGTCGCTAAGTGCCGCGGAATGATTTATAACCAGTTTAAATCAAAAGCCGAGAATAACATTATTCTTGCTCCATGTTATCAAATTACATTTTTTAATATCTTGATTTATTCACATGTCTGTATTATTTTATATTGCTTGTTTTTACAGAAGAATTAGAGGTTCCAAGACTTTATTCTTGTGGGAAAACATAGCCAGAAGTTAATTCAAGTCTCTGTAGACTTGAATTAAATAAATTTAATATAAAAATACACACGCACACACACACACACACACACACACTTGCGTCTATTAGAAGAATGTTGTATTAAAGAAGAGCGGGAACACTTGCCACAAACATATGTTTTTATATGTTTAATAAGTGTTCTCAATCACTGTTTGATTATGTAACTGTAACTTTAATAGACAAATAAAGATTTTTGTATTTTTTTGTATTTTTTTTTTTGTAAAAATAAAGGCAAGGAGGATTTATCATTATTACCGTTAATACCTACGTACAAAATTATCTCATTGTATACAAAAAATTACTCGGCTGTATATAAAATAATCTAATATAGGTATCTAATATTAATTTTCCTCATTGCATTTTCCTCAATGTTTTCGTCTGGATTTCAAGAGCTCTCCCAAGACGAACGGAAAACTAGCCCCGACAGAGAGAATAGTACCCGTAACGCGACCTGTTCGATATCAAGGGCTCCTCGGGTCCTGAGGGGCCCTCGGGAACCCCAGTTCAGGTGTCATTGTTTCCCCAACACCCCATTTGAGTGAAATCAAGTACCATTCGCCAAACGACTCCGCCATTCGGATTTTTTTGCTAACGCTATTTTTCCTAACGAGGTTTTGTGCGGTGCGGCAAAATGTTTACAGAGTTTCGTCAAACGTAGGATTTGAGAACTGAATTGGTAAAAAGGGGGTATGTAGAAGACGATACGATAAAATAAAAAAAGTCATTTTATTTTAACTAAACGATACATCACTAACATTTTCTTCAACATTTATTAATATAAAGATAAGGCAAGATTTTATAATATAATATCATTTCACAATGTATATAATTTCAATATGTAAGTATATAACATAATATTTCCAACATCAATACAAAGATTTCGCATCATTTAAAAGTATGATAATCATCAAGTCTTTTGTATTTAAATGCGCATCTGATGATGGGGTGCCCGCGTTATTGATTGATAGCCGTCTTTAGGGCTTCGGAGATAAACCCTTTCAAACTTCAGCCTAGCTATAAACCCATCCATTTATTTACAATGCTCCGTCCCAAGTCCACTCAGTTGAATAAAAAAAAGTGTATGCGTGTAATCTTTACGCGCGACTGAAGTAAAACTTCTTTGACGTTGGTGACACGTATTACCAAAAAAAATTAACTTAATTTAAAATAAATATCATATTACAGTTGACTCATATTTATTAACAATATATGTACTTTACAAAAACGAATATAAAGCTATAATGACCCTTAATAATACCGTTAATAAAGCTATAATTATTCGTTATTCTTTACCCCGTGATACTTATTTAATCTATAGACTTCTCACAGATTTAATGTAATCTCAAGTCGCGCCTAAAGAAGTTTTACTTCAAAAATTCTATTCCCCGTGGACTACGGCTTGAATGCATTTGCATTTTTGTAGAATCATTCTGAATTGCACTATTACTAACTGACGTAGTTGCGTATAAACATATCGACTTTTAATAGGGAGGGATATAATATAGCGATATATATATGAATGATTCCAATGAAACATACTCGTAAATATTGGACTGGCTGGCATCATACAGAGCGCAGATTTATTAAATTCAATTGGAGGTTGCGAGGAAGAGTTGGTTTCACAAAGACATGCGGATTTATCGATAGTGCGGTACGTGCAATTTTATTGCATCCCGCGCTGCATATTGCATTTACGAGTGGCATACGTCGCTGATTTACGATTGTGATACGAGTTTGAAATATTAGATTACTGTTACATTTATAAAGATGTAGTATATTTGGAATTTAGAACATTATATCTAAACAAAATAACTTCCAACATACTTAATAATTATTTTAGAGTATATGTATACTGAAAATAGACTAGGACCTAGAATACTTCCCTGAGGAACGCCGTATTTTTTTTTTAGTATAAAACCTTTT
Source organism: Thymelicus lineola (assembly GCA_963932265.1). Classification (NCBI taxonomy): domain Eukaryota; kingdom Metazoa; phylum Arthropoda; class Insecta; order Lepidoptera; family Hesperiidae; genus Thymelicus; species Thymelicus lineola. The sequence goes on from OZ010691.1 coordinate 3,711,861, forward strand.
ATGCGAACCTTTGCATACACATTGAATTCTATCTGTGAGAAATGATTGAAATAGTGCGAATCGAACATCTCCAACACCGAGCGCCTTTAGTCTTTAATTAGAACTAGTGGAAACCCAAAGTGTTCGCTAAAAAAAATTCTGATGAGAATGACACATCAGTGTTTTTGTGTTGACGGTGACGTTGATGCGCCATTTTTATATTATTATCTTCAAATTGTTGTATGGGAAAAGTAGAAAATCGACTTTATCAATGGACCGAATGTGCCTAATGCGTATTTTTTGTGATCTCAAACCTTTGGATTATTGCCTTTCAAATGAAACCATTTTGTGGCATATCAATTGGATGGTTTCAGAGTCTATAAAGGACATCCGTACAAATATTTTTTGTGTTTTAAATATAGATTGGTACTGATAGTGTGTCAAAGGCCTTTGCGAGTTCTAAGTAAACACACACATAATAGTTTTCTGCACAAAATAGAATCAACTACTTATTAGATACTTCATTAGCAACAAGCACTGCACTCACATTCTAATTGGCTCTAAAGCATAATAACTGCTTTGATGAACTATGGCAACATGCTGTTCATTGCTTTTGTCCACGATGCTTTGAACCCTGTCGGTAAATAAAAGTTGTAACAAATGCAATATGTAATGGCTTTGGAGACTAAATATTTGTCGAACTAAAAAAAGGGAAATACAAATAAATAAATGAACCGAAAGTATCTTTATTGTCTTAAATGTTCCAAAAATATATCCAGATTACGTCCAACTAGAAGTTAAGAGTTAGATAGACAACGATATGTGTAGGTACATAACTACATAATATCTTAGACATCATCATAATAGACATATTAATTCCAATAGTCAATGAGCAAGGGTCGTATAATTTTCTATCTGAACAAAGCATTCATAATATATAACTATAAGGCATTTCAAGGCATTCGTGCCACGTGCCAGCTGCATCCAGGTCATGTGTTTGGCTGTACGTTTCAGATGTAGCGTAGTTTATGAGCACGTCAATACCGGTCAGGATTCGATTGAGCTACATGCTGCTACATGCGGTAGTATGGTAGGGTATGCGGTTGAGACTGACCTGAATTTCGATGCAATGCTTCATGTATCGAAACGGAATGGTAGGTTATGAGTTGGGTTATGATATTTTTTCATTTATTCATTTAATTTATTTATCAAATACAAATAGATTTACAATAACCTAAATTATAAAGTTTTGCATAAACCGTACCGGTTTGTTATTTTGTAATTTTAGGATGATGGCACGTAAATTATTTACATGTATTTATATAAATTTGTAGAATTATATTAGTTGGTTTTTTGTTCGCTTACCTATCCTAATCGTCATCATAAATCTACCATATGATGTCGTCTTACAAATTTATTATTTTGAAGTGAATATAGGTAGGTATAATTTAGGTGGTATAATAATATCTTTAAGCGTTTTGATAACTTGTATAAAATAAATTCAATTTCTAAGTCTATAAAGGCCATAGCTTATGGATTATCTGGAAGCTAGTCGAGGGTAGCTGGCTAGTATTAGTACTTAACCACCACACTAACGTAATAAAGGCGTCATTTGACCGCGCGCGACCCTCCACATACAACTACTTCCCCAAGTCTCACAGCCACAGAGTTAGGGCGTAAAGTCGAAAACCGACAGCGAAATCTCGTACCAAAATAATTCCACTGACCACAAAGACCGGCTCTAAAGCGTAAACAATTTCAGTTGGAAATAGAATTAGCATGCTTGATAGGAAAGAGGAAAATTTATTTGTTAATTATTTTCTACTTTTGACGGTAGTCGCTGTTATTTACTACCAGTTTATTAACAGGAGCTGTTTAAATAGTAGAATTGTGAATAAGAACTGTATTAAATTCGATATACAATTAGTATATTTCTACCAGGTGAAGGAGCCCGAATTCCGGAGGGTATGTTGATGTAATAAGTATGATTAGTCTCAGAACATTGTTGATTGAAATGCCTTGATTGTGCATCGAATGTTAGTAGGTAGAGAAGTCTTAGATGAAAGAAAGATAATAAAAGGGAACATATTTAATCGTAGACGCGTATGTTGCCTCCCAATTGTTTCCTTCGCTGAAGCAAGTGATCATTATTGTCTAAGAAAATTAGAGATGCTTACAGCATTTATACCTGGCCCTGGAAGAGCAACGTTTAAATAACAAGTCTATCACAATAAAACATCAATGTTTGTAGCAGGCAATCATAATTCTGGTTATATTATAAGGATATGGTTTCATTTCAAACTTGTTAATTCGTTTTGTAGCCGGCAGGGAATAGCGCAAGCGACACGCCGGCCGCACAGTTGAAGGCAAAATAATTCAGTTACGGCGGACGCACGCCGTCTATAATTGCCTATTTTGTTGAACATCCTCCGGCTTAATCGAAACCATTTTGCACTTAAATATTTTTAAGCGTTCCACAATCGAAATCAGAAAATGAATCTGTTTATAAACTGCTCAATTTAAACTTGATTTGAATTAATTTTGGATTAATCATTCACACACATATTATGTACATTTGCACTGAGCCTCTTTTGGTATAGTCTGATTACCATAACCTGGCACGTACAACACAAAGACAGATTGCGCTTGTGTACTGTCTTAAATGAAAATTTTCAGTGACTTCATTTTATAAAAAATTGCTAAGACATCACAAAAATCCAGTATGGACCTCCCATGCAAATGAACAAGTGCTTCTACGCAAAAAAAGTTTGTATGGAAAAAGTCGAAAATCGAAAATATGCCTTACTAAAATATGCATTCATTGTTTTAGTGATCTCAAATCTTCGCATGCCTTTCAAGTGAAAGCATTTTGGGACATATCGGTTGGTTAAATTTTTGGTCTTTTATATACATATACAGATTCTACAGAATAATCCAAAAAAATATGATGTTAAATAACAATCCTTATTTCGAACGTTTTAATCCAGTTATAATGCTCCGTCGCTTTTATCTATTACTGTTTGCGCCCTCCGCTCGAATCGAGATCGTTATTAAAATCTGTTTTTTAAATTAAATCCTCGTTTAATCTTGCTACAGCGCCAGTTGCCCTTGTAAACATTTACTCTTCTCCTTCTTACTCATTCTTATTTATTCTTCCTTAATCGTACTCTTTATGTCGCTCATCTGTTACTAAAATCTTTTAAACATTTAAACAGTTTCAGCTTAAAGAATACAGTAGAGATGGTCTACTTTTAAAATGAGTTGGGGTTGGGGCGAATTATGTTATTAATTTGTAAGTGTAATTTGTAAGTAATTAATGTGTAAGTGACAATATATAGGAATGCTTTAATATTAAACGAATATAAATGTAATAGTAAAATGTAATTTCCAAATATAGGTTGGTGGTAATTATTAAGCGGAGGCACGTTCATTATTATTTTATTTAGTTACTGTGTCTGCTGATTGTGAAATTCCATTTAATACTACGCCGGTAGATATATTATTTATATAAAGTACAGATAATATAATTTACATTGGACGACCCGTGTGGCGCAATGGTTACCATGACGGATCGCTGCACCAAGAGTCCTGGGTTCGAGTCCTAGCGAGGCGGAAATTTGAATGATCAGTTTGAATTTCTGTTCTGGGTCTGGATGTGAGTCTTGTGTGTTGTCCATGGCACCCACGACCTAGTGTGTGAAGCGTTATTTATTTATTTATAGTCAAAGGATTCCTAAGAAGCGAACTTGACTATGTGAGCGTTTATTTGTAGCCAAGAGAAACAAAACAATTATCCTTGAGCAAAACTACTAAATACTCGAATTAGGATGTAGGTACATAGTTGTGTAATAGAATTCTCTCACAAGTTTTACGTCTCAAGTATACGAAGTTTGTGTCGAGGCACAAGTTGTCGGTAACAGCGTATAACAGGAAATTTTCATGAAGTAACTCGGTTGGGCGAATCCACAGGAAAATTCTTCATATTTGCTGAAAGTAATAAAAGTTCTAGCTAAAGTTATTTCTCAGAAATAATAAAATGTACAAGGAAAGACATAATATTCTTCGCTTTGAAGCAACGTAGCAACCTATTGGAAAAATAATCAATAAAAAAGTAATAAATAGTGGTTCCAACTCACAAACCGTAATTTTTCAACTTTTATAAATGTATTCTTACATATTGAATCAGATTATTAAAAAAACTTGTGTGTGTATTTGTGTGCGTATGTAAGAAAATATACTTCTTTCGCGTTACAAACCAAAATAAACTCCAGTATGCCAGAACTCTTTGTTTGTACATAAAAGGAATCAGTTCTCAGCTAACTTCATGTCGGTGTGAGTGCGCATACGGAAACTTGAGAAACAGTTATCAGCTAACTTCATCATGTCACTTTTTGGCTGTCTCGTAAAAGTTTTACTCTCATATTTTGTTCCAAACGCGCCAAAAGAAGTATAACTTTAAAAACCTTCTATTTCTGAACTTTCTCTCCAAAGACTTCCATTATATTTTTACCACTAGGTACTAAGAAGACATATGCAGCTACGTAAATGATCACTCTGTAATTTCTGTGCAAAATTCTTATTTACTGTCGGTAACTATCTTCTCTTCCGAAGGGTTTATTACAAGAAAGCATTTTAATGCATCTGGTTTTAACCGAGTTAATTAAAGGAGAGAGTTCTTGAATCGCTTGATTTTATTTCCTTAATTTTCCCTTGCGAGTGTGTTACGTCGGTGGCAAAAATTCTATGCTTAAATTAGAAAAAGACTTGTATCACTTGGGACTCGAAGAAATTTTGGTGCTGATTGTAATATTCACAGATCACTGATTTGTCGATCAGTTTTTCAGAACAATTGAAAAGGTATCTGGTAGGCTCCTATAGATGAGTAGCTACTCTTAGGGCAGGGTTTTTATGTTGTTTGTTCTCATCATTAATGTTATGTATTCATGGCTTTTACGAATAACAAACTTCATAGATGGCTCTGTCTTTCCCATAGCAATTCTGTGTGAAAAAACGAGTTAGATTGATATCTCAACGGTCAGTTTTAACGTATAATTCCCATAAGCAGCTTGATCCGACAGACGCAAAATGGCACCAAGAGCACTGCGCAGTCGAGAGCGCTTCATGCATCAACACTCACGTCATTTGCCATCGATGTCACCTCTCGTAATCATTCGTACAGACAGCAGAGTTTGTAAGTTTTTGATATTACCTTTTAAAATGACAGGTTATACTCAGATTCAATTTTATTTATTAATTTAATCTTTATTGCAACAACCTAAATATAGGCTTACAAAGGGCGGACTTAATGCATATTGGCATTCTCTACCAGTCAACCCAGAGTGACTCAGTTTTGTGGGGGGAAAAACACAATTATATTGTACTAGGAAATCGTCCTCGCTTTGCTTCGGGATAAATAGAAGAAAAAATATAGCCTATGTCACCCGGGGATAGTGTAGCTTCCCAACAGAGAAAGAATTTTTCAAATCGGTTCGGTAGTTTCGGAGCCTATTCAATGCAAACAATCAAATCTTTCCTCTTTATATATTAGTATAGATATAGATATAGATTATTATTATTTAGGTATAAACGAAGCTCTAAATTTTTCCGCTACCTTACAGTTACAAAATACCATTTTCTAATGAATAAATACTACGGACCTACTCCAAACCCGACGATCTTTAGCGGCGCCGCGTCCCATCACTAATTCAGTTATATTCTAATGGGTTTGCGTCGGTCTCGGTACTAACAGTTTTCCGAACACGACAACGTTTGAACTATACGTATAAAACCGATAGTATTTTTAAAGTTGGAAAACGTTTAGCTACTAAATAAAACGTTTATAAAACCATCGAGGGAATTATTATAGGCTTACTAATGGGAGAGCCATTAGTGTAGGTAACTCCCATCCAAATGCTAACCTAGTTTAACTCGGTCGATCCCTATGATTGACATGATACTGTCCGGTTGTGGCCTATAGATTTATGACCTAACGAGTAACCGCCTTCGCTTTGCATCGGTTTTCTTTATTTTTTACACCTTGGGTTACATTATTGGAGTTTTATTAAGGATCCCTAATTTTTTTGATACTACGAGTAATATAGCATATGTCACCAGGGGACAGTATAGCTTCCTAACAGTGAAAGAATTTTTCAAATCGGTTCGATAGTTTCGGAGCCTATTCAATGCAAACAAACAATCAAATCTTTCCTCTTTATAATATTAGTATAGATAATCATACTTCAAGAACATTGCATTCTTGCACCTCAAAAATCTTATTTCCCACATTTTATGAACACAAGGGTTTAAAACGTCTAAGAATCCAATGTTGGTTTGCGGAAGTTTGTCGGATACCCAAACCGAGTGATTTATCAACGTCAAGCGGGAACCAGCAAGCCATGAAATTTCGGTCAGTTGATTGTACAGAAAAATAAGCACAACAAAAGACTTTTTTTAATCTCGAGGGGCTGGATAGGGGTGTCGTGTTTTCTTCTTTGGAGTTCCGTAGATTCGATGAAAAATGGAAAAGCTTTCATATCCATCTTGCGCTATCTACTCGTATCTGGTTGGCGCTCACTCTCTCTTATTGGATCAGCGTAGTGGAAGTCAATGTGCTTTCTCAACTATGTATGATTATAGATAGACATGTCATGGCCATGTGTACCAAATAATATAAAGGCTTCTACTACATAAGTAATTTTAATGCATAACAATACAAATAATTTCAAACAAAATACCAACAATGTCAGCTTAACTAATGACCAATGTACACACACATAACATGGTATAATGGAAATGTATCCGTATTCCGTAGTGTTTAACGGCACCATATTTCATGTAGCCATGCGAGCTCAATCATGCATGCAGTATGGTGTTTCGCCGTTCTTTGTGATTGATTAACTTTTGCAATCGCTCCCGTCCATCCATCATTTAGCGATTCAGAGCGGCTCAGTGCAGCTCAGTTCGGCTGTAATTGTGTATTTCACTTTGGTAATTATGTCATAACCTCAGTGTATAAGGCGATTTAAACTTTTCAGAAATATATTAAGTTGATTCAGAAGTATGAAGAATTTGTTGTGAATTTGCTCAAACTGCCCAGCGGGTTTCTCTGATTTTTCTGAAAAACATACTTGCTAACATTGCTAACTATGGAATGAACTTCTGGGGTATTGAAGTATATCTACTCAATTTTCTATTCTACTCTACTCACTATTCCCTACTCAATCATATCTCTCTATCTCTCTTATTTTAAATATCTCTTTAACATACGAATCCATACCCATTCCCATAATATTATAATCACAAACGCTTAATAACTACTGGCTCTTGACTTCGCTTCGAACTGACAGTGTTTTAAATAGACCCTAATTTGATTACTTAATACTAAACATGAATACTAATATTGAGAGACTTGGTCGATTGAACTGCGCAACTCAAATGAAATTAGCTTTCATGCTCGTTAGGCAAACCGTTTATCGTTAATTGGAGAAAACTCAGGAGCCGTAATCCAATTGATGAGTAATGAGCCTCGCCTCTTAAAACCCTCTTTAATGACCTTCCACCGAACGACCTATAACTCGCAGAGGAAAAGCAGTGTAATGACATAAAGGAAATTGAGGTTCGTTTCTCCTGAAATGTTATTTTAAATTAGAAAGGTTACTGTTTATTAGGGTTCCGTACAACAAAACGAAAAACGGAACCTTTATCACTCGAATATCTGGGCGACCGCAGTACACAGTCAATTTACTCCGAAACTACTGGGAAAAATGAGTTGAAATTTGGTACTCATGTATTTTTTTGTGACCCTAAGACGATGGTATAAAGTAAACAACTGATTTGTTTTTAAAAATTAACGAAATCAAAATTAAACAAAAACAAACAGTTTTTGTGCAAATCGTGTCGTGTTATAACGTCAAATGAAAGAGCTTGTTGTTAGGATCTCAAATATATTTTTGTTATAGTTCTACAATGGATAGTTTTAAAATAATTCAAGAAAGAACTAAAATTAAAGCCAAAAACTGACCTCCGCCTTATCTCCAAACTACTGACGCTAGAATTTGAAAAAAAAATAGTTCTTTACTTAAATATTACAGGAAAACCTATGAGAAGTCTATAGTTTTAAAAAAATCGGCAAAAATAAATAAAATTGAAAAATAACTGTAAATACATAAAGTACGGAACCCTCCAAGCGAGTTTAACGCGCACTTGTCAAGTTTATTTTTTAATTTTAAATGATAAGCGTATTATTCGGATCAGATTTGTAATGTAAGTTTGTAAGGTCAAATTATCGTCAATGTTGCTAGTGTTGGAGAAGATGGACATGATGGTGAAATGATCACCACTCCCCGAATATCAACGAAACAACACATAATTAATTCCTCGTCAGCAAAATAGAAAAAAACAGAGTTGAAGTCCATTGAATCCAGTAGTAGTGTGAATCATGACTTTAGTGGCCGTGTACCGACTGGTTTAAGTTTTATTGGTTTCAGTAACTTATGGCGAATAATGTTTTTATTTCCTCAGACATAATGGCGGATCCTAATGTTCAATCAATCTTTCCGTAACCCTTAGTATCCTTAATATTATATATGTGAAAGTTTATTTCCGAGGATTTGTGTTTGTTACTCTTTAACGCAAAAACTACTGAACGGATTTTAATTAAATTTTGCACATAGGTAGACCTGAAATAAGTTATAGGGTACTTATTATCTCATAAAACACGATCAAAGCCGTGCTGCGGCTAGCGGCTGTAGCCCATTTATAATAGCAATCAGCAACGTTTAACTGGATCGAAGACCAATGCGACGGTTACAGATGCGTCACAAATTTTTAAAACCCGACAACTTAAAAACGATTGATCACGAATCAATCCTGTCGTTTTCACAAGAAAAGCTCTTTTGTATAATAAAAAATCTAACATCGTTTTAAAATAATTCTTGACAAAAATAACCGACTTCAAAATTAGGAATTAGGGATTTATTACTGCTCATCAGATCTCGCTCTTTAAGTAGGACCACATGACAAGCACCAGCTTTCGGTTAAAAAAAGAATCATCAAAATCGGTTCACCCAATCGAAAGTTCTGAGGTAACAAACATAAAAATACAGTCGAATTGAACCTCCTCCTTTTTTGAAGTCGGTTAAAAATAAGAAGAACATCATTATTGGGATTTACAATGAAGAATAAAGAACCTCGAAGGATAGGGCAATAAGTCGAGTTAGTAGTCTATCAGTATAGTAATTTCTTCCAATTCACGTCTAGTAATCTATATTTGTAGCCTGTTTTATAAATCTTTCATCACAAATAAATACATGCAACAATGCACCCATCTCGGCCGAATGTTATGCTCTCCTGAACATATTGCCTCGAACAAAAATAGAAAAGGCATTCTACCACAAACCAAACCTAAGGTAACAAAGGACTTATATATATCTAACGGCTAACCTATAATATGCTGTGTGTATATTTGTATCGTGTATGTATAATTCGAATACACTTTGTATGTAACAAATACCGGCGGTAAATCTCATGGTCACTTTTGTCCGTTATAACACTATACATGGAATACAGTGGAACTAACGTGTTGCTAGCCAATAAGAAAATGATAAACTCCCCTGCTGACATACATAATATATTGTACACAATAAATATGTTTTATCATTAAACGAAAACACAGCCAGGTTAGCTAATTACCACTACATACGAACTTTGCACGGTTACTGCCACTAATAATATGATATTAGTTGCAAAAAAATATTTCATTAGTGACATAAATTCATACATTTATTTAAATAGGCCACTTACCTTGTATTTACGTCGTTTTCTTGCTGAATCCTAACCTAATCTTCAGACATTCTACGCGATACGGCACGAGTAGAATGGCAATGTGTACTTGAAAATTATTTAACCGGCATGTTTGCCATTTAATCAAAGTGTAATCTACTTATTTTAATGTTTTTTTATAGATATTTCCCGTGATACAGACAACCGATCTACTCGGCGGCGCGCGGGGCACTGACCAAGGCTCCGTTTGCCCCGCGCCGCCCTGCGCAAAGATTAGGTTAAAACTGAAGCCTGAAAAACAACCAGAAGTTCAATTATGCCGAATTCGTAGCTCCCCTTTGTCTAGAGATTTAAGGTATACTCCATCACGCTGCTCTAGTTAGGATTGGTGGAGTTTGTCTTTTACACTTATAGCACATTTATTAATATTAATTAGATGTTTATTTACGAGACGACTCTCGATATTAACAGTGACTCTACCATTTTAAAGAGAGTGCTTAAAACTCTAATTTGGAAGATAATAAATTGTTTATGTGAAGGTAAATATATGACATCTTGGTTGTTAAACGTTTAGCAGCATTGAATTCAAGACGGAAATTGAATTTGTAATAAACTTTGTTTTCTAAAAAGCTTTCTTGAGTTTCGAAAAACATATTCTCATAAGTAAGATTGCAAAATGTAAAACAGCAACTCAATTGTGAATGTGTTGTCTGCACAGGATACCTAATCTGTGGCATGGCATCGTTGGGCAGGCAGCGAATGAGGGAGAGCTCGGGAGCCCTTTACAGACCTTTGTTTTGCGACGCGAGAGTATTCCAATCACTTGCCCATTTATAACGCGATCGTTTCTGTTTCCAGATGGGTTTGAGAACCAAAAATAGAACGATATGAATATATTGTAACGCGGTGTCCTACGTGGGCGACTCAACGCGAACGCGAAGCGACGCGGCGCGATGCGAAAACAACAAACAGTTGAAATGTGTTGAAGTGTCCTACGTTACAAAACGCAGGTAGAGTGCGCTGCGGCGCGGCGCGATTTGACGCGAACGCGATCAGTTGGTTTGATATTTTCGCGCGAACTTCAGCGGCGCGGCGGATGTCAGTGGCGGTGAAGGGACGATTCGCGTGCACGTAGGACAGAGCCGCCGCATCGCACCGCATCGCACTGAAATCGCACCGGATCGCTTCGCGATCGCGTTCGCTTTGAGTCGCCCACGTAGGACACGGTGTTAGCAGTCTCGAAGAAAATGATGGCGTGGGGGCAGTGCCAATAAATAGACGTGCGCTGGGCAGTAACCGGCACTTTGCTCTTGAACGTCTTTGCGAGCGGAAGCTCTGCCGGATTGCGTACTCGTAGAATTAATTAGTGGGACGATTTGTTTTGTGAGGTTTTGATTAGATTGTCATAATAAAATTATCTAGTACTAAATTAAAATAAAAAGGTGGTGTTTGTTATTTTTTTTAAGAAATATTTCTATTAGTTCCTAAAATCAGGCGTGGGATTAAAACCAAGCCTACTGCCTAGTCGCTTTGGTCATCATAATTTTAACAACCTAAAAACCTTTATAAAAACTCTCACGAATCAAACCTACCCACTTTTGTACGAAAGTCGTTCTTAGTGTTACAAAAATGGCAATGCCGCCGTGAGGCAACGCGTTCTCGCAACAAATGGCGCTAATACACCATCATAGATCTCACTCGCGATATAGGCGCCGTAGGTCTCCGTCGCGTACACCCTCTCGTGGGTTGCACTCGCGGTAATACCAACATAGGTCACATTCTTGTACTCGTGACCGCTCCGTGAAACAAGCATTGGATTCACTAATGTCGCGTTTGAATGCTATCGAAGAAATCAAGAAGAAGAAGCGTATCAGTGACACCTACATGAATAAAGATCGTCTAATTGCACCAATGTGCTTCAACTGTGTGTTCTTCATCACCAAAGTTAAATACCTGGGCAGAGTCATCAGTCATGGTCAGGTTAGACCGAGCGCCAGGAAAGTTGAGGCATTAATACATACACCTGTGCCAACTAACGTTAAGCAGGTTTGCCAATTCTTAAGGCTTGCAGGTTACTTCCGAAGAGATAACGAAGCGCGGCGCCAACTACCTGCCTTTAATTTTGTTGATACTGATGAGAGCGCATCGCGGCTCCTTGTACCGTGGCTTACGATGAACATCGTCGGTCATTGGATGGCGACATGATATAACAGGTGATCTGTATGAATTCGCATTTCAGGTTTTTCAGATATGATGTACAAACAGTGGACAGCGAGCATGTAAAATAAGGATTCTACAAAGTATCGAAATAATCATTAAGGTTTGAGGTTATACACGAAAGGAAAGTAAGACAGCGATTCGGTATGGCATATTTTTATTTCATCGAAAAATCCGATAGTATTTTCGTGTAGTATACACTGGAAGTCAAGCAGTGTAAATGGTGCCGTCATCTTGAACTGTCAAAAAAAAAAACACCTGACAGAATTTTCAGAGTTAAGATTTTGTAAATTTTATTTTGAGTAAGAATGTTGTGCTTCGAAAAACTGGAACATGCAAGGATTTCCTTAAAATAAGATTGATTAGAAAGAACTGGTTGGAATGGTGGTTTGCGTAAACTACAAACCATTTCGTTGTATTTGTGCTTGATTCAACGAAGTATTATAAAGTCCATTGTACAGTATCTTTCAAAGTAATTATGATTAACAAAGTTAATCAAAGTCAGTGCAAGTATATTGTTTTGTGGCGCCAGGGGCGTTCTGTGGATGATATCAAGAATTTTCAATTTTCAAACATCTTGATAATCTTTAATTATCATCTACCCTCAGTTCAGAAAAATAACAATTAGACATTTCGTGTTTTTGTCTTTTGTTTTTTTTTGTGTGTGTTTCAGATAAACTAAGTGACAATGACAGTTGTATAGGCATGCAACCTGTGAATATCTGAACGGTGACGAGAAGTTGCATCAATGCGAGATAACGAAGCACGTGAGAACGGACTGCGGGACGTTCACGAATGGACTGCGGGACATTCGAATTTGGTTCAAGATGCTTCCAAACAAACGAAGCACGTGAGAACGGACTGCGGGACGTTCACGAATGGACTGCGGGACATTCGAATTTGGTTCAAGATGCTTCCAAACAAACGAAGCACGTGAGAACGGACTGCGGGACGTTCACGAATGGACTGCGGGACATTCGAATTTGGTTCAAGATGCTTCCAAACAAACGAAGCACGTGAGAACGGACTGCGGGACGTTCACGAATGGACTGCGGGACATTCGAATTTGGTTCAAGATGCTTCCAAACAAACGAAGCACGTGAGAACGGACTGCGGGACGTTCACGAATGGACTGCGGGACATTCGAATTTGGTTCAGAATGCTTCCAATCAAACGAAGCACGTGGGGACGGACTGCGGGACGTTACGCCACGTGTTCCGTGGGGGCATTTTGACACCAGCAGCACTCGAGATATCCGGTTGGATCAACTTGAGTGAGGGTAAACTGCGGGATACCCAACACATGTAGAGACGGACTGCGGGACGTTCTAGAGGCAATAAACTGCGGGGTATTGCCCTACATGTGCAAATTTGTATGTCTGTGATAGAAAGCCTGTGATGTAAGAAATAACGTATGCAAGACGTTTGTGAGGCCTGGGTCTCGCGGAAGCTCAGGATATTGATCTTGTTCTTCTGTGTAACCCTATTCTTAAATTTGTATGTTCGATGATGAATGTGTCAGGGCCTCGAAAGAGTGATGAATGTTTGAGCTAGGCATATTTGTGCAGCATATAGCTGTTCAAAAATTTATTTCATGGTTACAGGCAGCGAAAACAACGAGGACACCGACGGTGGTGAGCAGCTTTCGCCTAAGGTCCACCCCGACCTGGCTGTGGCCGGTCCTTTTGGATGCCACATCGAAGGCGATTCTGCAAGCCCCGGTGGGCTCCCCAACATCTAAGACGCGGCCGTGGACGACGCGTAGACAGGAGAGGCCGTGTTAGCAGTCTCGAAGAAAATGATGGCGTGGGGGCAGTGCCAATAAATAGACGTGCGCTGGGCAGTAACCGGCACTTTGCTCTTGAACGTCTTTGCGAGCGGAAGCTCTGCCGGATTGCGTACTCGTAGAATTAATTAGTGGGACTATTTGTTTTGTGAGGTTTTGATTAGATTGTCATAATAAAATTATCTAGTACTAAATTAAAATAAAAAGGTGGTGTTTGTTATTTTTTTTAAGAAATATTTCTATTAGTTCCTAAAAATATTTATTGAGTAATCCTTGTATTCCGTTAGAGTGCGAATACGGTATTAGGTTTACGGTATGAGGTTGGTAACTGATTTAAAATTGATTGCAGGTTTACAGTTGGTTTTAATAATAAATAATAAGTAATCTATCGCAAAAGAAGGTCCTATGGCCCCTACTCAGAGTCACTAACGGTTACGGAGTGATTTAAGTAACAGTTAGTGGCTCTGAGTTGGGGTGTGAATAGGACTTCGATTCCTGCATGCACTTCTGATTAGAAGATAAAGTAATTATTATGATAATATTTAATTATCACTTAGTGTCGGTGTAGGAAAATCGCGAGGAAAAGTGTGTCCTAGCACCAATGAATGTGTGTGTTCTTGTCTTTTTGTGTTTTTCATGGCATCCATGACAGATGAAAACCTATGAGCGTGTACCGGTTTAAAAAAAAACACCATTCGCACTTCTATGTTGGCTAAGACTTCTCACGTTGTGAGAGTAGACTTGAACCCAAATCTAGAGCATTTATATTGTAAGCATCATTAGATAAATTACCGTCACGTTATTGTAAAATTAGTACTTAACTTGATTTCACTGACAACAACGGCCAATGAGCGGGCAGCTTTCTCGACCAATCACAAGCTCTTGTGGAGAGGGTACTAGTGGAGTGGGGATTTTCCCCGAGGTGACAACGCTGCCCGCTCGGCAGTTAGTTTTGGGACGTCGAGCAAGAAGCTCGACAATATTGTAATAGTGTATAAGTGTAACAGTGTTTGAAAGTGGTGCATAAAATAATATTTAAACAAAGGAGTTATCTTTTATTTCACTATCATCTATAGCAAGAGCCAGCCCCTAGCTTCGTCGGATTAGCAAGAGCCGACATTTCAGAAGTGCGATCGGACGCAAAATCCACAAAGATAAGTATAAATTATTATTTTTTTTCTACGATCTTGCCGAATACACTGATAAAATTAAATATAGACCGCATGCCATCTAACTTTATTATGAAGAACATACAGTACTTTAAGCGTACAGGCAGCTTATTATTATTATATTTTATTTAATTTTTTTTCTTTTCTTTTCTTTCTTTTATTTTTGATAACTTTATAATAAGTCGCTATAACGAATGAATGTCACCTTGAAAATAAATTAGTGGTCAAGCTGGAAATCTATCCAGAACCTTAATGGCCAGTAGGACTGCTGACTGCCACGTTAGTAGTGTAGATTATAAATAAATATATATAAATAATATAACTCTTAAAAAAAAGGGGAAAGCGCACCCTCGTTACTTATTAATATTTTAAACGGGCCAGTCTTTTATTCGTTCTGATTCGCATTACTCAATTATTACGCATTACTAAATTTAAAGCAGGCTACCAACTTTTAAGTTTTTATTGTGCTAATATTGCTTACATTTTTGATGCCATGTTTATTCCAGGCGATAATTTATGCATGTATTTGTAGCTGAAACAAATTAATCAATTACGTTTGTTTTTCAAGTAAGCTCTAATAGTAATTACAAAATTTGTGACTCCCTCAGTCACTGATTATAAAGTATTGTAAAAATTACTGAATGATCTACTAATCATAAAATTTGAAATAAATGCCATCTATGTGCATCGCTGTACCTAACTAAGCGAAACACTTCAAATTTTTGTATACCCCAATTAAGTTTTGTTCCGCCCGTTTATATTATGGGACCCGTTGAATCTTAATACTTATTCTAAATAAATAAATGATTAATAATAATAAACTTTATTGTACTTGTTGAACCTTTATTGCCTTCTGTTTGAAAATGCTTTCAGTGAATCCTCCCGAACAAGGGTTTTCTCCGTCCCGTCCGAAGGGGATGCAAAGTGGCCATGAGGAAGGAGGTGCAACTCTTCAGGGCCTTGACACGAGCGGCCAAACCAGCTACTGCTTGGGCAGCTGCTCGCACAGTCGGGCCACTCGCCGCTCGTGCAGCCGCTCGCACAGTCGGGCCACTCGCCGCTCGTGCAGCCGCTCGCACAGTCGGGCCACTCGCCGCTCGTGCAGCCGCTCGCACAGTCGGGCCACTCGCCGCTCGTGCAGCCGCTCGTACAGTCGGGCCACTCGCCGCTCGTGCAGCCGCTCGCACAGTCGGGCCACTCGTCGTTCGTGCAGCCGCCCGCACAGTCAGGCCACTCGCCGCTCGTGCAGCCGCTCGCACAGTCGGGCCACTCGCCGCTCGTGCAGCCGCTCGCACAGTCGGGCCACTCGCCGCTCATGCAGCCACCGCACGCGCAGCCGCCGCTCGCATAGTCGAGCCACCCACCGCTCGCATAGCCGCGCCAACAGCCGCCACTCGCGCAGTAGAGACAGCCAGGTGAAGGGTGATAGTATCACGACTAATACTTTTAAAACTGTAAGATGCTTTCAATGATAAAAAAAAAAACAGATACGCCATGCCCTTATAAATCAACAAAAAAAAAAATCTGTTCCGAAAACAGCAACAACACACGCGCGTTTGTCTTTTGTTTCACTACACCAATCACAGATCCCAACACACAATGCATAAATGCGGTTCAAACAGTAGATCAGAGAAAGTCTTGGACAACCGAATGAAACGAATCCGTGATAAGATGTTATTATAAAATCATAAAAATAGAGCACCCATCTGACAGCCTACAGGAAAAGTCTAGCATACCTATCAGACCAAAGAAGGGTTATAATGCAGAGTAAATTTATTAGTAACGCTAGACTTCAGACCATACAGGAGGATTTCTCTTGAAGAGATTAGAAACCTCCAAAAAAATTCTATAACATAGTAGATTACATAAATTTATTTATTTATTTAAAACTTTATGCCCCATACATACGTACAGATGACAAAGGCGGACTTAATGCTAAAAGCATTCTCTCCCAGTCAACCTTCAGGCAGTATGAACACAACGATTTGGCGGCAAGAGTAAAAATAAAAATAATTAAAATACAGGATATTGCGTGAAAATTTAATACGTACATATAAAATAAAATATAATATATAGAAATAATATAAACAACATATAAATTCGCACATACTAACAAAACGTGTTACAAAGATGACAATTTCAAAGTTACTCACTGTATACTGCGGCTATTTGCAATGGAGCTAAAGTTATCCAAATTAATTAGGTACACCCCCACTAATAGATATCGTATCACAGGCTGGCAAAAGAGATAAATGGATAGATGGCAAAATAAAATTGCAAACCTTAGGAGAGATATTGCCAGATACATTACATAGACCAAATAAACAGCACACACAAAACTCATTCAAAACATGAAGAACCAAACCTGAGCAATTTTTAGATATCCTATAACAAAAACTAAACACTGCCTCTAATAGGCTTAAAAGATATTTAAACTGTACTAAGATAAAAGAAATACACAATTAAAAAATAATGAATGTCAATTTTATAGTACACTTACAAAAATAAAAATAAAAATTCAAAATCACCCAGGTCATACACAACACAAACAAGGCTTCCACGTCCTGATGTATTACATCACTTCTGGGTAAACATCTGGGCGAAACCTGTACAACATACATATCGTGCTGATTGGATACAGAGAGGTTATGAAAAATACTCTTTTGTACCAGAAATGGAATTTAACACAGTAACAATGGACAGATTTATCAAAGTTCTCAGTAAAACCCATAACTGGAAAGCTCCCGACACTGTAATACCGACTAACAACAATATATTATAGTTTCTGGTATAAGAAACTCACAACTCTCCACCCAATGTTACACAAACATACTAACGCGATTTTATTGAAACATCTAACATGATGCCACATTTTGTTACACAGGGAACAACATAGGTATATGATACCAAAGAATAATGACACCCAAAACCCTGCTAATTATTGACCAATTACTTGCCTTGAAACATTTATCAAATCATCACATCGTGCATAGCAGCGCACATAGATAAACACATAACAACATATTAGCTGGAGAGCACAAATGATGTTTTAAAATGAGCAAAGACTGTAAAGAGCAACGCATTATAGGTACGGTGACAATCAAGCAGGCCCTAAAAAGAAAAGCGGACATAGCCACTATGTATATAGATTATCAGAATCACATAGCTGGCTAATATACATATTGCACCATTACAATATTCACCCATCACTAATAACATTTTTAGAATACTCCATGCGATACTGGCGAACGAAACTCAAATTAATGAGCTCAGATGCGGATGAATCTGATGAAATCCCTATACGAAGAGAGATCTTTCAAGGATATGCGCTTAGTTCCTTATGGTTTTGTCTCGCTCTCAACCCTCTATCTAATATATTAAGCTCATCTGACCAAGGACTCACTGTTACCTACGGACATACACTCACTTCATTAACACATCTTATGCACATGGACGACATTAAATTATATAGTAACAGTTCCCAATCACTTCACAACCTTGCTGACATCACATACACATTTTCTCAGGGCATTCATATGTAATTTGAGATCGAAAAATGCAAAACATTCACAATCAATAATGGTAACGTAGTAAATAATAACTATACAACTAGCTACTGGAAACCAAATTAAGCCACCTGATCACAGAAGTTCATACAAGTATTTAGGGTTTGAGCAAACTGGGAAAAATTTACCAGAAGCAAACCAAGACAGACCTTAAGAAAAAAAAATTCAGACATCGTCTCAATGCTATACTCCGAACACAATTAAGCTCAAGTATCATCATAAAGGCAATGAATACATACTCCCTATTCTTATCTATATGTAATGTATCTATTCTTTTAGTATTATATCTTAGTCACGATCAGAACTAAAAGCCCTCCAAAGAATAGTTAATATTTTCTATTGCTGGACAACGCAAACACCACCCCGCTCTTGCGTACAGAGACTGAGTCTACCCCGTGATGAACGAGGTAGGGGAATTATAGACATAAATAACTTACACAATAAACAGATCACTTTGCTTAGGTTTTATTTCCACAAACGTGCTGAAAAAAATCTTGACTACACAAAGCAACTGTACAGATGGATAAACGACCGACCCTTCTTAATCTACATAATAACAATATACAGAGAAATGAGCAAGTGACAAACAGAAAAAAAATACACTTTAATAGCCCAGATATAACTGTATTAGATAAAATAAAAATAAAAAGATGTAGCATTCCTTATATATGTATATTGCAGTTTGTAATACACACATACATACCGAAAAGTTGGTTAAATACATGGATCTCCAAATAGAATTAAAAATCCATTGGGGGATTAAAACTGTTAAAACTGTTCCAATCATTATTTCTTCTACTGGCATTACACCTAAGACTTCACACACTAGTCTCAATACATTAGATACACTCATCCATAGTCGCACTGATGCAAAAGGCTACAATACTAAATACATGTCGAATAGTTAGGAAATTTCTGCATTAGTAAATAGGCACTTGGCTTCAGCCCGTGTTTTGACCTCTTAGGAGAGTTTGACGTAACTTTTACATATATAATAAATAATTATATTGTGATCATATTATAGTGAATAATATTAATTACACGCAACGTCATAAAGAATGATTGTTCCTAATAATATGATGAGAGATATTATTAATATTTAAACATAAATAAATAATAATAAATATATATTCCATCCATCCATCCATCAGCACTTGTAGGTCCACTGCTGGACATAGGCCTCCCCTAACTTGCGCCACTGACCGGTCCTGAGCCTTCTGAATCCAATGGATGCCCGCTGTCTTCTTCAGGTCGTCAGTCCACCTGGTCGGGAGGCGTCCTATGCTCCTTTTTCTGAGACGTGGGCGCCATTCGAGGACCTTTCTTCCCCAACGGTTATCGGTCCTTCGCACTATGTGGCCAGCTCATTACCACTTCAGCCAGCTAATTCTTTGAGCTATGTCGGTTATCCTTGTTCGTCTACGGATCTCCTCATTTCTGATTCGATCACGTAGAGAAATACCGAGCAATAGCCCTTTCCATAGCCCGCTGCGCTACTCTGAGCTTGTGGATTAGGCCAATAGTAAAGCACGACGTCTCGGATCCGTATGTCATCACTGGCAACACACACTGCTCGAACACCTTCGACTTCAGGCACTGAGGTAGTGTTTTGGACGACAAGATATGACGCAGTTTCCCAACGCAGCCCATCCGAGTTGGATTCTACGAGTGACTTCTTTCTCGAAGTTGGACTTACCCACCTGGATCACTTGTCCCAGGTAATTGTATTCGTCTACAACTTCGAGAGCAGCGTCATCAACAACAACCGGTAAGGGTGTGACATGGACATTCGACATGATTTTCGTCTTGACCATGTTCATCTTAAAACCTACCCGTTGTGAGGCGCTGTTCAAGTCCCCGAGCATTGTACCAAGTTCTTCCAGGGAACTCGCCAGGATGACTATATCATCGGCATATCGCAGGTGTGTGATGTATTCGCCATTGATGTTAATGCCACGTCGTTTCCACTCCATCAGCTTGAACACGTCTTCCAGCGCAGCGGTGAACAGTTTTGGGGATATGACATCCCCTTGTCTGACACCTCTCTGCAGTTGGATGGGGTCCGTTGCTGTGTCGTGTACTCTGACTGCAGATGAGTACACACACTTCAACACCTTAGTATACGTAATAATATATATTTATTAAATTAATAATAATATAATAAATATATATTACGTTCAAGGATTTCCCTGGCCCTTGATTGTAATATTTCGGGACCTCCCTGGTCCATTATTTCTAGGACATTCCTGGTCCTGTTACTATGTTGTACATCCCTGGTCCATTATTTCTAGGACTTTCCTGGTCCTGTTTCTATGTTGTACATCCCTGGTCCATTATTTCTAGGACTTTCCTGGTCCTGTTACTATGTTGTACATCCCTGGTCCATTATTTCTAGGACTTTCCTAGTCCTGTTACTATGTTGTACATCCCTGGTCCATTATTTCTAGGACTTTCCTGGTCCTGTTACTATGTTGGACATCCCTGGTTCATTATTTCTAGGACTTTCCTGGTCCTGTTACTATGTTGGACATCCCTGGTTCATTATTTCTAGGACTTCCCTGGTTCTTTATTAGATTTTGGGACTACCCTGGTTCCTTGAAATGAAATGAAATGAAATGAAATGAAATGATATTAATTTGCAAAAATTTGGTTACAGAAGGTGTTGGCTGGATGTCGAATATCGCTCACATTTGCCAAGAATAGAGGCATACAAATTATTTCTTAAAATAATTAGTTATTATCAACTAGCAATGATATTAAGAGTTCGAATCTATAAAATTTATCATTATACATTTTAATTGATTGAAGGTCATGCACATACCTATTTACATTGAATAATATGAATTAATTCAAATTCAAAATTATTTATTGTTCGTCTACAATATCAATACACAATAATTGACAGTTGTTGGGACCACCCTTTGAGCGTTTTCTTGCTTGTGTTAGGTGGCCCCCTCTTCCATAACAGTTTTGGTAGACTTATTATAACAATATTATTTAAGATATTATTAACTTACTGGAGCTAATAATTAAATTAGGTACCATAACGTGTTTACAAATAATATATATATTTTTAATGCAATTAATTACTTATTAATGTCACAATCTTAATGAATTTTAAATTATAAGAATAAATTTAGATGTCAGTTTTATCGGATTCAGTCAAGTTAAAATGTGAGTACAGAATTGATTTAGTTGATTATTAATCGAGTTATTTTACATAGATTACTTATTGCTATTAATTTGTTCGTCCATAAACTCTCTTAAACTATAATAACACTTTTTGAGTAGCCATTGATGTGCTTGCTTTTTGATATGCCATTGATGTGCTTACTTATTTATGTTTAGCTTATTTTAGTTTAGACCCTTAGTTAAAAGTAAATTATGGTCAACATGTAAAATAGTAATAGCTATTATATTAGTATTATAACTGTAATCTACCCATGTAATCTACACATGTTTTATCATCAATCGCTCGAGGTCGAACGACCAAATTGGATGGCCGACTGTAAGCATCATTAGATAAATTACCGTCACGTTATTGTAAAATTAGTACTTAACTTGATTTCACTGACAACAACGGCCAATGAGCGGGCAGCTTTCTCGACCAATCACAAGCTCTTGTGGAGAGGGTACTAGTGGAGTGGGGATTTTCCCCGAGGTGACAACGCTGCCCGCTCGGCAGTTAGTTTTGGGACGTCGAGCAAGAAGCTCGACAATATTGTAATAGTGTATAAGTGTAACAGTGTTTGAAAGTGGTGCATAAAATAATATTTAAACAAAGGAGTTATCTTTTATTTCACTATCATCTATAGCAAGAGCCAGCCCCTAGCTTCGTCGGATTAGCAAGAGCCGACAATATACTTAGGAAGTCATTACGTTCCGTTGTCATTATACCTTTCTGCAATAATAAATCTAAGGCAATTAAATAAGCAGCAAATGAACAGTCTATTATTCATTGTCATTTCGTCGTTAATAGAAAGATATCACCTCGTATCTAATTCCCGCACAATACGAACCAGGTCGCCCTTCCCAGACCTTTGTTCCGAGCGCGCAGTATTCGAGCCATCTGCTGATTAGAAACACCGTCATTCAAGTTATTTGTATGAAAACGGTTCAAACTTTTTATTAAAGCTACACGAGTGACACGACTGAAATATTTCGCTTGACGTTTTTAAGGGATCATTTTTGATATTATTTTATGGGAAATTTCTACCTGCGGTTTAGCTCGCGAGAAACTTTTCTATGAAAGGTTATCGTATGTCCCTCTAATACTGGGTTTCAACCTTTACACCCTTAGTTAAAAATAGTTTGATAAAAGTAGATTCACGCGTTATTATTTGTATGTAAAAACAACAACAACAACAACAATAAATTTTTATTTATCTTCACACAAAAAATATTAGAGATTAAAAGAGTAAAGTACAAAATTTCAAGTTAGAAAGTATTTTTTGAAGCTATCCTATATAAACTTTTAACCTCTATATTAATACCACATTTATTGACAAGTACATTTATTTATTTGTACTTATAGTAAGTTGAATTAACTAAAATAGGTACTTTCTTATTGTACGTCTAATGGTCGTAGCGCACATATCAACTCGGAAAGGGATCGGCACCGGATCGCCTCGCCGTCAACCTAACGTAAGCGCGTTACCAACCGACTAGCAGCTCCGAGTCGACTCGGCTACGGCTAGGCGACGCCGCGCTTACGGCTCGCCGGCCACTGGTTGACGGAATGAATGACAGCAGTTCGCCGACGCAGCGGTAGCCGCGGCGCGGGGCGTGCACGAGGAAACGGAAAGTCGAAGGATAGCGTACGGTGAGACGTAAGCGCGGGTACGGCAAGTCGTCCACGCACCGTACCGCGGTTCGTGAACTTGTCACGAGGCGAGGCGATTACGTTACGAATCCGATAAGTGTGCTTTACAGTAGGGAGTTTTATACAAAGAATACTGACATGCAAGAGTTGATACGTTTACGTTCCGTTTACGAGTTGATATGTGTGCTACGCGCATATACCGTACAAAGAATCTCGTGTCTAAATAATCAATAGCTTCGGCTCTACTTTGATGAATCAGTCACGCGGAAGGAGGCTCCTCTTCATAATATTAGTACTGACTTGTATAGGGTAATTTTCTGTAGTAATTCATCATGTAACTCATTCATTCATTCTAAACATTCCCAAAACTTATATTAAGGCTTATTGTAAATTACCGTCTATTAGTATGTTTGTGAATAGCTTAATTGTAAGTTTCAGTATTGTATCATTTTATTATTGTTTAATTTCTATGTATTAGTTTTTTAATGTGTTATACGTGTATTCTATGCTTCCTGAAATTGATTTGAATTGTTTATAATCATAAGTTTAATTTTAAGTGCTCCCATGCAGGATTTGAATATGTCACGTAGGATCTACATAATTGTCATGGCAGTGCTGAAAACCATCAGATGGTCGTTTGCTGACTACATAAAAATTTTCTCCACTACGGAATGAATTAAATATCTATGTACCTACCTATCTGTTGACAATGATTCATTCTCATAACAATTGAATAAATCTGTACAATACCTATAAGTACAGTCACGAGCATAAATATATTACTATTGACACGTCAGCAATAATATCTGCCCAAGAATGCGTTCAATAATATCTGCTGCACGGACGCAACAAAAATATCTGATATTCATAGACAGCATATTAAAGTGACGACAAAATTATCTGATAAAAAAGTACATCAAATAATTGTGACAACCACCCAAAACAAAAATATGTGACGACATTAGTCACAAAATAATGTGATCACCCTCGGAGTGCAAATATATGTTTGCCGTCTAATTCTACGTTTCTGTAAGCATTTACATTGATTCCTCAATCATAATTATGCATAAATATATGACGTTCAATAGTTGGCAAAAATATCTGACGTAAATCTTTTATTTTTATGCTTTTTACCCGACTGCGCGATGCAAAGCAGGGTAATGTGTTTATCAGTCTATGTATGTTCCTATGTGGCGTCGCGTTGTAGAGACCAAACGGGTTGACCAATTTTGATGATTCTTACATCAATCGATTCGCCTTAACCTTGCGAGTGTCACTAAAGTCATGACAATAAACAGGGACAACCAGACACCATAATTATCTAAATGAAAAAAAAAACAAAATTTGACGAACTACGTCAAGTGGGGTATCGTTAAATAGGTAATCAAAAATGATTTTTAGGTTCATTCATCATTTTTGATTTTAAGTGACAGTTTAGGATATACAGGGTGAATTTTTCAAGTGTGCAAGGATGGTCAAATCCGAAACTATAAGGAATATCGAAAAATGCTTAAAGGAGTCTCAAGACCGATTTTGATTAAAACTAAAACTACATCATTACATTTTTGAAAAATAAATAATCCTAGCCAGGAATCGAACCCATTGATTTTGAAAAAAACACACCCTGTATTATTACACCATTCGATAGTGTCATTGAAAAGGATAAAATTCTGGGAAGTATTGACATACGGCAAATTTAAGGAAAACGTTTAATTTCATTAAAATTCACATTTTTAGTACCTTATCCGTGGACCCGCGGTAATCCGGACCCTTTCTAATCCGGTGCATCCTGTAATCGAGTGGATAAAAGATAAAATATCCATTAAGATTGTAAGCATTTGCATTGATTCCTCAATCATAATTATGAGGCATAAATATATATGACGTTCAATAATTGGTAAAAATATCTTAGTGGGTAGTTTCTTTTCTATCCACTCGCCGCGGTGTTACATTTGAGATTTTTGCTTGTGAATGTTTGGTGAACTGTTTTGACTACATTTATGAAGTTATTTATCATGGCTCGAGTGATTTGATTGAAATAATTACTTTTTAACAAAAAAATTAAACCAACGAAAAAAAAACTCAGAAGCGAAAAATCAAATAAACCATTTAGTATTATAAATTATGATCCTAAATAAACAGTAAATAAATAATTTTGAGACCATGCCAAACAGACAACATTAATTACATGGAGCGTAAAATAACGGCAACGGCATGCGATGCACACGGCAGCAGCAGCGCGGCGCACATCTTTTCACAATTTGTTTTTTCATCAAAATTATTTATTTACTATTAATTTAGGATCTTAATTTATAATACTAAATGGTTTATTTTAGTCAATTTTTTCGCTGGGTATATTTTTGTTAAAAAGTAATATTTTTTTTAATTTTTAGTTGTTATAATTTTTTTTAATCTATATACATATATAAATCAATTGCTGTTCGTTTGTCTCGCTAAAACTCCGAAATGACTTGACTGATTTGGCTAATTTTGATCTTAAAATATTTGTAGAACTTCAGGGAATGTTTAAAAGGTGAGAAACATAAATAATAAGTAATAGAATTACTAAAAACGACAATTTAATTTTCCAATACAAAATGTTCCTAGCTGTGAAATATTTGATGCGTTTTGTCAAATTGTCATTTGGTCGTCAAATATTTATAGGTGCGTTCAGAAATTTGTCTGTTTCATAGCTGTAGTATAAGGTTCGATCTCTTTGAAAACTTAGGACCATAATTATTATATAACTTTCTAATGTAACCTTAGGAACATATCTTACTTTTTTATTTTATAACTGGCAGTTGAGGGAGAGGGACAGGGGAGGGAGAGGGGGGAGTTATTAGGTGGTCCAAAGTTTGCCGGGTCACCTAGTATTAATTATAAATATTGGGGGTAATTTCCAATATGTATCATGTGTACTGTATACAGTCAGTTACATATAAGTTATTACTTATAAGTTATGGGTGGTAGATTCAGTTACCACGTAAAAAAGTGGTAGATGAAATATCAATCATCCCCTATTGTTATACCTTTAGGGGTAAAATTTTGTTTCCAAATTTTAATGAGAATAACTTCAAGGTATACATACACGTATACCTTGAAGTTATGCGTAGCGTAGTTATGAGTAGCAGTGATAGCCTATTGGTTAGAACGTTGGTCTCCCGAACGCGGGGGCCCGGGTTCAAATCCTGGCACGCACCTCTAATTTTCAAATATTATGTGCGTATTACAAGTTAATTATCACTTGTTTCGGTGAAGGAAAACATCGTGAGGAAACCTGCACACCTGAGAGTTCTCCATAATGTTCTCAAAGGTGTGTGAAGTCTACCAATCCGCACTTGGCCAGCGTGGTAGACTATGGCCTGTACCCCTCACATTGTGAGAGGAGACCCCGAGCCCAGCAGTGGGACAATTATGGGTTGTTGCTTTGCTTTTTTGCTATTATACATACACTACCTATCCAATAAAAAAAGAATCGTCGAAATCGGATCTTCCAGTACAAAATTATTGGGGTAACGGGTAAACATTCCGTGGGTGAACAATCAATTATCCCCTATTTTCGTACCTTAGGGTAGGAATAAAATTTTTCAAAAAAAAATAACAGCAACTTCAAGACATATCCTATACATTAAAAAAAGAATCATCAGAATCGGACCACCCCCTGCCGATTGCTGCGTCATTATACATTAAAAAAATATGCGTGTCAAATTGAGAACCTCCTCCTTTTTTTTCGTTGGTTAATAAAATAATCAAAAACAAACTGTTTTTTAATTACCTAAATAAATAATAGTTTAAAAAAACTAAAAAACACGCTTTTATAGAAAACCCAACTAAAAAAAATAGAAAATAAATAAATAAATTAATATTATTAATATTATTAATAATAAAGCTAATCAAAGCGTGTAATTAGGTTTTTCTTTCTTTCTTTCTTTCTTTTTTTCTTTAAGTATTGAATTGTCATCGGTCCTCGATAAGTCTACGAAGTTTGAAAGAAATCTGACCATTTAAAGCTAATTAAAGCATGTAGTTAGGTTTTTCTTTCTTTCTTTTTTTTTCTTTAAATATTGAACCTTCATCGATCCTCGATAATTCTACGAAGTTTGAAAGAAATTTGACCGTTTGAAGTGGGTCAAAATCAAGTCCAAAGAGAAGTTACAAATAAACAGACAAACAAACATACAGGGGAAGCTAATATAAAGCGTGTAAAATAAAAAGCTATTGCACAGTACCATCTCTGTAAAACTCTGTGAATCACTTCAAAAAAAGTGTTGTCATTCGTAAAATCAAAAAGTGTCGAAATTTTCCGTCTAGCCCCCTTTCACAACGCGCGATAAGGAACTTCGTTCCAAAAGTATGAAAAATAAAAGATCGTCAGATATTTTTGCCAACTATTGAACGTCATATATTTATGCATAATTATGATTGAGGAATCAATGCAAATGCTTACAGAAATGTAGAATTAGTAAACGGCAAACATATATTTGCACTCTAAGAGTGATCACATTATTTTGTGACTATAAATGTCGTCACATATTTTTGCTTTGGGCGGTTGTCACAATTTTTTGATGCACTTTTTTATCAGATAATTTTGTCGTCACTTTAATATGCTGTCTATGAATATCAGATATTTTTGTTGCGTCCGTGCAGACAGATATTATTGAACGCATTCTTGGGCAGATATTATTGCTGACGTGTCCATAGTCATATATTTATGCTCGTGACTGTACTTCAACCACAGTATAGCTGGCTGGATACATGATCAAGTATACTTGTCAAGTTTGCAGTTTGACTTGATGCGGCATCCATTTTACATGAGATAGCTATATAGCCAGATAGCCATACCATGGTCATAGGTACTGGCCATACACTGTCAAGTTTACTGGATGCCGCGTCAAGTCCGCTGCAATTTTGACAAGTATACTTGATCGTGTATGGCCAGCATAAGTAGTAGACCTACTGCTTTCTCAGAAGTTATTACTGAATACGTTTAATGTACGAAAACCTGCTACAAAACATTAATCTCTCACTGTCATCAGAATATTAACGTGAACAATTTTATAATCCTAGCAAAAAAGGTACCATGTATTGCTTTTAGCGTCCGCTAAAAATATATTCTGAGAGGAAATGTTACAGGAAAACGTAATATTTCAAAACTGTACATTAACTTAAGTTCGCGAGCGGAAGTAATCCATATTCAGGCGTAAAATGAACTATTATTTCTTGTGTTACCTTACGGTACGACCCCATACCAAGAATCACACGCTTATATCTTAATCGAGGGCGATGAAACGGGTATAGAGACGTTAAACACTATGATTATCTGTAATGACTGTAATATAAAACATTAAATAATTAATTCTTTGTTTTTTTTATCAAATAATTAAATGATCACAACCATGCAAGCAGATTTCAGTGCTTTGTTGGCTGCATGAACATTTTGGAGTTGGATATTCAACACTTAGAGTGATAAAATAAGCGGTAAAAGTTTGTCCAACAAGTTAAAATTGGTACTTTCATGTGCACAAAGTCTCCAGCAATAACATGCCGTAAATGTCTGCCCCATCCGGTAATTTCACACGGAACCACCATTATCGACCGTAGGTGCAAGAATGTCTAGCCTTTGGCATTGAGGGGAAAAAAGAGAAGTATCTTTGCTATAAAACGGCGTCGGTATTGCTGGTATCGTCTGACGCTGTGAAGGGAATTTCACCTTTAGACAGATACCGGTGTTCATTGACATGGTGCTTTTACTCTTTGTAATTGTCTTTGTGGCCGCAGGTCAATTAAAACAATACAAAACACCGCAGTGTACGGCATTGTACACCAATAGTGTGAGGACCAGGATTATTCACAGGAAATAAAGAATTGGGAAAGACTAACTGAAATAAAGAATTGGGAAATATTTCACCCCTTAAAAAAATATTTTATAATTAGACATAGATACACAAACTAACTCCCCTCTAATCAAGTCATAGCGCAGTTCCTTAGTGTAATTTAGTATAGTGCTATGGGTACAAAATGCCATCACAT
Source organism: Thymelicus lineola (assembly GCA_963932265.1). Lineage (NCBI taxonomy): Eukaryota > Metazoa > Arthropoda > Insecta > Lepidoptera > Hesperiidae > Thymelicus > Thymelicus lineola. The sequence continues at coordinate 3,741,209 of OZ010691.1, forward strand.
TAAGCTGAAAACTTATGCGTAAAAAGACTCAGGAAATTTTATTCTTTTTCTGCTAATTTTGCTTCAAGAAATCTTGTGTCGTGGCGTCTAGTTGTCGGCTCCGGGGAGACGGCGTCGCTTACAAAATGAGGCTTGCCACCTCAGCCCTTACGAGTGTGATTGACCTCTAATAAATAAGATTCAGCCCTTTAGGGGTTACAAATATTCATGTTTCTAAAATTATTTACCGGAACTTAACTATTAAGTATTTTGTTTCTGCTTATGCGGGAAAACGTAGAATTTGACAGGAAGGAGGGAAGCCTATCTAGGCGGGAAAATCGTGCCATGCCAGTGTACCTTTGGGATTAGGCTGTTGGTATGGTGATGGGCTCCAGTTTGGCATCTAAGTTGGGCCATTGTATGTAGGGATTAGGCTGTTATAAGGAGACTAAATCTAATATGAGGGAGTTGGTACTCCGTCGGACTTACTTTAGATGGATGGATGAAGCCTCTTCCACGCTGTGTGTTGCGTCATTATGTTACCATACGAATTTACTTAATTTATGTTGTTAAATATTTATGACTTACGCGTAAAAGAATTGTAATGCAAATCCATACATCTCCAATGTATATATTATACAATTAAAAAAGTCGAATATATAATTAGGTAAAGTAAATTATTTTATTACATTCGTATATGCAATATATTAATTAATAGCGTTATAAATCATGTCATAACAAGAAAAAATATAACATGAGAACCACTCTTTAGTTTCGACATTAGAAAAGTTTCAACATAATATTTTCGAGTGAAACGAGATTTTTCCATGCGGAATGAAATTTTAGTTGATAAAACCGCGAAGCAAGGCTGAGTTGGGTTTTCGCATGGCTTGCTGCGTTGCAAAAATCTATCCCCTTTTTCTCACGCCTAGACTTTTATCTAGTATTCCCCAACGTCTGAAAATCGCGGGCGCAATTAGTAGTCGCAAATTCTAAATGAATGAAGTTATTTTTTTAGGAATATTTATTTATGTTTTAAAAAGTTTTGTTTTTTTACTGGGCATACAATCGACTAAATCTATAGTTATACTAAGAATATGTTGCATAGGATACATTTTAGAGAGTGTGCGCAGAAATTACTAATACCCTTAAAGAATTACATAATTACTTATTTCCTCCTTCCTCTTTCCACCATCGAACATCCCGACGCAAAGCAGGTATTCAACCCTTCGTTGTAAACATCCCTCCTGTACACGCTATGTTTCGTCTTTCATTATGCGTACCGTGAAGAACTAGAATAAATTGCCTGCGTGGGTGTTCCCGTTAGATTATAATGTGGGTGTCTTCGAGTCAAAATTCACTTTTGCTTTTACATAGTGCGATACCATTGATGACTTCATTACATCTTACCATCAGGTGGTTTTTTGGTTAAGCACTAGCTTATTTGGTATAAAAAATGTGGTTTATTGAAGGAGCACTAAGAATGGTTTTTTTAATATGTTAAAGGGGTAAAATGTAATAAAAATTTCAATAATACAAAAATTTATTTCATCCGATTTACACTTCACATTTAGAACACACTCATCTTATCTGAATCAATAAAAACCTATCACAGTTTATAAAATGCATCTCCTAAGTAGTAAAATAGAGAATAATAACAATATTTCCGCGGAGTTAGTCTCTTAATGAACAAGCTTTAATTACTTAGGTAGTAGGTATTAGCTTCATTCGATCAATCATAAGCAATAGCTTGTTAGCTCACGTACACGCAATTAAATCAATGACCTAAATGAACTGAAAGGAACTAAGTAATAAGCGAGTGAAGCCATTGAAAGAACGAGTCCATTGAGTTGGCTGGGCGGCCGATCGTCTTAGAGGTTCTGTTGACTTTACGACTTTACAACAAAACATTACCTAATTCACTCCTTTGGGTCGTTTTATTCCTACAAGTATAGTAATCTGTGTTTCAGTCATTCGAATTTGAATTTCGAATAATTTCTTCATTCACTCATCTTTTCTTGTAGTGTTGAAGGATTTGTTCGCACCAGTAAGGCGAAATCTTAAGTTCACGCTCAATTACATTTATTAACGCGTTAATCTGCGCGTACGCTTGTTAACCAGTCCATACCTGGCCATCAGGCTGACCGCTTGCTCTCTGAGCCCAACCACGCCACTGATATTCCACCACCGTGGAAACTCTTCCTCTATACCACTTCATACCGCTTCCATACAGCTCCACTATTATTGAAGGTCGTGTGTGTGTGTATTAAATACAGTTGGACAAACCAACAAGCTGAGACAAGTCGCGTGAAGAATTCATCGTCATCAGAACCCAACTTGAAGGTAAGTCTAGACTGGTCTAGTATGTGTGAACGCACTAAATTCCGCATATTAGGTTGCGTATGGTACTATTGCTATGCAGACGCGTCGACAGGATTAAATAATATACACATGTATTTCAGTTAGTGTTTCTTGACTGAAATATCTTATTGAAACACGTACTTTCCATACGGATTATTTCTTGTACAAATTAGAACTACTTAAATATCTCCAAGAGCGTATGATTCATGTAGCGAAAATATAATGAAATAAAATGTTTGATGTTGTTTATGAAAAAGGTAAGCATTGATATGGATAACACTTGACATAACTCGTAGAACAATGGGTGCGTAGTATAGGTATAAAAAATACTAGTACCTATACCTAATACTAAGTATTTTATTTTATTTATGGAAATAGCAGGCAAACGAGCTGACGATCCACCTGATGGTAAGTGGCTATCGTCGCCCATGTACATCAGCAACACCAAAGGCATCACTGATGCGTTGCCGGCCAAGCAAGAGAGAAGAAAAAGAAAGAAAGAAAGTAGCGGTCCCGAGACCAGTTAGTAATAACGTGGTTTATAGATAAAACATTATCGACTCGTTTATCTCTTATCTGTTATCTGCCATAGGTAGTTAATTCAATTCGTAAGTAAACGAATTAAAATGTATCGTTAAATTTAAACGAATGTAATTTATGTTTTAAATTAAAATAACCACATTAATTTATCCACAATCCTGAAATTGCGGGAAGGTAAGCTTGGAAAGTGTTAATTGCACAATCTATCTTCATCGCAGTGCGTTTTTCATTTTGTGTTTCCTATGATGAAGTAGTTACAGTAGGTACTTAGGTAATGGCCAATGGGGTTGGCATTTTACGTAAATAACCAATAAATGTACGAAATCAAAATGCCTAAAAAATGACCATCCTCCTGATGGTGAGCGGTCAGTGGTTTGTACCATCGGCCATGGACTTCAGTGGCACCAAAGGCATCATAAATTCATTGATGTTTGCCGACCAGGAAAGAAGAAAACCTACCAATGTAGGTTAATAATGTCGGTAAAATTCTTAACAAATATTTTAAACTTATATCAATGGCATCATCATGGACACTTAAACACTTTGAATGCAAACGGGTATTCATGATTCGAGTATTTATAAATGGACATATTAAGAAGTAGTATTAAGTAGTATAAATACTACTTAATATGTCCACCCAGTTACATACCAGATCATGG
>OZ010691.1:3744947-3941143 GCA_963932265.1 Thymelicus lineola
AGCTAAGCCAGTTAGTAATAACGTGGTTTATGGATAAAATATTATCGACTCGTTTTTCTCTTACCTGCCATAGGTAATTAATTCAATTCCTTTACTTATTAAAATGTATCTTACATTAAAATAACCACATGAATTTATCCACAATACTGAAATTGCGGGAAGGTAAACTTGTAAAATGTTAATTGCACAATCTATCTTCATCGCAATGCGTTTTTCATTTTGTTTTTCCTATGATGAATTAATTACAGTACTTAGGTAATGGGGTTGGCATTTTACGTAAATAACCAATAAATATAGTGTAGGGCCCACTGAAAATCAGCGCCGTGGCAAACGCTACGGCAATACGCTGAGTGGGTACCATAAAACACACAACACACGCGAACATTGTATCATAGTTCATAATTATGTTAATTATGTCACCTTAATTAGGTATGTTGTTTGTGCCAGAAATAAATCTTTTCTTTCTTTCAAAAATTTACGAAAATGCTTAAAAAATTACCATCCTCCTGATGGTGAGCGGTCAGTGGTTTGTACCATCGCCCATGGACTTCAGTGGCACCAAAGGCATCATTGATGGTTTGCCGACCAGGAAAGAAGAAAACCTATCAATGTAGGTTGAATAATGTAGGTAAAATTCTTAACAAATATTTTAAACTTATATCAATGGCATCATCATGGACACTTAAACATTTTGAATGCAAACGGGTATTCATGATTCGAGTATTTATAAATTAATTAGTATTTATTAATAGTATCCCAGTTACATACTAGATCATGGTCACATCTAAACAAAAATCATGGGGTACCTACTCACAATTCAAAATTCTTAAGATATTCAAAAGTACAGATTCAGTAGTTTTATTGGGTTGGCTTCCACTACTGGGCACGGGTTTCTCCTCTTGAGGAGGCCTAGAGTATACTCCACCACGCTGCTCTTATGCAGATTGGTTTTTTATTAGTACTTAGTAGGTATACCTATATCAGAGCTTGTTAGTAAATATACTTTACTACGTTATTTCTGAAAAGAGGTCTCCATAATCCCGTCGCCGAGGGCAGCTTAAAGTACTTTGAGATTTGAAAAGTGTTAATTAAAATTCCGGGTGTTTTCATTAAAATTAATTAAAATCGCTACAATTTATACTTCAGTTTCGTTAAACCGTCTGGTTTGCGGGCGGAGGGGCCTTTGTTAGCTCCCGTCACCTGCATATTAACTTTACAGTGTATATTATTTACTAAATGTATTATTTTATTTACTTTAAAGTTACCTATGTAAGGCCATGTATGTACGTGCATTTCGTGTTTACATATTTACTTGTAATTTCAAAGAATTGTGCTGATAAAAATTTAATTAAATATGCCAAATTACACCGTTCTAGTACTTCGGCGCTGTGATGAGGACGAGCATATGGATACTTATACTTACAAGTTACAACATATTGTGTTATAGCTATATACAGAAACTGAAACGTTAATATGTCTGTCCGCCTGCCGACCGACCACTAAGCTTCAACGTTCAACGTTCTGCAGTAATCCTTTTGTGAACCAGGTGAATACACGGTACAATGTACTGTAATTACATCAGGTCACGTCACTAATGATTGTTTAGTTAACGTTATTAACATTTTTAAATGGTATTCGGTTTTATTCAGCTTGCCTTGTTTGTATGCGCCAAATCTTGCAAGCTTAATTACACCTAAGTATAAACTTACTCAATACTCAATACTTTATTGCATAAATATGTAGTAACATGGTGTCACATCACATGCTACACAATAATAACCCTAAAAGGGTGTTGCAATTATATGGGTGGTGGACCAATTCATTTTATTTCAAATATTTTCTATTCTTATTTAGATTAAATCGGGTAAATTAAATTAAATTATGTTACATTACTTCCTCTCATCCTCAGGAGTTGATTTTGCTTCCCCCCCGGGGGTTGCCCGCCTTGTCGTGGCGGGGGGGCTTAGTAACCGTGGACTGGTCACCCACGGTGAACCAAGAGGCAACCAGGGCCGGCCTGTTTGGGCTGCCGGCTGGCCCGAGGAGGGCGCTCCCAGCGGGCTGAATAAGTCCGCTGCGGACGCGCGCCGAGGTGGGACCGTGGAAGATAGGGTGCACCGTTCTCCCTATCTTCTGCGGCCGTGGAGGGATCGCAGGGGGAGAGGCGTGTTGGTATTACGGTGCGCCACTCTCCCTACCCCCTGCGAGCTGGCGGGGCCGTTCCGCCGAAACGGCATTGGTGGGGCCGCAGAGGAAGAGGCATGTCGGTATTACGGTGCGCCGCTTGCCCTATCCTCTGCGGCCGAGATGTGGTCGGTGGAGGAACCACAGACCTGATCCTCCACCGGGTACCAGTTATCTGGTATCCATGGCCTCCTAGTAGCAGACTCAGGGGGAGTTTGCTACAGTACTGGTGGAGGCCGAGGAGGGAGGCGCACCTTACCATCTGGTGCGCCCATCGTGGAGGGCCTTCGGGCTTTCGCGATGGAGCCGCTTGTGGGCGGCTGCCGTTGGCGGGGTCGCGGATGTGTGCGAAAGCGTTCCCGTAACCCCGTCACAAGGCGGCGAGGCGGAAGATGGGGGGGTTTTTAGTGGGTATACCGTGGGTCTCATTAGCCTATACGGGAGTCCCACATAACCACTCGGGTACCCCCTGCGCCCGGGTGGTATGCGTAACGCATTTCCCCCCCCCCCCCCCCCCCCGGAAAAAAAAAGGAGTTGATTTTGCTTTAGTTCTGATGACAATGTATTTTATCATTATGAGCAAAAGTTTTGCTGGTTATCTATCATATATACTTAGGTTGGGATCCAACCAAGAAAGAAAGAGAAGAAAGAAATAAATTGAACATTTTTCAAAATTCAAAATCATTTGGTGTGGTATAAGTGGTGTGTTATAAGTAAGTAAGATGGAGGTACGAAGTATGGATGGAGGTTCTCATTTCAGCTATATTATTTTTTCAATGTTTATTGTTTTACCTCAGAACTCCATCATTTATCATCCGATTTGGATAATTTTTAATCTGCAAAGACAATATTTAAACATTTTAAATCCAAATATTTGGGTGAATTTCAACAAACTCGAATTTTGCCTAATTACAGTGGCGAATTTAAATTTGCTGTTTCTGATAAATTTTTTTGGCCTAAACAATAGATAAAGAGTAGTACTAATTAATCATATACTAGAGATCGAAAAAAAATGATTAGTTCATGAGATATTTCCATTTGAAATTATGAAATGCCACCGAAATTATTAAAGGACCACCGGAATTAAAATTCAAGCCACCGAAATTGATTAAATTTAAACTTGATGTTTCTAATACACTTTATTTGGCATAAATAATATGTAAATAGTAGTGATAATTAGTCATATAGTAGAGATTGAAAAAAAATTATTTGTTCCGGAGATATTATCAAATTACACTATCAAATGCCACCGAAATTAGGACCACTGGAATTAGAATTTGATCCACCGAAATTGATTTATGCCCATGAGAAATCATAAAGGCAGGATCATTTAATACTTTAAATCATCGTGTGACTGTCGCTCCGTACACTCGTACATTTTTTCTGAGTAAATACGTTCTAAAGTGTGCATGCTATAATCACCCTAGCATCAATATCAATTAGTGCTAATACTGTGTGCAATAAGTGCAGTGCAATATCAAATAGTTTTTTTGTCGCTGTTTGTCTCGATCTATTCCGCTGCTGGCGGGGCGCCTCACCTCCCCGTGTGAAGAGTGCATTGGTATTGTTCGTCTTGCTTCCTCTCATCGTGTGCCTTGTTGTGCTCGTCGTACACAATGGACAAACCACGACGCTCTTCGATCAAAGTCTCCTCGAGCCCCGATTTATCTAATATGTCGGTAGAAAAAGAATCCTTCGTCAATACACGCAGCAGGAGGAAGCAATGTGAAGACCATGACGCAATGTTTGCAATTTTTGAGCAAAGGATGGAACAGCAGATAAAAATTATGAATGCGAGCTTGACAGAATGCATCACTTCAAATTTATGGGAAATTAATTTAACCTTGCAAAAACTTACTGAGGACAACTCTAAAATTAATAAATTGCTATCGGATACCACCGCACGTCTATCTGAAATTGAGGTATCACTCAGTACATCTACAAAAAGGCAGGATTCGTTTGAGAATCGATTGATTGCATGTGAGAGTTGTTCTTCTCAACCTACAGAGCTCTCCACGCAAGTTCGAAATATGGAGGTTAAGATTAATGAAATCGAACAACAGTCGAGACTTAACAATCTTGAGATTACGGGAATTCCCGAAAAAACGCGTGAAGATCTCTCAGTGCATTTCCGTAATATAACTGGTTTCTTGGGAATTGAAGTGTCAATGAATGACATACTTAATTCATATATCGAGGATTCGTCCGTTTAAGGCAGTTCCCGGTCGCCCCAAGGCAATTGTGGTGAAGCTGAGATCCCGTATGCTGCGTGACTCAATCCTTGCTGCTGTGCGCGCTAAAAAAGGACTTAGACTTAGTGACATCGGTTTTCCTGACGAGGATTCCAAAATATATATAAACGAACACTTAACTCCTTCTAATAAACTACTTCTCAAAGATACTAAGATAAAGATAAAATCTGCTCAATATCAATATTTGTGGGTTCGAGATGGAAAGATCTTCGTCAGGAAGAGCGATACCACTCGCTCTTTACATATTAAGGATAGCTCAGATCTTTTAAAAATTATGTGACTTGTGGTATTTTTTGATATACTGTTAACTTACTTCACCCTGTACTCATGTAGGTTTGGCTATAATTTTTATAGTAAGTGTTATTATTTATCTATTTTCATAGATACCTATACTAAAACGTATGTATGTATATTATTATGTATAATGATAATAACATATTTTTATTTTTATGTTTATTTTTATCTTTTCTTTCTATGCGTATTTATTATCTATGATACATTATTAAAATATGCATATAAAACATATTATATACTGTTACTTACATATTATAAACGTATATTAAACTTTTTATGTAGTTATGTTTTACCTACTCTTATGTACCATATTAAAGGAAACGAGCCATCATATTACGTCGACGATTCTGTTCATCAAAACTGTAAACATATGAGTAATTATATGCTTATTCTTACTGCTCACCGTCTTTACTCTTTGTTTATACCGTGTTGGTTGCACGGGAATTTATTAAAAAAACTTTATAGATATATATTTATTCCTTAATGATGTCTAATGATAAGCAATTAAGTATATTTTATCAAAATGTACGTGGGCTTCGTACAAAATGCCTGGAGTTGTATAATAATATACTTTCGTGTGACTATAACGTTATACTCCTCACTGAAACGTGGTTGCAAGACGATATTTTTGACAACGAATTATGTGATGGTAGGTTTGATATATTCCGTTGTGACCGCGATTTGGTAGCTACTAATAAGAGGTGGAGGTGTCATGATGTGTGTCCGTAGTGAATTAGGTGCGACCAAGCGTGTGGACTGGGGTTGTAGGTATTTTGAATCTGTTTGTGTCAGTTTGCCAGCGCGAACACTCGGCTCACAAAACAATTTGAATATTATTCTAGTATATATACCACCGGATGATGATAAATTAGCAGAGTATATTAATGAGTTCAGATTAACTTTTGAGCGTTTTTATCAATCGTCCCAGTCTGATTTCTTTATGATTATTGGTGATTTTAATTTGCCTTGTTTAAAATGGAACAATGATGGTTGGTCTTTAATTCAGATGGGTAAATCAGAGGTACAAGTAGCTGCCAACACCTTGGCCGAGGATCTTAGCTTTTTGGGAATGTATCAATTTAATTATATTCAAAATCGATGTGATAATGTCCTTGACTTGTGTTTCTCAAACTTATACTTGGAAATAAAAAAATCGGATCCTCTTTCTAAACTCGACGATTTTCATCCTCCATTCACGGTTAAAGTCACTGATCTCTTCATCACACCGTTAAAAGAGAAATCTCAATCCAAGTATAATTTCCGGAAATGTAATTATACTATTATCAATGAGTTCCTGTACAATGTTGATTGGGATAAGTTGCTGTTGAATGCTATGTCAGTTGACCAGGCTGTTGAAATGTTCTATGAGAAATTAAATGAATGCTTTCTTCTATATGTGCCTCGTATGCCCTTATATAAAAATTGTTACCCATGTTGGTATAGCCCAGCATTAATAAATATTATGCGGGAGAAATCAAAAGTTCATAAAAAATGGAAAAAATTTAAGAATCCTCGTGACTATGAAGAGTTTAAACTTCTTAGAGATAGGCAACATCGCATTCAAAATATTTGTTTTGATTACTTCACGTCGAACGCTGAAAAAAATTTAAAAACGTCGCCAAAATATTTTTGGCAATACGTAAAATCGAAAAGAGGAACATCGAGCTATCCTCAACACTTCTCTTTTAACAATAAAAATTATTCTAATGGCCTGGACATTTGCACTGCATTTAATAATTATTTCAAGAGTGTATTTACAGATTCAGTCTTACCTTCAAGTAATTTTCAGTACTATTCTAATATGAGTATCGATCAAATTTCCAGCATAAAAGTATCACGTGATATGGTCTTTAGATATCTTAAAAACTTGGACTCGTCAAAAGGCGCTGGTTATGATGGTGTGCCTCCCATTTTCCTGAAATCCTGTGCTGATAGCTTAAGTTACCCAATCTTTTTACTCTTTAAACTTTCTCTACAAAATAGTATGTTCCCATCATTGTGGAAAAGGGCGCATATAATTCCCGTTCACAAGAAAGGCGCCAAAACTAAGATAGATAACTATCGTCCAATTTCGATACTTAGCACAATAGCGAAAATTTTTGAAAAACTAGTTTTTGATAAAATTTATTCAATTATTTTAAAAGGCATACCTAATTCACAACATGGTTTTTTGAAGAAACGCTCCACAACATCTAATCTAGCCTGCTTTACTGAGTATGTTCTCAATCATATGGAGAATGGGGGTCAGGTTGACGTGATTTACACTGATTTTGAGAAAGCTTTTGACCGTGTAAATCATGTTATCTTGCTACAAAAGCTACAGGCACTAGGAATACATGGGGATCTGTTTAGATGGGTCAAATCTTATTTGATGAATCGATCTCAGGCGGTTATTCTAGGAGGTTATAGGTCAGATTTTATTAACATATCATCAGGTGTGCCTCAGGGCTCTCACCTTGGCCCTCTTTTTTATAACGCATATATATTTGATATACAAAAATACATAAGTAACTCACATCACTTACTTTACGCCGATGATAAGAAGATATTTCTCAGAGTTCGTAACATTGAAGACTGTCAATTAATCCAAAGAGATCTTGCCTCATTATGTATAGCTTTTACGTAGCCAACGGCATAAATGTGAGTATATCTAAATGTCGGTGCATATCTTTCACTAGAAAAATTAATCCAATAGTATTTCCCTATAACTTCAATAATATTCTAATTAAGAGGGTCAAAGTAGTTCGTGATCTCGGTGTACTATTTGATGCAGGCATGACCATGCGAGATCATATCAATAGTATTTGTAGTAAATCTTTTCGTAATCTTGGTTTTGTCATGCGCGCATGCGCCCCATTTAAGGAACTACTAAGTTTTAAAATAGTTTATTTTTCATATGTAAGATCCATCCTTGAGTATGCATGCCAGATTTGGTCTCCATTTTTTAAAATTTACATTAATGATATTGAAAGAATTCAACGTAAATTTATTTCACACATTAACTTTAAATTTAAACATAACAGCTCCTCATATCTTGAAGACTGTCGACACTATAACCTTCTCACGCTCGAAGAAAGACGGAAGCTATTGGACATGGGATTCTTATATGATATATTACGTGGTGGTATTGACTGTCCCGATTTACTGAATTCTATTGTATTTAGTGTGCCTAATAAACGAACTAGAATCACCATCAAATCTTTGTTTAGTATTCCTCATCACTCCACACTATACGGTAAAAATAGTGTCTTAACACGTTTAGTATCAAATTATAACAATAATTTCAATACCATTGATCCTTTCATAGGTAGTAAAAGCAACTATAGAAACAGAGTGCATGAATGCATTTTGAACACAGTCCCTGTTGATTGAATTTACATGATTTGTAAGTAACCTATTCTGTAGTACGCGGAATATGATGAACTATATTTTCCTACATCTTTTATTTATTTATTGCACCTCTATGATTTATCGATATCATAATATTCATAATTGTATGTCTTTCTCAATATTTTATGTAGTTATTTATACTTATATATTTATAACATATATAGCATTCCATATTATTATATTCAGTATTCCATATTAAGTACTTGTCAATGTGTTTATTATTTCACTGCGCTTTTTGCGCATTATTATTGTACCTAGCTTTACGTTATAAGTAACATGTGGATAACTGTAATTGGCATACGATAAGTAAGTCTGTAATATGTTTAGTAATTAACGCTGTTGTTATCCTGAATAAAATAAAATAAAATAAAATAAAAATAAAATAAAGATATTATGTACATTTTGAAGAATAGGAGTCTAGATGAACGGACTCCTTTTAGCGGTAATTAGACAGGCCTATTGCACTTCGGAGCCACGTTTATAAGCTGTTTTCGAGGTTCCTCATAAATCGCATTGCACGCAGGCTTGACGACTTCCAACATCCCGAACAAGCAGGAAAAGGCTACATCACCATAGACCATATACACACATTGCGGCAGATTATACAAAAGACCGAGGACTATAACTTGCCGTTATGTATAGCCTATGTGGACTATGTGAAGGCCTTTGATTCTATCGAGATCTGGGTGGTACTAGATTCTCTCTAGCGGTGGCGGATCGACTACCGGTATATCGAGGTGTTGAAGTGTTTGTACTCATCCGCCATCATGTCCGTCAGAGTACACGACACAGCAACGAACCCCATCCAACTGCAGAGAAGTGTCAGATAAGGATGTCATATCCCCAAAACTGTTCACCGCTGTGTTGGTAGACGTGTCCAAGCTGATGGAGTGGAAACAACATGGCATTAACATCAATGGCGAATACATCACACACCTACGATATGCCGATGATATAGTCATCCTGGCAGGATCCCTGGAGAAACTAGGTACAATGCTCGGGGGACTTGAACAGCGCCTCACAACGGGTGGGTCTTAAATCATGTCGAATGTCCATGTCACACCCGTATCGGTTGTTGTTGACGGCGCTGCTCTCGAAGTTCTAGACGAATACAATTACCTGGGACAAGTGATCCAGATGGGTAAGTCCAACTTCGAGAAAGAAGTCACTTGTAGAATCCAACTCGGATGAGCTGCGTTCGGGAAACTCCGTCATATATTGTCGTCCAAAACACTACCTCAGTGCCTGAAGTTTAAGGTGTTCGAGCAGTTTGTGTTGCCGGTGATCACATACGAATCCGAGACGTGGTGCTTTACTACTGGCCTAATCCACAACCTCAGAGAAGCGCAGCGGGCTATGGAGAAGGCTATGCTTGGTATTTCTCTACATGATCGCAACAGAAATGAGGAGATCCGTAGACGAACAAGGGTAACCGACATAGCTCGAAGAATTAGCCGGCTGAAGTGGCAATGGGCGGGCCACATAGTGCGAAGGACCGATAACCGTTGGGTAAGAAAGGTCCTCGAATGGCGCCCACATTTCGGAAAAAGGAGCATAGGATGATAGGACGCCCCCCAACCAGGTGGACTGACGACCTGAAGAAGACAGCGGGCATCCGCTGGATTCAGAAGGCTCAGGACCGGTCAGAGTGGTATAAGTTAGGGGAAGCCTATGTCCAACAGTGGACCTCCAAGGGCTGATGGATAGATGGAGATACGCTTGTATTTCTATGGCCTATACTTCCCTATACGCTTTGATTTGCCACCGGAGCCACCGAGATTGCGCCACCGGACTTAGAAACAGAGACAAAACTTGAATTTTAAAGAAAACTTTTAGTCACAGGTTAACTTTTATGTCACAGTTGTAGCTGAAAACCGTTAATGGAACCCTCCATAAAATTGCTAGATAATCTGCTTTGTACTTTTACTAATACACATGACATCGGAATTGGATGATTTTGTATTCCTGCGCCACCGCATTTAGTACTTACGTGTTTGGCAGGAAAATTACGCAACCAGTCGGTCATCCTAACACGCAGTTTGCAAGAGCACAACTGAACGGTGCGGGGAGAACCAGTAAGGTGTCTTCCAAATCGTGAAGTAACAAGTAATGAAGTATACAAAATGCGCCACCGGTATTGCTTTTTTTTGTAGGACATTTTTAAAAGATGTTTTAAGAGCTGTTGTTTAATCTTAAATTACTCCATAAATATATATTAGTTGTGTTATTTAATGTATTTCTAAAAAACATTCCCTTTCAATTAAATTTATTTACCAAAAAAAATTAAATTAGTAAAATATGTAAATAAACGCGGTTTGGACAGTACACCGGAATTAGATTTTAGGTCTTAGATATTTTTTTATTAAGAATATATGTATTAAATACCTCTGAATACTTCACTATCATGTAGATCACTACTTAAACTACCTATATAAAATTATGCATAATTGTAGTTTACCTCCACACGTTAATTTTCAACCTCGCCGTCTCAAAAATGCACTTGGGAAATTCACCCATTTACGTCGTCATCGTTAGTACCCGTTTGCATTTAAAATGAAAAGATATACTTAGGTACAAGACTTCCAGTTTGGTCCTTTATTTATCAAAAAAACTAACAAGTTACCTAATTATACTGATCAACTACGAGTTGATGGAATTCAGAATAAGTACATTTGTGAACTTATAGACACAGATGTCTGGAAACATATAGGTAGAATGTCTAGCACAAAATGGCACGTCGAAGTTCTTAAAATAACTGCCATGGTTTCAAAATAGTACAAAGTGAATGACTAAATTGAAATGAATGAAAACAAAGTTAGACGTGCTTTACCGTGTGAGAATTGGCTACACATCGCTTAATTTGAGAACTTCAGCCTTCAAAGGGTGTGAAGTTCTGTGAAAAAGTTGGAAGTTTGCACGTAACTTGGGAAATTTATTGCTTGAGTTTATATTGCTTTTATATTTTGTTTCCAAGAAGCTATTTAAGATATTGAAGGAATTGTTTACGATTATAGTACCATAATACCATAGTAATTAGGGTAAAATTAATGTTATTTGCTATTGTACAAAGCGCAGAAAACGATGTTTAATTCTCCAACGTTAAACCAATAAGGTAAAATCCATAGCCTTATAATTCAAGAAAAAAATAATTGTAAACTTCATCCTTAGTTATAGTTTCTGACAAAGAGTTAATCTGTGACACATTGGCCAACATGAGCGACATTAATGTTGTGAAAGCATTTCCTTTACATAGACAATTTCTTCCAAATTACTCCTACGGCAAGCCGCGTCAAGGAATTTCGTCATTAAAGATACAGTTACTGAATACCAGGTCTTGAATGAGTAACATAGAATGTAATCATTTTAGAGAGATTTTTTTTTTTTACATAAAATAAGTTAATGCTTGACCATAATCCCACCTGATGGTAAGTGAAGATATGGTCCAGGATATTATCAAATAAAGAAGTGAACAGAAGGGATAAAAGCATTAAATTCCCAATGCATTTGCCGAGTTTGCTCGGTTGAATGCGTTCGAACGCCCGGGCTCTCGTAAAAGGTTCTATAGATTATACTCTTGAGATCCGCCGGGTAACTTCACAGACTTTAGATTACACAATTTTAGAACTTGAGATATTTTATGAAGAATAATCTAATGATGTTTTAAATTTGTATCCGTAGAATAAAGTTCCGTAGAAAAAAGTAAATCACTTTTTGGAGTTTAACTCCTGTAGAATCGATTTTCAGATATTATAGGCCCGGGTAAAAAAATTTATGAGGAGTAAAATCAAACTTTCTCCGTTACGTTATGTGTTAGTTTTGCAACTGATTTCAACCCATTAATGGCCCACTACTGGGCACGCGTCTCTCCTCTTGAGGAAGCCTAGAGCATACTCCACCACGTTGCTCCAATGCGAATTGGTGGAGGGGTTAGTGGTCAACCCAGCGTCGGAAGTTTTAAAACCGCCTGAGGGCCTCCGAAGCACGGAAACGCTCAAGAATTTTTTGCCACTAGCGGTCACCCATCCAACTACCGAACGCACCCGCTTTTTATTAACTTTGTCGATCACTTAGGATCGACGCAAGCCGCTGGGCTATGAGCGATTGGAGTTTTGCAACTACCAATCATGAATTTAGATGGCTTTGATATTCGTGCGCAACTGCCAACCAAGAATCTAGATGTTGTTGTTAAATAAATCAAATAAAAGTAAAATATCCTTATATTTCTTACTAAAACACAATAACCAACTGATATGAACACTTTCCATAACGAGTAATCTTATACTAGGAAAACGAAACAATATTTTATCGGTCAATTAAAGCTATCTTTGAAATTTATTTACATTATTTTTAGTTTTTTAACAATTTTTTTAACTCTAACATTTTGACCATGACTATTTCAGTAAGTATTACATTAGTAAGAACCCCTCATTGATCGAACGTGAAGGCCTCTTGTAGAGATCCAAGTGTCCTTGTTATTTCCTGTGTTCATCCACAGGGCACTGTTCCACAGCCACTTGGATTATGTTGTCAGCCCAACGGGCTATCGGCCTACCTCTTTCTAAAGCCTGATGGCCCGATCAATGAACTCAGTATTGGGACCAACGATTGTCTGTCCGTCTGGCAATGTGACCAGCCTAGCGCCATTTTAATTTCTTGCTGTAAGAGAGCATCAGTAACACTTGTCATTTTTCTAATATTTTTATTAGGTATTTTGTGAATCCTTTTGACCTTTAACTCTCCATATTTCTTTTACATGATCTAATTTTTATTTTCCTTCGGTATGTGAACTTCCAAGTTTTGAAGTTTCCAAGCATAACTCAATGACAGGAGAATACAGGAATCCATGACTTTTTGCTTAATTTTGATTGGCATATTGTTTCCCATGATTTTTTAAGCTCCGAAACTTTTTCCAGGCATTTGTAATTTTAATTTTCTCCAGACAGTCGTTTTTGTTTATTCGGTTTTATTTAGCGTGAGAAGTTTGTGTGAGTTAAATCTTGCAATCTTGATACTTGCTATTAGCCTAAGAAGTTGAAATTTTACATATTGCTTTAGTTCTGATGACCATTTAGTTTTGTCATAATGAATGACACTACATTGAATGAATGAATGATGAATGATTCTACACTCAGATTTGGTTCCAGACGAGGGTAACTACTCCTTTACGTTTAACAGCGCAGTTCAAAAATTGTTTCGCTTTAGCATCTAAATTGATACAATAAAAGCGTGTATTTACTTTTAAAACTATTAACTGGTTTTACAATTATGTATTGTAAATAGTCTCGCTTACAGAGGTCTAGATATGAAAAATGACTCTCTCTAAATAGGTTCCTACACTGTCACTCATAGAGGTATTCGGGATAAAAATGACGGGACCTGACCATTATTGTCGCATATTGAGTTTTCTCACTTATCCAGTTTTCGCTTATCCAGGTTCGACTGTAATACAATCTATCGGAACGGTCCAGAGCCACCGATAGATATTTGGAACAAGTAACTGCAGTCGAGTAAACTCGAAGATGAATTGCTGCTGCCGGTATCGGAGATAAAACGCCTCATTTGTAAATGTCACGCGCTCCAACTACCTTCAAACCGAAACATCGTTTTGCTTGAAACATCCTACTTCAAGACAGAGCTTGCAGGTGTTGTGGTGGCCTGTCATTAACTTATGCTTTAAGTAACTTACCATGATCTTTCTTTTTTCTTTTTTTATGGAAATAGCCGGCAAACGAGTTGACGATCCACCTAGTGGTAAGTGGCTATCGTCGCCCATGGACATCAGCAACACTGATGCGTTGCCGGCCAAGAAAGGAAGAAGAAAAAGAAAGAAAGAACTGGCTCACAAACCCCCAGCCGGAACACAACGACTCGTTTGGCGGCTAACTCAAGGTCAAAGGTGGTAGCTATCCAGGCGAACCCCATGGAGAAATAATAATAGTAATAATGACATTAATTAACAATTAAAGCAATATTACCAATATAATCCCTCGGGGAGCCCTACCACCAGCGGGCCGGATTTAGTCGCCTTTTACGACACCCATCCGGCGTGGGATTGTGGTTAGTATTCTAAGCCGCACCAATACGGCTAAAAAATACGGCTAAAAACCATAATCTTTCATAAGCGATAAACTAAAGTTATCCGATTAAAAGATACTAATATGAAACATTTAGCACGCATCTAGTTCCCACGCTCGACGCTCGACGCTCGACGCTCAAGGGTCGAGGCTCGACGCGAGCGTGGCGGAGGGTGCTCCACGTGTAACGAGGCAGGTGAGGACCCTCCAGCAGCCTGCGCTCAAGTTATAATCAATATTCAATACCTGCTTAATGTTTAATTTATGTGTAGTTTAAACACTGATCTTGCTATAACTAGTGTAAGCTCTCGACGCAAAAAGATGGTTGTTATTAGTTTAAGCAATCACTTCAGTGAATATATTTTTTCTGTTGTATCATTTTATATAGTTATTAAAAAGTTAACTGTTACTGGCTGATAGACAATAAGGCCTAAAGTAATGGAACTAGAAGCATGAAACTTTGAACATTGGATCTTGATGTGGCATGGAGGAGCACTGGGAAAAGATTTATGAAAATTCATTACATAAATATAATATAAATACAATACAAAATTATTTTAAATGAATAACCACAGACCACAGACATATTCTAGATACATGTCTGCATGAATAACTTATTAAAACAATTTACAAATGTTAGTGAATAAATTGCCGTCGTAACACAATATTTGATAGATGCTCTATAATTCCCTACCACTACTTCTAGAGCTGCGTCTAGCCGACACAGTACATTCGCAATATATACCTATTGAAAGAGGGCACCAATGGCATGTTAATCAAATACCCGGTGCTCTATGTAGAATGTTCACAGACTTTTCACTGCTTAGTTCTTTCCGCGTTCTATTCTACATTCTTCCTTTCACAGGCAGTCAATGAAATTGGATGCACAGTACATAGAGTACGCGACAACGGTTGGAACACTTCGGTTTCTCGTTTCATTTTCGATTATAATGTGTTTTAATCCCATTGAAGTATTATTACTGACGTATAGAACCGACACCGCGAACACCATGTATGTCCATATGCATTGGCGCCACGTGGCTTTAATCTTCAATGGATTCGTTCGATTTTGAAAGGAGAACTGGGACTCAATTTTGAAAATCGAACCTCCCAGGCGAAACACATATTTTGTTCGAGATGTCTGTTCTATGACATTATACTTCAATGTGTAATCCACTCCAAAGAGACTTGTCTTATATTTTTAAGCTTTATTACTTTTGCCATTTTTCATTACCATTTTGCTCATTTACATTTCTTTTATGAATTTAATAAAGCACGCACACAACTAAAGCTGAATAAGAGTACAATCCTATTTCAAATTAGTCACAAAGTAGGTACTTCACTTAACTTTGCAATTTTTAAAGGTTAAATAAGATTTAATGTTAGTTTATACACGAAGAAAACTTTACCTACTGGTTCATTTGAAAGAGCATTTAAAGAGCAGGTTATTCAGTAAAACTCATGAGAAAATGCACCAATAGTAGGTCCGCCAAGGAACCGATTGCCTTTAAAAATACTTCACTCGGAATCAGTCCTGGATTTGTCAATAGGCCGTATAGGCCGCGGCCTATGGGCGGCAGCGTACTAGGGGCGGCAGATTTCCGAAATTCTTGTTTTTTTACGCATTTTCTTAGTGACTAATTCAGTGATTTCCTTACTATGAATGGAAAATTATTACTTTAGAAAGGTACATGGGGCGACGAAAATTTATTGGCCTACACTCATAAAAAATATAAATCCGGCACTGCTCGGAATGGGTTGCTTTGATGCTCACAGCGAGATTTGTATGCACTGGCAGAATAAATACCTAGGACCTATACATGTTATATAGTGTTTCGCATTCAATTTTCGATGCCATCTCGAGATTGAGGTCTGAATGTTTGGCCCCTTACGACGGTACCGTTTGAAGTAAATCTGTAAATTGTGAATTTTAGCTGTACTGTGAGTTGAGAGTTCTCAATGTTCTTAATGTTCTGAATTATGATTTTTAAGATTTAAAGGAGAACTTTTCCAAAATATTTTTTTCCAGTAATTTTTAAACAAAATTTTAAACAAAAAAGTCATTCATTTGTCTACTTGAGTTTTCCCTGCTTACCGGAATGTAACTTTTGTACTACTCTCATCTAATTTCATATAGTCTCTTCTCCTCTCCTCATCGCACACCTCGCTACTCTTTCCCACCTCTGATGTTACACGACAGGTTCCACTTGGAAGAAGTGCTTCTTTATTTCTTTATTACTTGATTTCAGACATGAACGCGTTGCTATTTCTTAGAATTTACTAATACTAAATTTTCCCTCATCATAATCCAACGGTTAACTTTGAGACAATGCTTCAAGCACGGTCGGCTGCACCGATTAGATTACAATAGAAAAATGTTACTGAATTTGTAGCAATGACACCTCTTGAATCAAATCATGTTTCCGCAAGTCTAAAAGACCATTCTGACAATTTTTAAGGTACATTTATCAACTGAAACAAAAAGCAGAAGATAGTTCAACAGTTTCAGAAAAAGGAAAGCGTGCATTGTCTCAATGCGGCCGGAGTAATTACTCTACTGCCTTAGAAAAGAGATGAGAGAGTCGGAATGAAGCATAGGAATGGAGTCAAGAAAAAGACTGTTTTACTTGTCAGTTTAGCAGTAGCTAATTGAGGTTTTTATTTGTTTGTTGTTGAAATAAAGCCGATGTTCCACTTTACAGGTATTATCATAATACAGTACACTGTTTTTTAAAATGTTGTTTAAATGTTTTTAAACAATACAACAGAGATTGAGAGGTTTTGAGGAAACAATAGAAAACAATGCGAAAATGTAAAGTTAAAATAAAAATAACAATATAAGTTTTTATTTTCGATACAAATGGAAAATCAGGTTTTTTTTACTTTTCGTTCAGAGAATCAATCCGAAAGTAAATTTTGTGATAGTTACAAAAAAATGTAGGTTTAAAACAAATTAATATTTCTAAAACATCTCAGTTTGTGTGTCCTAATTAATAAATTTGATAACAAGAGAATATTTTTGAATTTTGCAATAGTACCTGTACACTCTAGTACCTACTTAGAGTTAGCTGTGCAGTTGAAAAACGCCTACAGATTCATCTATAATCATACATAAAATAGTGACGATAAGATAATGTAGGTTCTACACAATAAAAAACGTAACGCACTGACGTTCACATGGTATCTCACCGGATTGCTGGCGAGTGAGTTTTTTTATAGGGAATCATTGTGCCTTCCAGAGGCCGGAAGTATTTATTAATTAATTAAGTAATAAGCGGTCGCTTACAACTTTTAATCGCGTCGCTGAAATCGTTCAGGGAAATTTTTACCTAGATCTGTTTTGTTTGAATCGAGTTGCAAATTACCAAAATAAATGTTTAAAAAAATCTTATATCGTTGGATACTTCGTAAAATGAAGCATATTGAATATTTTTACTAAAACAAATACAAGACCTCAACTTCAATTTCAACTCGAACCCGAAAATAAACAACGTTATATTTTAACAAACTCGAACACTAATTAAGCCGACTAAAGTCGACGGAAATTTTGAATCTTCCGTTCCCGCCGTCCGCGTCACCGCAAATCGATCCGAAACCATTATAACCTCAAGGGAAATTTAGCAGAACTGACGACCAGCCAACATTACGACTTACAAGTATCTTCACAGAGTCATAATATCCTGGTCAGACCAACTGAAGGTTAACTAGTATGTACTATATTAAAGTCATCGGTCTCGGTTGTTATCGTAAGATAATAGTCGTTAAGCCATGTCGGAGGCCCTCGGGTGGTTTGAAAACTTTCGACACTCGGGTTGGCCACTAACCCCTCCACTAATCCGCACTGGAGCAGCGTGGCGGAATATGCTCTAGGCCTAGAGAGACCTAGTAGTAGGCCATTAAGGGGTTGAAGCCTATATTAATCATTATTAAATAATAATTTAAATGGTTCCGTAAAATATACAATCTACCTAAGATTGTAGAATAAATTCATTATACCTCTGTAAAAAATTTGGACGATACGGTAAACGTAACACCTTCTATTACTTCGACTACCTACTTGGTGTAGTCCTTCGAGTGCACAGAGGAGTAGTGAAGTCACCTCATTTGAAAATTGCCATCTCGAACTATCGCGATTTGTCACACAGTCACTGAATGAAACAAAATCGAAACAATCGAAATTTCACGAGAAAAGAATATCGAATGGATAATATTTTTTCCCAGAAATTGATTCCATAAAGCATATTAAATAAAGTATATTAAAGTGTACTACTCCTTAATTCAGATTTTATTATACTTAATAATAAACATTTCAAAGAAACTTTGCGAGGCAAAAATGGGTTAATAATGTTTATGTAACACTTGTAATAAATTATTCGCAGAAAAAGATTTGATATTTCAGAGTTTGATTGTAATGACTAAGGTGAAAGTTCTGTAAAATTTTCGGAAATTCTTTGTCCAATGTAGACAGTAGGTACAGCAGCTACTCTGGGTCACGGTAAAATGCTTCGTAGAATGGAGCAGTAAATTATTTACTTAGCTAATAGCTAATCTTGAATCAGATGTAGTAAACAGTGTAGCAACTTAATACAATATTTTATTTGCCTACTTGAAAACATTTGTGAGTCATAATGACCATATTTAATTGTTTCAAGGGTCGATTTTTATGACTTATATTTATTAAAATACCAAACTTTCTATATTTTCCACCTAATAAGCAAATCAAAAGCAAAGCAACAAACCATAATTGTCCCACTGCTGGGCTCGGGGTCTCCTCTCACAATGTGAGGGGTACAGGCCTTAGTCTACCACGCTGGCCAAGTTCGAATTGGTAGACTTCACACACCTTTGAGAACATTATGGAGAACTCTCCAGTGTGCAGGTATCCTCACGATGTTTTCCTTCACCGAAGCAAGTGATAATTAATTTACGTATAATACGCACATAATATTTGAAAATTAGAGATGCGTGCCAGGATTTGAACTTGGGCCCCTGAGTTCGGGAGACCAACGTTCTAACCACTAGACTATCACTGCTATGACCACCTAATACATACCAGAAAAGCAAAGCATTATACAGAAGTTACAACAGCTGCAAAAATATAAAATAAATATAGTATGTATAGGACAGGGCTCTGTGGAGGTACTCATTCGTATGTTTAGATCATCTGAGTTCAGTACTATGAACATAGATCTCTCTCTGTGGGCGTACTTATGTGTCAGGATTACCAGGATACTAAATAAAACCCATAATTCGACAGGCACAAGGATACTATCCGTTTATTGCCTGATAACACCCGATTTTATCAATTCAACGTTATTTAGTTGTTTACTTTTATTTGCGATACTCTCAATCTGTCTGTCTTCTTGACAGTTCCCTTTTTCTTCATTTCCTAGGTTATTACGAACTTATTTTAGACTGCACCGATACGGCCATACTGACAAGACACACGTCCTCGTGTGTGAATCGTACTAAATCGCGTCATATTTAACAAACGTTACATAAGCAAGGATCTCCAAGAACAATTACGAATTTGGAATAATTATCCTGAGCCACGTACCATAGTCGTTAACTTCAATTATCAAAAGTAATAACAAACATTCTCAATGATCTCGAGTAAGTCCTTCAATCTCCACGGCTTTCAAAGCCAACCAGCAATCTCCGTTGCTACCATACACATATCATACCAGAGCAAAACACGCATCGCACTTCGATCGTAATTGCCACTGGCGCTACAAAGTTACTGACTCGAGTCCCATCTTATCTTATTCATCAGCAAATCATTATTAATATCAACATCGACTGGTACATGACCTACAGGCATTCTCATAAACTTTCCTTTACTTTACTGCCAAAGGTTACAACAAAGCTTTTTGTTGCCCGAAATCCCGCAAAAATAGCATCAGTTCATTTTTTAGCATTACCACTGCTTCGCAATGTGTTCTCGTTATGGAGAAGAAGCAGCGCAAGAAACTCCATAACAACACTTTTTTTGTTACGGAACTACCAAGTTATTATTTGCACGATTTTAAAGTCTTTAAGTTTCGCGTCGATTGTTTGGTATGTCGCGGCGTCGTCACCGAATCTAAGAATCTCGTCCGTTCCTCTCACTGATGCGGCCATCGCTGACGACTCACACGTCCTCGTGTGATCATTCTGTAAAGACAAAATCAGCACAGTATTTCGTTCGGCTATTCTGACTTCATGAAGTGAGGGAAGTGTATGTGTGTGTATGTGAGGCCATGAATCTCCAGTGAAGGTCCAGGGACGGACCTCTTTATTCTACAGCACTTGCCTGATGCAGAGTCTGGCATATAAGAAATGTCATGTCATATTTAGATTAGGGAATTGTCAAGAATGCAGGACAGATTATTATTAATCACGTAGTGTTGAAGTACTTTGGAATATTGATGTGAATAGGAGAACTGGAAATATATCATGGTGCAAAGTAAAAGGAATATCATTTCATAACCAATACCATAGAATACCTCCTTCTGCTACATATGCATTAAATAAGAGAAACATTACGTTTATATTATAATGCACAAAAAAGCATTACAATATGAATGGAACTTACAGAATTTTCAACGAGATTTTCGAACAACAAGCTCGTTCTGTCTACTCGTTAATAATGTAAAGGGTTATTTTCGTAAAAGTAAGCGATGACAGCCATCCCGTCGCAAATCGTCGGAATGTTTTTGTTATTATATTCGAGACTCCAAAATATTTGACTCGACTGCCCTTTGAATACAACCCCATTGACCCAAAAGTTGGATGTTCAGAAAAAATTTCGATACATGCATTTGTTTTGTTTAATTGACATGTATTGTTTAACTATTAATTTTGTACAGGGTGATTATTGTTGTTTTTATATTTTATATTTATTACAGAAAAACTACTGGCACATTTCACCAACGTATCAAAAATAAATTGGTTAAACTTGTCAGGGGCACAAATTCTAGCCTAAGTAGGTACGGAGATAGGGGGGGAGAATGGTCAATTTTCGTCTTAAATTTTCGTTCTTTCTTGAATATTGAGGATCCTTACAATAAGCCCTTTCATTTGACATAGGTACCTAGCACACGATACGGTTTGCAAAACAATTCTTTTTTAATTTTGATTTTGTTAAAGTTTCTTTTTAAGTTTTTTTCTTTCGGAACCCTATAAAAATTGAAGTGATCCTATCCTACCTATATAAACACACTAACTAGGTCCTACCTCTAATTAAATTTGTCCTGAAACATTACATTGCAAAGGTTACTTCTAACATAGCCTCATTGAAAGGTGACCCTGAGCTGAAATCATTAGTAACTTACTGAGTCACCATGACTCCGTAGTAGAGTAAGGTATTATGTTTAAATGATTACGATCGTGAGTCACAAAGACATTAAGCGATGTTAGTATGAAAGGAAATATTTCAGGTTTATTCGAAATTACTGAAATATTAAATTGATTCATCTTTCGCCATTTTTAACAATCATGGACAAAGGGTTCAATCCAACAGGGACGCTATGCAATTTGGGGCCATACACGATCAAGTGTAGGTATGGTCACCATAGGTTATTCACCAGTCAAACGTGTAACAGCCCTATAGGTGTGTAATAGTGGTCTGTAAGGGGTCCACTATTATCAGACTCCGAGTGGTCTAGTGGAGGAGAAATGAAACTACTAGTCTTGAGGTTGTTACTATGTGCGTATAGTACCGAATGCTTTCATTGGAAACCCTGCCTATATTTATACTACTGGCTACATTGAGAAACTACCAATAAAATTAATTATAATTTGATTAGCCAATTAGAATATTAGAATATTTACCAATAACATTTAAACAATAATAATAGTAAAAGTAAATAATATAAATCTTCAAGTGTGAGAGAGATCGTATTATGTTTCTGTCGCGCCACCAATGCCGGCGTAGGATCGCGTCGTGCAGAGTGGATTCTCGTAGCTGGACGGCTTATAAAAACAGCGCAGACCGGCGCGCGCGCACACTCGGCGAGCGGCGACGGCATGGAAGACATCTCCGGTACAGCAAGATCGGCAAGCGAAGAATTGACTGCGTTGTTGAAGAAATATGGCTTGAAGATGGTCGACGAATGCATGAAGATAGTCTGCGTGTGAAGACGATGCGGCGCTGATGATACTTGCAGCTGTTTCTATGTTTCTGAACAGAACGTCACATGCGTCAATTATCTTGCGTCGATATACAGCTCGCAGTACTCAGTGGCCGGGGTAGTTGAGAATAAAAGTTTTCATGATACCCTCGCCTTCTGCGATATGGTAGTAGCAGGGTTTGTTATTTATTTTCCTTTCTGGGGTTGATTAGCGTGCTGCTACATCACTCTCCCCCTAGCGAAAGCGTACCGGAGGCTTGACGACTCGCCCATGTCTTGTAGTCTTCAAGATAGGTTTGATATGGGTTGATGATGATGAGTTTTCATGCTGCTTCGCTGATGGCTGATGTGATGTTGATGATGATGATAAGTCCTTTGAAGTATCTTCATTGATAATATAGGCAGGCTTTAGTCGGTCGATTGATACTACTGTTGATTTTCTTCCGGGTATTTGTAATTTAAAAGTCTTGCTATCTCGCTCTAAGACTTTATACGGTCCATCGTAGGTAGGTTGAAATTGCTTCTTCACCGCGTCGTTTCTTACAAAAACTTGCTTGCATGTTTTTAAATCTTGATGAATGAATAATGATTTCTTATTTTCATGTGATGATATGCGTTGCGACGATAAAACTTTGTTGATTGTTTCTTGAAGTTGACTGACGTAATCGTAATTCATTTCTTGATTGTTTGACGATGTTGAAGTGAAGAAGTCACACGGTAGTCTTATGCTGCGGCCGTAGGTTAGCTGAGCGGCGCTAAGACTAGTGTCTGCACGCGGTGTTGCTCGTAGTCCATATAGCACTGTAGGTAGCTCATCAATCCACTTTGTATGTTGCGATAAACGAGTTTTGAGTGCTGTCTTCAATGTACGGTGCCATCGTTCGACTATTCCGTTTGATTGAGGATGGTATGCCGTTGTACGTGTCTTCTGTATTCCCATTGTTTGAAGAAGTTTGAGAAATAGGTTGCTTTCGAAGTTTCTTCCTTGATCGGTTGTGATGGTTTTTGGTGATCCAAAGCGAGTAATCCAATTTTCATAAATAATCTTCGCAACGGATTCTGCTGAAGTGTCATCGGTAGGTATTGCTTCTGGCCATCTTGTTGTTCTGTCGATCATCGTTACGAGATATCGATATCCTTGCGGTGACGTAGGTAATGGTCCGACGATGTCTACGTGCAGGTGTTCAAATCTTTCCGTAGGTGGAAATGAAGCTAGGCTGCTTGATGTATGCCTTTGAACTTTGCATCTTTGACATTGAATGCATTGCTTCGCCCAGTTGCCAACATCCACTTGCATTGAAGGCCAAAAGAATTTTTCAGTGATGAGTTTTCTTGTTGTTCTAACACCTGGATGACTTATGTTGTGTAGTGCATTGAAGACTTCGCGACGACATTCTTCTGGTAGGTATGGTCGCATGGTTGACGTTGAGGCTTCACAGAAAATAGGTAGATGCGTCGTTGGCATTGTAACTTGCTTGATGGATAAGTTACTTTGCTTCGATAAATTCTTGATGTTATCGCTATCTCTGTCTTGCGCTTCGGCGATCTTGTGATAGTCGACTGATGTAGGGCATGTTACACTGTCGATTGGTATGCGGCTGAGTGCGTCGGCGACTATGTTGTCCTTTCCACTTATGTGACGGATGTCGGTCGTAAACTCACTTATAAATATGAGTTGTCTTGCTCGTCTTGGTGTTTCCGATAGTGATGGTTTCTTCTGAAGTACATATGTTAATGGCTTGTGGTCGGTAAAAACGATCAGGCTTCGACCCTCGAACGTTTTTCTGAAGTGCTTGATAGCCATGTAGATAGCGAGTAGCTCTCTGTCGAATGTACTGTAGTTACGTTGAGTATCGGAGAACTTCTTCGAAAAATAACCAAGTGGTTGCCATTTCCCATTGATGAATTGTTGGAGTACAGCTCCTGCTGAGGTATCGGACGCGTCGCTGAAGATAGCAAGGGTTGCCTCGTGTGATGGGTGAGCGAGTAAAGCTGCATTTTGTATCGCAACTTTACAAGCTTCAAATGCCTTCGTGGCTTCATCGTTCCATTCGATTGATGTTTTATCTTTTTTCTTCGTATTGTGAAGATAGGCGTGGAGTGGTGCTTGAATTTCCGCGGCTTTAGGTATGTGTTCTCTGTAGAAATTTATCATTCCAAGAAACCTTCTTAATTCTTCGATTGTCTTTGGTTTCGCATAATCGATGATTGCTCTGACTTTTTCAGCAGGCGGTTTGATTCCTTCCTTGCTGACGGTGAAACCAAGAAATTGAACTTCTTGTTGTCCAAATATGCATTTCGAAGGGTTGATTGTGATTCCATTGTCTTCTAATCGCTGTAGCACGGTGCGTAAATGGGTTTTGTGCGTTTCTTCATCAGGACTTGCAACAAGAAGATCATCAATGAATGCGAAGACAAAATCGAGTCCATGAAGTACTTCGTGTATAAATCTTTGAAATGTTTGACCAGCGTTCTTCAGTCCAGGAGTCATTCTTGGAAATTCAAATAATCCCATTGGAGTAATTATTGCTGTTTTCTCTATGTCTTCATCGCGTACTTTTATTTGTTGGTAAGCTCGGTTGAGATCGATGGTGGAGAATATAGTCTTGTCGGATAGTTGATGAGTGAAGTCCTTGACTCGCGGTATTGGGTAGCGGTCAGGAGTAGTAATAGCATTCAGTCTTCTGTAATCTCCACAAACTCGTAATTCTCCATTCTTCTTCGGTACAACGTGAAGTGGTGATGACCAAGGGCTTTTGCTTGGACGGCATATTCCTTGCTCGATCATGTTTTCGAATTCTCTTCGAACTTGCTCGTATCGGTGTGGTGCGATTGGACGTGCACGGCAATGAAGCGGTGGTCCGTTGGTTTCGATATAATGTTCAACGTTGTGCTTCGGCGTTAGCTTCATTGAAGTTAGTCTTGTGATTCCAGGATATTCTTCAAGGATCTTGTGATACGATTGTCGAACATCTATGCTTCTTATTGTGGGTAGATTTGTTGCTTCGACGAAAGACTGAGATGCAAGATTGGTTTTCCCATCGATGATTCTTCTATTTTTGATGTCGACGATCAATTGGTGATGTTCAAGAAAATCAGCACCGATGATTGGTTTACTGACTTTAGCGACGATAAATCTCCACTTGAATGGTCGGCGTAGATTTAAATCCAGTTCCATTGTTTTTTCTCCATATGTCGGAATCACCGTATTGTTTGCGGCGTAGAGTTGAAATTCCAGTGGCTTCATCTTCTCTCCTTGTCTCGGTGGTAGAAGTGATACATTCGCCCCGGTGTCGATAAGGAAGGTAAGCTTGCTTTTCTTATCGGTGACAAAAAGACGGTAGGACTTTTCTGTTACGCCGGATCCCGTCGCATCGAGCGTATTAGTTAGTTTTCCGACTTCATATTTTCATTTTTGAAAGTACACGGTGTTGTGCATTTTCTTGCTTCGGAACCGAAACGTCGATGATAGTAGCAGTAAGGAGATCTTGTTCTTGAGCTTGTTCGACTTCTACTTGCAGAGCGGTCGCGACGAAAAGGTGTTCTTCGATGTTGTTGATTGCGCTGATTGTACTGTTGCTGGTAACAGGCTTGATGCTGGGAAGCTTTGAGCGCGGCGACTTCGAATGATAGCTTCCGAATTTCTTCGAGAAGAAACTGGGTATCATTGGCCTTGGTTGAAGTGCCTTCGATCATCGATATGTGTGAGTTGCTGCTGTTTTCGATCATCTTGTCTGCCAGGAGTGCCAGTTCATCGAGCTTCGTCTGCGTGCTGAATGTTTCGCTCACTGCTAGTACCGATCGAACATGTGGGGGTAGATGGTTCACCCACATTAACCGTAGCGTCGAATCTGGGACTTTATCTCGCGCCAAAGTACGCATCCTGCGTAGGAGTTGTGTAGGCTTCTGGTCTCCAAGTTCTATTTCTGATAGAAGTTTCTGTAGCTGGCGACTGTCGGATTCTTCGTACGCAGATATCAGACGATTCTTCAGCGAATTATACTGGTCGGTTGCCGGTGGGTTGTACAACAGATCCGAAATTTGTTCGATGTCTTGCTTTTCAAGTTGGGCGATAACCATCTGTGCTAGTTGTGCTTGACTCTTCTTCAAATCGTTCGTTGCGGCTTCAAAACTGACAAACCAAAGTCGAGGTTTATCTCTCCAAAACGGTGGTATTCTCAATGACAGAGATATACTGGCGATTTCTTGTTCCTTGGCCGGGTTTGATGTTGATGCGTCGGATTTCTTCAATTCTCGCTCCATAGTGACTTTTTGATTACGCTGAGTTTGATACTGAAGTCCTTCGATGCTCTTGATAGGGTTTCCAATGCGTGGATCTTCCTTCTTGATATTCTTCTTAATATTCTTGCAGGGATTTTACTCGATGACGATCTTGCAGGGATTTTCCTCAGTGACGGTCTTGCAGGGATTTTCCTCCAGGGATTTTAGTCCGCGGTGCTTGGACAGGGATTTTCCTCGGCGTTCGTGCAGGGATTCTCCTTCACGGTGTTCTTCACGGGGTCACCACTGTAATAGTGGTCTGTAAGGGGTCCACTATTATCAGACTCCGAGTGGTCTAGTGGAGGAGAAATGAAACTACTAGTCTTGAGGTTGTTACTATGTGCGTATAGTACCGAATGCTTTCATTGGAAACCCTGCCTATATTTATACTACTGGCTACATTGAGAAACTACCAATAAAATTAATTATAATTTGATTAGCCAATTAGAATATTAGAATATTTACCAATAACATTTAAACAATAATAATAGTAAAAGTAAATAATATAAATCTTCAAGTGTGAGAGAGATCGTATTATGTTTCTGTCGCGCCACCAATGCCGGCGTAGGATCGCGTCGTGCAGAGTGGATTCTCGTAGCTGGACGGCTTATAAAAACAGCGCAGACCGGCGCGCGCGCACACTCGGCGAGCGGCGACGGCATGGAAGACATCTCCGGTACAGCAAGATCGGCAAGCGAAGAATTGACTGCGTTGTTGAAGAAATATGGCTTGAAGATGGTCGACGAATGCATGAAGATAGTCTGCGTGTGAAGACGATGCGGCGCTGATGATACTTGCAGCTGTTTCTATGTTTCTGAACAGAACGTCACATGCGTCAATTATCTTGCGTCGATATACAGCTCGCAGTACTCAGTGGCCGGGGTAGTTGAGAATAAAAGTTTTCATGATACCCTCGCCTTCTGCGATATGGTAGTAGCAGGGTTTGTTATTTATTTTCCTTTCTGGGGTTGATTAGCGTGCTGCTACAGGTGCCTATAGCGTTGACTCATACTTACCATATAGTAAGCTATCGCTGTAATTACCATTGAAACTAGCTTTAACACCGACTTACCTGCCTTACCAATGTCATGGACAGGAATACCAATCGATAAAGCCAATTGTTATTACAACAGCGAAATTAGACTTGGAGTTTTGCCAATATTTGGGAATGGAAAACAAAGCAAATGTTATCGAAACGAAAGGAATATATAGAAATTGTAGTGTATTAGTAGGGCGATGGAATAATACGCGGCAGATCCGAACAACAGCCATTTATTTACTAACAGACATATACGTAACAAACACCTACCCACATGTTACATTTATTGCCGGTGTACACCCCATTATCCCCCCTACAATTATAGAACATAGAAAAAAAATACAATATGCTACAAGATCGTGTAAACCTTCAATACAAAAAAAAAAATATATACCTTTCATACATTTCAATGTAATAAACAAAACTTAAAATAGATAAAAAAAAACTTAATTGTCAAAGCCGTAACGTTCCACCGGTCTCCGTGTACGCTTACTTCTAGTATTACCTAACCCGATATCTGTAACAGACGGTTCGCCTACATTGGTTGCATCCAGAGCCGCCGGTAAACATGTCACCGTCGACTTATTTGACATTCTTTCTGGTGCGGCGAACGCGGGCGAGCGGGTTGACGGGGGGGAGCGGGGAGATCGGGGCGAGCGGGGAGCCGCGGCCGCCCCGGTGTCCCCGTCCCCCGCCGCCGCCGCCGCGACCGTCGTCGGCGCCGCCGAACATCGACGCAGCTGGTCGGCATGACGAACCCACGTTAATCCCTCTTCATTTTCCACTTCATACATATTACGCCCTTTAACATTTTTCACACCCATTTCTAACCATTTACCATTCCTCCTATAGTCCCGAGCCCACACGCGATCTCCTACTTCCCAGTGCCTTTCTAACCCCCCCTTATCTTTAGCCCTGTGCGCGAGACGATCTGATACATTCTCAACTAAATCTTGTTTAATGAGATCCAGTCGTGACCTAATCTGATGTCCTAACATCCGCTTAGCGGGTGATTCGCCCGTCGTACAATGAATACTATTCCGGTAATCTAATAGAAATCTTTGTAAAAAAGAATTAATAGATACGTTCTCAACGACCGCCTTCTGAAGAGCCCTCTTTACGGTACGAACGGCGTTTTCAGCTTCGCCATTCGAGGGCGGATGGTATGGTGGGGAAGTGACGTGCTTAACGCCATTTTTGTTTAAAAATGATGCAAACTCCTCACTTCCAAACGGTGGCCCATTGTCGGAAACTAATTTTTTTGGAATTCCAAAACGAGAAAATAATTCTCTTAACTTAATTATGGTATTGTTAGCGGTCGTCGCGCTCATAAATATTACTTCTAACCACTTCGAGTAGCTATCGACGACTACTAAATATGTTAGATCACGAAATGAAAAAAAATCAATATGTATCCTTTCGAACGGTTTCGATGTACACGGCCAAGGTATGACGGGATGCTTGCTCGGCATGTCCGCCGTAACGGAACATGTTTTACACGCATTACACATATTTTCTATATCAACATCCAGGCCCGGCCACCAGACATAACTCCGTGCCAGTCCCTTACATTTTACTACACCTAAATGTGACCCGTGAATCTCATTTAGCACTTTAGCCCGAAGCGTGGCCGGCACTATTACCCGACATCCCCACATAAGACAACCCCCCTCAACAAATAATTCATCACGTCTCCTATAGAAAATTTCTAACTCAGGTCGAACCACTCCTGATGCTGGCCACCCCGATCGCACAAAACCAATAACTTGACACAAATTTTTATCTTTACCTGTTTCTATTTGCAACTCCTTTGAGTCTACGGGAAAATTGTTTTCTACAAATCGAATGTAGGTCGTCTCATCGTCCTGCTTATACTCATCCTTTTCATCTAATGGTAATCTAGACAACGCGTCAGCCCTATTAAACGATGAACGCACGTATTGTATCTCATACTGGTAGCCCGATAATAAAATAGCCCAACGCACTAATCGCCCCGCGGCCGTATGCGGTATATCTTTTTTTGAACCGAAAATGGTCACTAGCGGTTGATGGTCCGTTCTCAATATAAATTTACGTCCATATAAATAAGAATGGAATTTTTTCACACCAAACACGATTGCAAGTGCTTCTCGTTGCACCTGACTGTAGTTAGTCTCGGCCGGAGTGAGCGTGCGTGACGCGTACGACACGGGTCGCTCGCCGGCCGCCGTGTCGTGTGTGAGCACTGCACCGACGCCGCGCGCGCTCGCATCGCAACATAATATCAAAGGCAAATCTGCACTGTAATGTATGAGTACCGGACACTGAGTTAACGCTAATTTTATTTCATCGAA
This sequence comes from Thymelicus lineola, assembly GCA_963932265.1. Classification (NCBI taxonomy): domain Eukaryota; kingdom Metazoa; phylum Arthropoda; class Insecta; order Lepidoptera; family Hesperiidae; genus Thymelicus; species Thymelicus lineola. The sequence continues at coordinate 3,774,906 of OZ010691.1, forward strand.
AGCTAGCTGGTGTTCCGCCGACCACTTCCACGGGGCATCCTTTTTTAATAATTTATACAAAGGCGAAAGAATGAATGAAAGATTTTTAATAAATTTTGAATAAAAATTTATCATTCCGATAAAAGACTTTAATTCGGTAATATTACTTGGCTGTGGTGCTTCTAATACTGCTTTAATTTTATTTTTGTCCGTTTGAATTCCGTTTTCAGTTATAACGAAACCTAAATAAGATACTTCTTTTGAAAAAAAAGTACATTTTTCTTTGCGAACGGTGAGGCCCGAATTTGAAAGTTTATCGAAAACTGCGTATAAATTTTTTATATGCTCCTGCTCCGTTGATCCCGTTATTAAAATATCATCCAAGAAAATCGACACATGAGGAATGCCTAAAAATAAACGTTCAATAATTCGTTGAAAAATCGAAGGGGCCGAAGCTAACCCATATACCAGTCTATTGTAAACATAAAGGCCTCGATGTGTATTTACGACGGTTACGAGTTTCGAATCATCCAACTCGATCTGGCTGTAAGCCTCCGAGAGATCTATTTTAGAAAACCGTTTCCCCCCACTTAAGTTATTGAATAAACATTCGGCACGAGGAAGGGGATATCTATCTACTTCCAAAGAGGGATTAACGGTGCTCTTGTAATCCCCGCATATTCGCAACGCCCCATTACTCTTGAGCACTACTACCAGGCACGAAGCCCATTCGGAAGCGGTAACAGGAGAAATAATACCAGCGTTCTCCATGCGCCGCAGCTCGGCGTCGACGCGCGGGCGCAGCGCGAGCGGCAGCGGGCGCGCGCGCCGGTACACGGGCTGTGCGCCCGCGCGCAGCCGCAGCGCGGCCCGCTCGCCCCGCAGCCGGCCCAGCTCGCCGCTGAACACTGACGGGTACCTGTTCACTAACGACTCTGGATCGAACCGAGCGCGCTCGTCACCGACGGATTCCGAATAATTCTTTGCCGTTAACAATGAATTCACCACCAACACGTTAATACTCAACTCCTTGAGCCACTCACGACCTAGTAGTGGGACGCCTCCCTTACGTATCACGTACAGTTTAAGATTTTTCGTTACATCACCGTAAGACACTAACACGTTCGCATAACCGAGGGACGTAATAACGCTTCCGTCGTATCCTTTTAACGTTAAATTGTCTTTGTTTAGCGGTACATTCCTTGCAAAAAGTCGTCCGTAGGTTTCTTCACTGATACAGGCTATCGGCGACCCCGTGTCTACGTGCATTCGTAGCCGGTGACCCGCGACGATGACGTCAGCCAGCACGGGCTCGCGGCCACCGCCGCCGCCGAGCCGCACCATGTACAGCCCGCTGGGACCCTCGCCCCCGTCGCCCGCGCGGCTCCCCTCTCCCGCGTCCTCGTCCGCACCGCACTCCGCTTCACCGCAATCCAGTCTGAATACTCTTCTCTCCTCCTTTCGCAAATTAGGACACACTCTCCTCAGATGACCTTGCTTCAGGCAAACCTGACACACGTAGGACACAAACTTGCAAGTCTTCACGCTGTGGTTCTTAGCCCCGCAGCACTGGCAACTCGTTGCAAACCGAACGTTCCCGTAGGTTGAATTCCCGGCGTCGGTCCCGGGTCGCGGCCGCCGCCCCCGGTCGCTGCGACCGTCAGCGCGCCCCGCCCCCGCCCCTCTGCCCGCGGGCGTGCTGCCTCGCGGCGCGTGCAATGCGTGCACCGGAGCCTCCTCGTCTCTCGGCCGCTGTTCCATAGCCGCCGCATCGTTCATCGCCGCTTCTAAGCTCACGGCCTCGCTGAATGCAGTAGAATACGTAACGTTTTCTTTACAAAATAGCCGTTGACGTATTGTTTCGCTTCGTAATCCACAAATGAATTGATCCCGGAGGTTTTCATCTAAATTACTTTTAAAATTACAAGACCGGGCCAGATGTTTTAACGCCGTCGCAAATTGCGTAACCGTCTCATCCGAGTTCTGGGTTCTCTTTCTAAACTTGTATCTCTCTGCGAGAACTGAAGGTGTAGGCTGGACGTGTTTACGCACGAGGAGTATAAGGTCATCGTATTTTACTTCCGCCGGCTTCTTAGGATTACACAGATCGACCATAAGCTCGTAGGTAGCATCTCCGACGCAAGCGATCAATGTCGGTACACGTAGGTCGTTTTTAACTTCGTTCACCAAAAAGTACTGTTCCATACGCTCAATATACGTCGACCACGAACCCGTACTAAGGTTAAATTCACTTAACTTCCCAATGGACATTTTAAACGATAGAAATTAAATACCGACTGCGCCACTGTAGTGTATTAGTAGGGCGATGGAATAATACGCGGCAGATCCGAACAACAGCCATTTATTAACTAACAGACATATACGTAACAAACACCTACCCACATGTTACATTTATTGCCGGTGTACACCCCAGAAATAAAAATCAGATGGAAAGACGGTGATAGACAATTGTGGAAGCGAGGGAAGTTGAGTAGGTCGCAGTCGTGAATCGAAATTCTTAAACACGGCCATGGCCATAGAGTTTTACGAAATACTTACATTAAAATGTATGAAAAATTGTTAAATGTCACCACTGTAGTTGAAATTTTTTGTCTATATGACAAAAAATATTTTTTAAGCGTAAAGTTACGCTTTAATTAAATGATTTTTGCTTTTTGGAATATAAAAGTATACCCGACGACAAAACGGTCTCTGACGTCACGAACGTTGTGTGAAGGTATAAATTCGTAAAACGCCATTGCGTTGGTGCTTTCCAATATATTAGAAACGGTCATAAACAAAGAAATTCATTAAATCTCAGTTTCATCACATCGAATTTTTTTTTAATATCATGAGAAAATCTTTTGTCAAAGCGAAGATTTTTGTTTGTTAATATGGCGATGAGGGGTGCGAAATCAAAGAGGCTATTAAGATGACGAGATTTGATTTAATTTCCTTACAGGCTTTTATTTGGCTTCCTGCTGATGGCGGCGCCTCCGAGGAATCTAATTTTGCTCCTCGGCATCTTGACGTTTAAAATAAATTCGCCATTGGAAAACCCTCCTGACAGCGAAGTAATTTGGACAGGCTGAGACAGATGGAAGCGAAATAAATTAAATAAATATCATGTGGGAATAAATTTTATATTTTTGCGTTCTACAAAATGTATTATGGTTGAAATCATTTAAGGCTTTCTTTTTTTTTCTTCTTCTCTCTTCTATTATAAAAAACCTTATAGTGAGGTGATCTTCGTTTGGCTACAAACTAAAAGTAATTAAAATAATCCCCACCACTTGTGTGTTAAGGGATTCGTTAGCAACACCATGGGAATACCTCCTACGATATTTATTTATTTTATTTATTTATTTTATATAAATTTTACAGGCTTAGCAAACATTACATACAGATTATCACCTAATTCGCTTGCCAAGATACTCGTATTCTTCTGCTGTTCTGCGAAATCCAGCAATAGGTGTACAGAACACATCAATCTGACGATCCCAAGCCACTAAGCCGTTGAGCAAGATCAGCGCTCTTAGAAGGGGAGATTTGTAGAAGCTTTACAATTTTGACACTTAGCACAGTCTAATGTCCAGATAGACCACCTGGATATTATCTACCTAAAGTGGTGGCCACAACTCGAGCTAAATAATAGCAAGGCCCCTACAATGTTTTCTTGATCGAGACAAAACACATAACGAGAAGCGCACTTGAAGTGGAACAGACTCTAGGCCTCCATAGAAGAGACTAGTGCCTCCAGTGATTGCTAATGTGTTGAAGGTAAACCAGAAAGGCTTTATGAAGAATCGAACCAAGAAAGCAAATATAGCAAGTCTGTTTATGTGATATTTGTCCGTAAAGTCCTCGAAGGTGTGTGAAGTCTGCCAATTTGCGCGTGGTAAACTAATGTATACTTTCTCCTCAAACTGTGAGATTAGACTTTAGATTTAGACTAGTATTTTTATAGACAAGATTCATCAAGTTCATGGAAATCTAATGGAATTACCATTTATTTGACAGAACAAGTCGCATTTGCGTACATTTGTGTGCCGTAGACATTCACCACACCTACATAGTATCTAGTAGTTATAAGTATCGCAGGGATCCCGGAATACACAACCACAAAGCCAATACAAGCGCTTCCCGCCAGCGAAAGCTTATTAAGTTTGTGTGCACCGTGCAAGGCAAGATGCGACGACGGCAATCGATGTAGCCATGGCAACGAACCTCCGGACGTGCGCGGTACACGGATACGACACGATTCCGATCCGACGCGAGACTACGTATAATAGGCTTGTTTCCACTAAGAATAAATCGAATGGCTTAGATTTTCTAATGATTAACCATGATAATTAGTAAACAAAAATGCAGCTTTTCTATTAAAATAATAAAAGATTAATAATATTTTTGGAAAATAAAATCGACAAATTGAGGCGTTTAATCACGTGACATTAAACATCAGTCAGTGAAGCGCATGGAAGCGTGACGTCACACCTCGCGAAACACTACGTTGTAGCTGTCATTTTCGTATAAAATGAGCAGGTTATTTGGAGTTTTCAGCAATTCTCGTTAAATTAATACAGTTCGTTTTTAGTTTAATCTTGAAAGACAGATATAATTTGCTATGGAATCAGGATTTAACAAAGCAAACAGCAGTAATTTGCCCAAAATTGACGCCGTTATGCTTGGCAAATTTTTTGCAATAAACACCGACTTTTGTTGACAATGTTAAAACTTCTGTGTAAGTATAATGTGAAGAACAAACAAAGTCTCATTTAATTAGCAGTTACCAGGTTCTGGTTCATTCAAACACTCTGCGATTACTGAACTGACATCCTTTGTTTTTTCAACATATATGGTCGTTCCATATAGCTGCATATCCGTTTCCTTCTATCTTCTTGGCATTCGAACTTCTTTGGTATACAACCTGGTTTCATGCGCACTCGAGAAACTTTACCCATAATATGATACTCTGTATAAAATCATATCGTTTGGCAACTAAAAAAATAAGAAGAGTATGAATTATTACATTTTATAAAACGAAAATAATATTTTAACTCAAATAAATCATAAAACCCTACTCAAGTCATAACATTTTATAGGTTATGTGTAGTATATTATGGTAGATTTTGCAAAATTCATTTCTTTTACTATACATTTATAAATAGATACATCAAGTTGTGTTTATTACTTACATCAAAATGATCTTCACAGAAATAAATTGTGGAATCAGTTGATAAAGTAAGAGCATCTTGCCTCCTTGCCATATTTAACCACTTTCTACGTATTTGTTTATTGTTTGGAACGTATATGAATAATTTGTTTGGCGTTTTTATCGTTGTACTTTTACATTGGGGCACTATACAGTATTTATAATACGAGGAATTCATTATTTATTAAAAAACACAATTGACTGTCATACACAAACACGGCTGTTTCGCGAGGTGTGACGTCATTCAAAACGCCATGACAGTCTTGGCCTTTTTCGCGGTCAATTTCAAGTTCATTTCTAAAAACTCAAAATACTAATGTAAAAGACTTATTTTTCTTAGAATAATATATTTTTGGGGTGAAATAGATGCTAAGCTATAGTTTTAAAGTAAATTCCAAATTTTGTCAACTAGCCTATTTATGATATATTTTTTACATTTATATCTTTAATATATCAATGTGGAAGTTTGTCAACATGTTTGGATGTCTTTGTTTGACTTTGATTGTTCTTTTTTTTTATGGAAATAACCGATAAGGGAAGGGGGGCATAACGGGGTCACGGGGCATGACGGGGTCACCCACAAAAACAAGTAACGATGCACACTAGACGTTTGTTGTTTTCACTAATAAATGACCATTTTGTATCAGTATTTAATCCGACAGTGACCGGCGACTAGTCTGCAGTCGTTTGGTTTGTACGAAAATAAATATTTTTTGATGTGATTTCATCTAATTTTTAGTGAATACGGAAACACATGTAAAAAGGTAAGTGTTTTCATTACTATTATTGTTTATTTATTGTGTTTTTTTAGAGATATTATTTATTGATATGTTTTAAACAAAATCACTCTAACTGTAGATTTGTTTTTTTTTGTCAATTATTTCACATAATGTTACCAGTAAGGGCATGACGGGGTACCCCATTATGTAAGGTAGCCTAAAGGAATGATGTGAATATTTGATATTGAAATTTTAATTTTGTTTTAGGTATTACAAAAGGCACGAACAAAAAGAAAAGTTCGAGAGGCAATACATACATTATACAAAACTTAGACGAGGATACTTTATGCCTGTATTGCCTTGATGAGAAACATACATATTTAAAGTCTGCGGAGGGTTGGGTGGCCTGCCAACTATGCAGACGATGGTGTCATACAGCCTGTGCTCGTGTTGACGACGAGAACCCAAAAGAAATTCACATCTGCACTTATTGTGAATAAAATAACCATGTACCCCATACTGCCCCTACCACGGGGCACAATGGGGTTTCGTAAAATTAAAATTTAAGCATTATTTGATTAGTTACTTCGCCAAATTCTATGCCAAATGATAACCCTAATATGTAACCAAAGTGTTATGATTATAATAATTACTTAATATATTTTGTTTATTCTGTTATTGGCTATTTCCCTTAACGTCCCTGTTATGCCCCCCCTTCCCCTAAATTATTTGACGATTCACCTAATGACCTGATGGTAAGTGGCTATCGTCGCTCACGAACACCACCCATGATGATGCGTAGCCGGCCAAGCAGGAAAGAAGAAAAAGATAGAAATCACGTAATCATTTAATGAAGCGCTCATCGTTGTGTACGGATTAAGATGAAACTTGTAAGTTGGCAAGTTGGCAAGTTGGCAAGTTGGCAAGTTGGCAAGTTGGAAGTTGAAAGTTGGCAGTGGCACACAGATTATCGGTAGTCCGTATCCAGAGAAACAAGACAAGAAAACGAGTCGTTGTGTTGTTTGGGACTTGAAAGACAGTACTGGTTTCATTCTTTTCTCTTCTTTCTTGGCTGGTATCGGTATTGGTTTGGCTGGTGTCCATGGGTAAATTTTTAGAATCGGGGGACTTTCCAATTATATTTCCAATATCGTAGTCGTATCGTGTGGTATTAAACGGCTCGTGTTGAACACGGAGCCCGCAGATGCGATGCCTCCATACGATTTCTAATTCGATAATATAGTTCAGTGGTCGCGTCGCTAGCAGCGGCGCCCGCTCCCTTATTGCGTTGGCTCTAACACAATAATTAGGTACCTACTATGAACAGTTTGCAAAACTTTACCAACAAGCAAACAATGAAGAAAATCTTTCATGGCTTCAACATATTGATACAATACAGGGCACGGGTTTTTCGTCGTAAGGAGGCCTGGATTATACCAGCATGCTGCTCCAATGCATTATATTCTAAGGCATGGCTTAACACCGAAGTGCGCAAAACTTACCTCTCGCAGTTTTTTTCCATCGCCGACCGAACGCGTACATTGATCGCTGTTTTTACATAAAATAAGTGTTACGGCGTAATTTTATACCTCAACTATAAACAGCAGAGAATGTCAAAGAAGGTAAGAAGTGTGAGGTGTGTGGGCTGTAAGCAGAGCTCTATCTATGTAGAGCTGTTAGTAGAGCAGAGAAGAGCGGAGTAGAGCGAAGTAGAATGAAGTAGAGTGGAGTAGAGCGAAGTAGAGTGAAGTAGAGCGCAGTAGAGCGAAGTAGAGCGAAGCAGAGACAGCTTTACGTGCCCTCCGAAGCACGGAAGTGCTCAAGCGGTCACACATCCAACTACCGAACGCGCCCGCTGCTTAACTCGGTCGATCACTTAGGATCGACACAACCCTTTAACTATGAGCGCTCCAACTAGCTTAATAAGTAAATAAACACTATGTTGAGTTAAATTTACAGATAACTTCAGCCAGATTACGTGAAGGCGTCAATACAAAGTCAATCATTAGGTACCTTGATATATTAAACCTGAAGAATTAGTTTGAAGTTTGAACGCGCTACTTAATCTTTGCAATTGTCACACTGCACTCTGAAGTCTGAACCACAAAGTACCTATAATACTTTTAAACACTACGTCTCTGAACTCTGACAACTTGACACCAGAACAATATCAATCCGCCGCGGCCCGCGCCTCCCATTCCCAAACACTATTATTTCTCCCAATGCACACTTGACGCAGCTCGCGGGATGTTTATACTAAACGTCTGATGGAACGGTTCCTGATGCTCCTAATGACCGTTCTCGAATCGTGATACTACTAACTTATCCAGAGATAATGGAGACTATTGAAAATGGCTGTAAGGTAATAATAGGTGTGACGATCTCGGATAGGATAGGAACAATGATGACACAGACGTGTCGGAGACTACGTCTTTCTTCTTTAATTATCTCTTTTAGTCTCAGCCATTAATATGTAGATTAAAAAAACACACTTTTATACATAAAGTACAGTGAAACAAAAAAATACGACTGTGCTGTTCACTGCTGAGTTGAGGAATATTTTTTTTCTTCTTTAGGGAATTCTTGAAACCAACTCTGGTAGTGACAGTCAGCTTAATATGGATTTAAGAACGAGCTATCATAATTTAATACGTAGGTAGGTATTATATTATAATGTATATTATTATGTTATTAACTTGTTAAACGTTATGAAGTTACTTTGTCTAGAGCCAACCCTATAAAATTATTATCAGGCATATCAATAAAAATGCAGTCATCGGAACCAGCAACAAGAAAAGTTTCAACTTCATAGTGTGGAAGGAAGCAACTAATTCAGCTTGCGAGATTTGACCTGAACATACAAGATAAGTTAGGTTGTAAAACTATATTTTTTTATTTTTTAGTAGGTACTATTCGAAAATAAGGTTTTTGTTTTTACATTATTATTTTAAAGTCCTGCGGACTCCTGCCATATCTTGGTTTTGCAAAACCAGCACTAGATGGCTCTGTAAGGTCATCGTACAATTCAGAATTATTTTTACGATTAGATTCAGCAAGTTTTAAAAATTCAAGTAAATACTAAATTATCCAGAAAACACAAAGAAATATAATAATTCATTGAATAACTTTGACAAATTCTGAATTTAATTCTGAACGCATCGAGTATATATGTTGCCATGTTAAAAATTTTCCCCTGAAACTAGTAAATAGTTGTAGGTGAATCGACGGACCACTTTGACAACTCAAATGCACAAATGTTGCCAGGACGTAGGCATTGCTATTCTTATCGACATTATAAAAATGTTCTTATCGATATTTTACGTGACCTTTAAAATCAAATTAACTTTATCTTAATGCATTTTAAATAAAAATGTGACTAAAATTTGCTTAAATCAAAATACAACAGAACTTATCTTTATTGATTTTAGCTGATATTGAATATTAAATGGAAGGTATTTTAATTAGAAAAGAAGTACATTATTCGAAAACTATTTTAATAATGTTACTGACGGTTTTCCGTTGCATGTCTAAATAAATCGTTTTTTCATCGCTCACTTTCTCGGTGAATCAAGCGTAGACACTAAAATATCGACACTTACCCCTCGCTATTTATTTCCTGCAATAGATAGCAACACTCTATTTGTCAAAGTGGTACATCGATTCTACATTCTATTCATAGACGATAGGTGAAATTGAAATATTTTTATAGCGAGGCAACACTAAAAACCAGTCACCGAATCCATCAAGAATAGAATGTCACGTCTTGGCGTAGTGTGAGTGCGTTTAGCGTGCGTGCGTGCGTTCACGATTATGATAAAGTTGGTGATTTTTGGTGTTTGTATGTATTTCTGACGCCGCTGTGATTTGCCTGTCACTTCTCTAATTTTGGATTTTATCAATAAAAATTCTCAGGCTGTCGTCTATTGGTATGTAAGATGAGGTTAAATGACTAAAACTCATCGTTATTCTAGTCGAGTCCGTGTTGTTAAACCGTATTGTATTGTAACCTGTTCAACACTTCAACGTCTTCAACAGGCGTTGCCTCTATACGGGGTAGTGGATTCAAAATTTTAAAAGTATCCATAATAAATAACACATCTAGTGCGTCCGTGATAGTAATATCGTTTGTTATCTGTGCGTATCTAGCGATTTGAAGAAAAGCTAAGCTAGGTGTTATTATCTCGTAGCGGGAACAGGCAATGGCCGGCCGTGTATCTGGTTCCGAGAGTTGAGACGAGTCAGTTGACTTTACGGAGCCGGTCGGTATACTAGTGTTTGGTTTTAACGGTTCGTTTGGACTTTTGGAGATCTGTAATTATAGTATGAAACCATAATGGTAGGCTGCGTTGAAGTTTGTTTGTTTTGGTAGTGTTGTGTTGTGTGTTTAAGTCACTATAGGTGGCTGTTTTGTTGCAGGCAGGCAGAATGCTCAAGTTTATACGCGGGAAGGGCCAGCAACCTTCTGCTGAACGGCAGAAGTTACAAAATGAGCTGTTCGCCTTCCGAAAGGTAAGTGACCTACGATTTAGTAACTCTAGTTCAAGACTGCTTAATAATATTTAGAGACCTTTTCTATGATATGACTCATTTGCATGGTATTTTAGTCACTTCATAGAGTTTAGAAGTGATTCCTAGTTGAAGTTTAAGTTACTTCACAATTAAAATAAACTTCTAATCACTTGTCTCCTAATTTACTTCTGGAAATATTATTAAAACCAATTATAAGAAATGCAATGACAGTTACCACTTTTATAACATAACATCTAACTTCAAAGATACGAGAAAGCAGTGATTGATTTTAGTACATTATTTACAAATGTTATGAATCATTTCATTATTTTTTGAACAGTTTTCACTGTGCCGTCTTGATCTTGAATACATAATATAGTGATAGTGATCATATCAACCTGTATAAGGTTGATATGATCACTGATCTGTCCCCAGCAAGCTACATACAAAATATAATATTGCATAAAAAATAAGATTGATAAATTGTAATACCGTTTGATTGCTGTAAAACAATTAACACTGTGAAAAATTTGTGCAAATATAAAATAATATGCATTTACACATTCATAATTTAGATTATACGACACATACTTTACTGCATTGTTTAACTAAGTAATATGAATGACTGGGATTAGAGAAGGTAACATTTTGTTTTACATGTCAAAATCATCAAAGTTATGTTATCACTTTTAATGCTATTCATTAAATATTGCAAAACAAATTAGTAAGAGATATTAAGGAAAACAATTTGCTAATTGGTTTTTATTTAGCATGTTTAATAATTAATTTGCAATTGTCGGCTCTTGCTAATCCGACGAAACTAGGGGCTGGCTCTTGCTATAGATGATAGTGAAATAAAAGATAACTCCCTTGTTTAAATATTATTTTATGCACCACTTTCAAACACTGTTACACTTATACACTATTACAATATTGTCGACCTTCTTGCTCGACGTCCCAAAACTAACTGCCGAGCGGGCAGCGTTGTCACCTCGGGGAAAATCCCCACTCCACGAGTACCCTCTCCACAAGAGCTTGTGATTGGTCGAGAAAGCTGCCCGCTCATTGGCCGTTGTTGTCAGTGAAATCAAGTTAAGTACTAATTTAACAATAACGTGACGGTAATTTATCTAATGATGCTTACAGTCGGCCATCCAATTTGGTCGTTCGACCTCGAGCGACTCATAATAAAACATGTGTAGATTACATGGGTAGATTACAGTTATAATACTAATGTAATCGCTATTACTATTTTACATGTTGACCATAATTTACTTTTTCTTTTAACTATGGGTCTAAACTAAAATAAGCTAAACATAAATAAGGATGCACATCAATGGCTACTCAAAAGTGTTATTATAGTTTAAAAGAGTTTATGGACGAATAAATTAATAGCAATAAGTAATCTATGTAAGATAACTCGCTTAATAATCAACTAAATCAATTCTGTACTCACATTTTAACTTGACTGAATCCGATAAAACTGACATCTAAAATTCTAATAATTTAAAATTAATTAAGATTGTGACATTAATAAGTAATTAATTTATATTATTCAATGTAAATAGGTATGTGCATGACCTTCAATCAATTAAAATGTATAATGATAAATTTTATAGATTCGAACTCTTAATATCATTGCTAGGTGATGGGCTCTATTTTCCGTACTTAGCCTCTAAGTTGGGCCATTGTACGTAAATATGTGTGCCGGCTAGTTATCTAGCCAGCCTAGCTCCGTCCAGAAGCGCAGGATCCTCCTGGTGTCTCCACAGGCTTCACGGAACGACCTCGGGGTGCCGAGGATTTCAGCCCGTTGGGTTGCTACTCCCACGCATTCCAGGATTATGTGAGGGGCTGTTTCTTCAGCCGTCAGGCATGCCCTGCACAGGGGACTGTCGGTCACACCTAGAACATATAGATGTTTGTTAAGTGGGCAGTGTCCAGTGATATTACCTACGATTGTCCGTAGGTCTTTCCTGTCAAGTGACAGTAGCCGTCTGGTCAGTCGTGCATCGGGGCAGGGCACTGTTTCCCGAGATTGTCTGCACGTACCATATATACGTAATATCATTGCTAGTTGATAATAACTAATTATTTTAAGAAATAATTTGTATGCCTTTATTCTTGGCAAATGTGAGCGATATTCGATATCCAGCTAACACCTTTTGTAACCACATTTTTGCAAATAAATATCATTTCATTTCATTTAATTTCATTTCAAGGAACCAGGGTAGACCCAAAATCTAATAAAGAACCAGGGAAGTTCTAGAAATAATGAACCAGGGATGTTCAGCATAGTAACAGGACCAGGGATGTCCTAGAAATAATGGACCAGGGATGTCCCGAAATATTACAATCAAGGACCAGGGAAATCCTTGAACGTAATATTTATTATATTATTATTAATTTAATAAATATATATTATTACGTATATCAAGGTGTTAAAGTGTTTGTACTCATCTGCAGTCAGAGTACACGACACAGCAACGAACCCCATCCAACTGCAGAGAGGTGTCAGACAAGGGGATGTCATATCCCCAAAACTTTTCACCGCTGCGTTGGAAGACGTGTTCAAGCTGATGGAGTGGAAACGACGTAGCATTAACATCAATGGCGAATAAATCACACACCTGCGATATGCCGATGATATAGTCATCTTGGCGGGTTCCCTGGAAGAACCTGGTGCAATGCTCGGGGACTTTGAACAGCGCCTCACAACGGGTGGGTCTTAAGATGAACATGGACAAGACGAAAATCATGTCGGATGTCCATGTCACACCCTTACCGGTTGTTGTTGATGACGCTGCTCTCGAAGTTGTAGACGAATACCTAGGACAAGTGATCCAGATGGGTAACCCGACTTCGAGAAAGAAGTCACTCGTAGAGTCCAACTCGGATGGGCTGCGTTGGGAAACTGCGTCATATCTCGTCGTCCAAAACACTACCTCAGTGCCTGAAGTCGAAGGTGTTCGAGCAGTGTGTGTTGCCAGTGATGACATACGGATCCGAGACGTCGTGCTTTACTATTGGCCTAATCCACAAGCTCAGAGTAGCGCAGCGGGCTATGGAGAGGGCTATGCTCGGTATTTCTCTTCGTAATCGAATCAGAAATGAGGAGATCCGTAGACGAACGAGGGTAACCGAAATAGCTCAAAGTATTAGCCGGCTGAAGTGGTAATGGGCTGGCCACATAGTGCGAAGGACCGATAACCGTTGGGGAAGAAAGGTCCTCGAATGGCGCCCACGTCTGGAAAAAGGGGCATAGGACGCCTCCCGATCAGGTGGACTGACGACCTGAAGAAGACAGCGGGCATCCGTTGGATTCAGAAGGCTCAGGACCGGTCAGTGGCACAAGTTAGGGGAGGCCTATGTGCCTACAAGGACCTACAAGGGCTGATGGATGGATGGATGGAATATACATTTATTATTATTTATTTATATTTACATATTAATAATATCTACCATCATATTATTAGGGACAATCATACTTTATGACGTTGCGTGTAATTAATATTATTCACTATAATATGATCACAATATAATTATTTATTATATAAGTAAAAGTCACGTCAAACTCGCCTAAGAGGTCAAAGCACGGGCCGAGGCCAAGTGCCTATTTACTAATGCAGAAATTTTCTAACTATTCGACCTGTATTTAGTATTGTAGCCTTTTGCATCAGTGCGACTATGGATGAGTGTATCTAATGTATTGAGACTAGTGTGTGAATTCTTATGTGTAATGCCAGTAGAAGAAATAATGATTGGAACAGTTTTAACAGTTTTAATCCCCCAATGGATTTTTAATTCTATTTGGAGATCCATGTATTTAACCAACTTTTCGGTATGTATGTGTGTATTACAAACTGCAATATACATAAGGAATGCTACATCTCTTTTTTTTTAATTTTATCTAATACAGTTATATCTGGGCTATTAAAGTGTATTTTTTTTTTCTGTTTGTCATTTGCTCATTTCTCTGTATATTGTTATTATGTAGATTAAGAAGGGCGGTCGTTTATCCATCTGCACAGTTGCTTTGTGTAGTCAAGATTTTTTCCAGCACGTTTGTGGAAATAAAACCTAAGCAAAGTGATCTGTTTATTGTGTAAGTTATTTATGCCTATAATTCCCCTACCTCAATCATCACGGGGTAGACTCAGTCTCTGTACGCAAGAGCGGGGTGGTGTTTGCGTTGTCCAGCAATAGAAAATATTAACTATTCTTTGGAGGGCTTTTAGTTCTGATTGTGACTAAGATATAATACTAAAAGAATAGATAAGAATAGGGAGTATGTATTCATTGCCTTTATGATGATACTTGAGCTTAATTGTGTTCGGAGTATAGCATTGAGACGATGTCTGAATTTTTTTTTCTTAAGGTCTGTCTTGGTTTGCTTCTGGTAAATTTTCCCAGTTTGCTCAAACCCTAAATACTTGTATGAACTTCTGTGATCAGGTGGCTTAATTTGGTTTCCAGTAGCTAGTTGTATAGTTATTATTTACTACGTTACCATTATTGATTGTGAATGTTTTGCATTTTTCGATCTCAAATTACATATGAATGCCCTGAGAAAATGTGTATGTGATGTCAGCAAGGTTGTGAAGTGATTGGGAACTGTTACTATATAATTTAATGTCGTCCATGTACATAAGATGTGTTAATGAAGTGAGTGTATGTCCGTAGGCAACAGTGAGTCCTTGGTCAGATGAGCTTAATATATTAGATAGAGGGTTGAGAGCGAGACAAAACCATAAGGAACTAAGCGCATATCCTTGAAAGGTCTCTCTTCGTATAGGAATTTCATCAGATTCATCCGCATCTGAGATCATTAATTTGAGTTTCGTTCGCCAGTGTCGCATGGAGTATTCTAAAAATGTTATTAGTGATGGGTGAAAATTATAATGGTGCAATATGTATATTAGCCAGCTATGTGATTCTGATAATCTATATACATAGTGGCTATGTCCGCTTTTCTTTTTAGGGCCTGCTTGATTGTCACCGTATCTATAATGCGTTGCTCTTTACAGTCCTTGCTCATTTTAAGACATCATTTGTGCTCTCCAGCTAATATGTTGTTATGTGTTTATCTATGTGCGCTGCTATGCACGATGTGATGATTTGATAAATGTTTCAAGGCGAGTAATTGGTCAATAATTCGCAGGATTTTGGGTGTCATTATTCTTTGGTATCATATAGGTACCTATGTTGTTCCCTGTGTAACAAAATGTGGCATCATGTTAGATGTTTCAATAAAATCGCGTTAGTATGTTTGTGTAACATTGGGTGGAGAGTTGTGAGTTTCTTATACCAGAAACTATATAATATATTGTTGTTAGTCGGTATTACAGTGTCGGGAGCTTTCCAGTTATGGATTTTACTGAGAACTTTGATAAATCTGTCCATTGTTACTGTGTTTAATTCCATTTCTGGTACAAAAGAGTATTTTTCATAACCTCTCTGTATCCAATCAGCACGATATGTATGTTGTACAGGTTCCGCCCAGATGTTTACCCAGAAGTGATGTAATACATCAGGACGTGGAGCCTTGTTTGTGTTGTGTATGACCTGGGTGTTTTTGAATTTTTTTTTTTATTTTTGTAAGTGTACTATAAAATTGACATTCATTATTTTTAAATTGTGTATTTCTTTTATCTTAGTACAGTTTAAATATCTTTTAAGCCTATTAAAGGCAGTGTTTAGTTTTTGTTATAGGATATCTAAAAATTGCTCAGGTTTGGTTCTTCATGTTTTGAATGAGTTTTGTGTGTGCTGTTTATTTGGTCTATGTAATGTATCTGGCAATATCTCTCCTAAGGTTTGCAATTTTATTTTGCCATCTATCCATTTATCTCTTTTGCCAGCCTGGGATACGATATCTATTAGTGGGGGTGTACCTAATTAATTTGGATAACTTTAGCTCCATTGCAAATAGCCGCAGTATACAGTGAGTAACTTTGAAATTGTCATCTTTTGTAACACGTTTTGTTAGTATGTGCGAATTTATATGTTGTTTATATTATTTCTATATATTTTATTTTATTTTATATGTACGTATTAAATTTTCACGCAATATCCTGTATTTTAATTATTTTTATTTTTACTCTTGCCGCCAAATCGTTGTGTTCATACTGCCTGAAGGTTGACTGGGAGAGAATGCTTTTAGCATTAAGTCCGCCTTTGTCATCTGTACGTATGTATGGGGCATAAAGTTTTAAATAAATAAATAAATTTATGTAATCTACTATGTTATAGAATTTTTTTGGAGGTTTCTAATCTCTTCAAGAGAAATCCTCCTGTATGTTCTGAAGTCTAGCGTTACTAATAAATTTACTCTGCATTACAACCCTTCTTTGGTCTTCTTCTTCTTCTTTTCCTGTAGGCTGTCAGATGGGTCTCTATTTTTGTGACTTTATAATAACATCTTATCACGGATTCGTTTCATTCGGTTGTCCAAGACTTTCTCTGATCTACTGTTTGAACCGCATTTATGCATTGTGTGTTGGAATCTGTGATTGGTGTAGTGAAACAAAAGACAAACGCGCGTGTGTTGTTGCTGTTTTCGGAACAGATTTTTTTTTTGTTCATGTATAAGGGCATGGCGTATCTGTTTTTTTATCATTGAAAGCATCTTACAGTTTTAAAAGTATTAGTCGTGATACTATCACCCTTCACCTGGCTGTCTCGACTGCGCGAGTGGCGGCGGTTGGCGCGGCTACGCGAGCAGTGGGTGGCCGGACTATGAGAGCGGCGGCTGCGCGTGCGGTGGCTGCACAAGCGGCGAGTGGCCCGACTGTGCGAGCGGCTGCACGAGCGGCGAGTGGCCCGACTGTGCGAGCGGCTGCACGAGCGGCGAGTGGCCCGACTGTGCGAGCGGCTGCACGAGCGGCGAGTGGCCCGACTGTGCGAGCGGCTGCACGAGCGGCGAGTGGCCCGACTGTGCGAGCGGCTGCACGAGCGGCGAGTGGCCCGACTGTGCGAGCGGCTGCACGAGCGGCGAGTGGCCCGACTGTGCGAGCGGCTGCACGAGCGGCGAGTGGCCCGACTGTGCGAGCGGCTGCACGAGCGGCGAGTGGCCCGACTGTGCGAGCGGCTGCACGAGCAGCGAGTGGCCCGACTGTGCGAGCAGCTGCACGAGCGGTAGCTGGTTTGGCCGCTCGTGTCAAAGCCCTGAAGAGTTGCACCTCCTTCCTCGTGGCCACTTTGCATCCCCTTCGGACGGAACGGAGAATATCCTTGTTCGGGAGGATTCACTGAAAGCATTTTCAAACAGAAGGCAATAAAGGTTCAACAAGTACAATAAAGTTTATTATTATTAATCATTTATTTATTTAGAATATAATTATTAAGATTCAACGGGTCCCATAATATAAACGGGCGGAACGAAACTTAATTGGGGTATACAAAAATTTGAAGTGTTTCGCTTAGTTAGGTACAGCGATGCACATAGATGGCATTTATTTCAAATTTTATGATTAGAAGATCATTTAGTATTTTTTTACAATACTTTATAATCAGTGACTGAGGGAGTAACACAAATTTTGTAATTACTATTAGAGCTTACTTGAAAAACAAACGTAATTGACTAATTTGTTTCAGCTACAAATACATGCATAAATTATCGCCTGGAATAAACATGGCATCAAAATGTAAGCAATATTAGCAGAATAAAAACTTTAAAGTAGGTAGCCTGCTTTAAATTTAAGAACCGAAGGAGTAATGCGAATCAGAACTTATAAAAGACTGGCCCGTTTAAAATATTAATAAGTAACGAGGGTGCGCTTTCCCCTTTTTTTTAAAGAGTAATATTATTTATATATATTTATTTATAATCTACACTACTAACGTGGCAGTCAGCAGTCCTACTGGCCACTAAGGTTCTGGATAGATTTCCAGCTTGACCACTAATTTATTTTCAAGGTGACATTCATTCGTAATACCGACTTATTGTAAAGTAATCAAAAATAAAAGAAAGAAAAGAAAAGAAAAAAATGAAATAAAATGTAATAATAAGCTGCCTGTACGCTTAAAGTGCTGTATGTTCTTCATAATAAAGTTAGATGGCATGCGGTTTACACTTAATTTTATCAGTGTATTCGGCAAGATCGTAGAATAAAAAAATTAATTTATATTACTTATCTTTGTGGATTTTGCGTTCGATCGCACTTCTGAGATGTCGGCTCTTGCTAATCCGACGAAACTAGGGGCTGGCTCTTGCTATAGATGATAGTGAAATAAAAGATAACTCCCTTGTTTAAATATTATTTTATGCACCACTTTCAAACACTGTTACACTTATACACTATTACAATATTGTCGACCTTCTTGCTCGACGTCCCAAAACTAACTGCCGAGCGGGCAGCGTTGTCACCTCGGGGAAAATCCCCACTCCACGAGTACCCTCTCCACAAGAGCTTGTGATTGGTCGAGAAAGCTGCCCGCTCATTGGCCGTTGTTGTCAGTGAAATCAAGTTAAGTACTAATTTAACAATAACGTGACGGTAATTTATCTAATGATGCTTACACAATGATAATTGTAAGATTTTCTCTAATGAGTCTATCAGTTTCTTAACTCTATTGAAAACAATGCACTTCACATCCATGCAATTGGATTGGGTTTTTCATTGGTGTACTAACAATCAAGTCAACAACAAACATTTATAATGACATAATATGAACCTACAATAATATAGAGGAGCAAAATTTTTCCATAAGAAAGAATAAATCTCTTAGGGTCTCTGTAATAAAACCATATGAGTCTAGAGCAAATTATGTTACATAACTCATGAATTGATAAAAAAAAATATTGATATTTCTTTACCGGTTACTTATTAATGTTTGATTAGGGATGGGCAAACTATAGCCCATGGGCTAACTCCGGTCCATGAAATTTTGCAATCTGGCCTGCAACCATATAGTGGGTTTTGTTGGTCCCTGATCCCACATTCAAACTTCAGAAACTTGGTCACCAAAAATCTTAAAAAAAAAACATCTAAAAAGCTGCCCCCCATAGATTATTTTTGTAAATATTTGCCCGTAAAGGAAAATCTACATCTACATATTAAGTGACGAGAAAACTTTTATCCCTTTTTAAGAATAATACAGGATTTAAACTGAATTCAGATGTTTTGGATTGCATAAAACCTATTTTGTATTTTTAGTACAGTGGTATTTTTGTTGATAAAAAATTCTTGATGAGCAAATCAATCAATCTTGACTTTCAAGTGGTGTTACTCTGTTTGTTTTCTAAATATTACCTACTGAGCTCTACAAACGCTCTCTAACATTAGGTCAGAGTTGTTGGTGTTCCAGACTATAAAATATGTAAAATAGTATGCATCTTTGGTAGGGCTGCCAATTGTGTCTGTTATTACATTTTCTGTTGTTTGTTTATTGACCAATCTATTCATGTATCAAGTTATAAAAACACCAGAAAATTCATTTGTAATCATATCATTCAATACACATACAATCCAAATTAACAAGTAATAAAAGTTATTGATATTTGTGTTTGTTACAAGTATACTTAAACTTATCTTTGATCTATGCTTAAGTTTAGACTTTATTCAAATTTTATCAACCATAGGAAAACTAGCTATAATCATAGAATACAGTATATTATACATAGTTATTAAATAGGATTTTTACCAAGAAACCATTAACCTGTAACTGAAGTGTGTTTGCTAGCATAATCTTATCACAATGAGCCCTACTCTAGGTAACTATTTGTTTTTAGATAAAAATTGTTTGTGAAATTTTAAAATGCCTGCGTTTTTAATTGAGGCCCGTCGCAATTATGTCATGGTCATAGTTGTTGGACAAATATTGACTGGGTGCAGTGGTTTTGTGACCAGTTTTGAAATCCTTATCATTGTTGTCAGCAATTTATTGTTATCTCTGCATGTAAATACTTTTAGCGTAAGTGTAACCAAAAATTTATTGTTATTGTTGAATAGTGGGAAAGATCAATAGACTTTTTGGTGTAAACCTATTAGCAGCTCATGACAAAATAGTCTTTTCTTGTATTAACAAACCCTTTATACAGATACAATATAGCAAAAAACACTCTTGTAAGAAGTCATCCAGGTTCAGCGCCACGCCTCATAGGCCCTTTGGAGTCTTTTAAAAGTCTTTTCATCTCTCATGGTTTTTTTTCATGTGTTTTCTCTCATGGATCGTTGCTGTTAACCCTGGCCTATACAGCTTCACATTGACGGATTCTCATCACATGACATTAAATAGCCAGGCCAAACTATGAGGCCATGAGCTACAAGGCCAGGCCCTCATATTAGAAACTCGTACATTATGTTGTCAACACCTAAATTATAGGTATGTTATGTAGATAACATAGAAGTATTTTATCTTTAATTCGTTAGTCACAGGCCGCACCCTGAAACGCTTCATGAGGCCATTTTATATAGATTGCTCTCAAGGCCGCCGAACTGTTTCAGTTATTATGTCCGCCTTCAAGATGTTCAATTGGATTCTTCATTACGCTAATAATATGCTCTTGTTTTTCGTGGCAATAGCCACATTGGGTCAAACAACATATTACATTGATAGGTACTTACATACAACAGACTCAATAATAAAAATAGTTACAATAGTAGGCACCTAGCTATTAGGTATAACTATTTTTTACTGGAAAAACTAACCTTACAGGTTAGTTGACGATGACAATATAATTTATTTTTGCACAGAGGTTTCTCATATAATGTATGAAAGCATAATGGGGATTTTTTGAAATTCATCCCCTAAGAGGTTAAAATAGGAGATGACAGTTTTTATGAGT
Organism: Thymelicus lineola; assembly: GCA_963932265.1. NCBI lineage: Eukaryota > Metazoa > Arthropoda > Insecta > Lepidoptera > Hesperiidae > Thymelicus > Thymelicus lineola. The sequence goes on from OZ010691.1 coordinate 3,796,114, forward strand.
GTAAAATTGTATTATTGACGAAGTGGTAGCAACCACCAGCTCGTAATTGATATTGATATTTACAAATGTGACCACTAAATAGAAAGTCATAAATATAAAAACAAATTTTGAAAATATTATAATAATGATGAATAAGATTTTTCAATTCAAGAAATCCAAACAATATGGCTACCTGCATATTCTCCATCAAAATATTTTTAATGTATGGCGTGGTATTTTTGGACGACACTAATAAAAAACTTCCAAGAAGCAATGCTAAGTAAACCAACGGAAAAATTTATTTGGTCCTATTATTTATTTACTGTACTCGGGCAGCGCAAACAATGTACCGAACGGTTATCGTACGATATCCGATAACGTGCCGATAGCCAAGTTAGCGATAGCGTTCAATCGATATCTCACTCGGCCCAAGCCACAAAAAATGCTCCTCTGATAAATATCTATTATAAGCACGTATAGCTAAGTGTGATTATATCATTCGCATTCCTGAATTATATGAAAAAAAAACCAAGGATAATAGAACTATAGATGATCTATTTGAATAACAAGAATTAATTCGAAATTCGTGAACGCTTGATCGGATAAAATGACTGTTGCGTTCAAAATGTAAGTTATTTTAGTTCCAGGTCGTACTCTAGTCAATTATAGAACTCCACTGTCTTAACTCCGTTTGAAAATGTATTTTCCATGATAAACTTGGGTTCGAATTCCTAATGAGCTCATAATAATTATGTGACGTAAAACGTATTCGACTGTCGAATATTGAGACCGGAATATTCGAGTATTTTTCGACCAAAATATTCACGAAGTCGCTTTCCACCTGTCAAACATAATTATGTGAAGCCTCTTGTATTCTAAAATGTACAAATCATTTGAGTACCTTACATTTGAGTCCTGTACCTACAATTCACAGTTACATACATATATGTTATATTATATACCCATGTTCCACATAGCTCTTAATATAGTGGTCAACTTGGATAATAAACAATATCTTGTACTGTATACCTGAATAGTAATAAACAACGTTTGCCCTACCTTTGATTATTATCGATGTTAATAAATGTACTGATAATGATACACAACTTCGCAATAAATTAGTTACCTCTACCTTAGTAATAAATGCAACAAGAACTTGTTATTTTGTGTAATCTATAACCTAAGGCGATTATATTGCATAAAATTCAATAATCACATATGACTCCGACCTACCTGGTTCTTCATTCTAATCACATTTATGGATAAAATATGTATGTAATAAGTAATGAGAATTTTACTACAATTAATTTAGTATTTGATAATTTCGATAAAGTATTAGGTGATAAGTTCTGTTTACTGTTCGTTTAACAAGGTCACTTATGTAAAACTCCAACGAAAATAACGTAACAACTGGTCGGTTAAGATTGATATTTTTCTATAAGTAAATCGTTGAATTTGCCACCAGAGTTGCAGCTTTCTGTAATAAGATCAACAATGAATAGAGAAAATAAAGGAAAAACTTCAAAAACTACTGCGTAGTTTAAGAAGACTAATTTATAAATGTATAAATAGATAAAGAGTTGTTCAGTTGCAATGCAAAATGTTAGAATATTTTCCATTTTATATCTCCTGAAGCTCACTTTTGGCGTGTACACAAAGGAATAGTTAGATCGTTATTCCCCAAGTCCCGAATAAAACCTTTTACATGCAAATGTTCAAAATGACGACTTTCAGAGAAATGGCTAACCGAGGCAGTCGTTGTAGAGATGTTTTTACACAAAGAGTTAATTGAAACGAAAGATGAAAGCAAACTTATGTCATGTATCATAATTTGGCGCCCAACACAATGTTAACCCGCGTTTATGCTTTGAGTGTCATATACAAAGATTTAAATTATTCGATGGTAAAATATTGAGGTTGATAGCCGAAAAACAAAAGACAAAAGAGCAGGCAAGACACCTGGTAGTAAATGGCTAACTTTCCTATAGACTCATGATGCTGTCATGTAAGCATCATTGACGTCTTGGCCGAGAATCGGCTTTAGCGCTTTAGCAACAACAGAAAGGATACTATTATGAAGTTTATTGGCTTCAAAGTTCGCTACTCGGCATAGGTCTTTCCTCATAATCCACTATAATGCTCATAGCTGATTGATTGAAGTAGTTAATGGTCAATAATAGTCTCAGAAGTTTATATGCCTTTCTATGACTCTCGACACGGCGCGGCGGCGTAACGATTGCTGTCTAAAGATTGCTATTAACTTATAACACGAATTAACTTCCAAAGCACGAAGAAACCACACAGTACACCATACGAATTTACTTCCAAAGCACAAAGGAACCGCGCCCTTCTTGCTGATTCCTGTTATCACGAACGATTGATAACAGTCATAAGGCTATGAACGGTTTTACAATACAGTTTACTATCTGATGTTTATACCGGTCGCTGTCATAAACCGTTCCGGTACATCGCTGTGGCCTACATTAGGCTGATTGTCACGATTCGTGTGCATTGCAATTTAGTTACTTACTGAGTAGAACGCAGTACCATCCGCTAGCGATGGTACTAATGTCACGCCTAATAATTTTACCACGAATGGTAGAGCAAGTTTCTTTAACCAATTTGGTAATTTAGTTTTTAAGGGTTTTGGGGTGTAGCATCAGAACAACGTATGAAAATGGGTGCTTTTGCTTCGCACTAAACTGCTAATAAATCGAGGTCAATTCAAGATACAAATACTCTAACAAATCCATTTGGTACTCCGATAAGTCAAAAAAAGTTGACCTGCAACACAAATCACCCTTAAAATATCCAACAAATGTTAGCAGAAATTTTAAACTGTCCCAAATTCCCGAAAATACGACGGGGAAAATCCAAATCCTTTAAAAGGGCGTCGTAATCACAAGTACAATCTGTGAGAGTGAATAACAAGCCCGATCTGCCTACGGAAGACTTGATTATATCAAGATTACAACATAATCCAGTTATGTAAACTCGGATCAGTTTTTAATCTACTTGTTGATGCTTCGACTCCGAGAATGGAGAGGAACTAGAACGAGTGGTTACCTGAGCATTAAACACGCGATATGCTATTGTGAGAAGATGATTTACTTAATGCTAAAACGGTTTGGATACTATTTGTCCTTATTTTATTTATTTGTATAAAAACAGCATAAAGTCAGGAGGGCAATGTAAATGATAAGTGATGATACATAGTACAAAACTACGGATGTTAACGACGCGTTGCTGGTCATGAAGAAAGTGATAATTTGCTTGTTATCTGCCTCTTAAAAAATATGCCTCTATAAAAACTGATGGTTAGACTGATCATTTTAAATGCAACGGGTCACTCACAATTCATGGATCGTGTTCACGGTGAGAGTATTATAAAATACGAATCGTGAGTACCTATTGCATTTAAAATTATCAGTGTCCGCGATGATATAATTTTAAAATGATTAGACTGATGTTTGTAGAGGGTTTATAGGTAGGTTAAAGTACCATCACTCATTAGTACCAGGTATTAAATCGGGTGTTGTAACTATGATCTCGGTTTGTCCATCAGTTTGTAGTACATTCATGTAATACTCTAATCGTTCGTATAGTTTATTGTTCTAATAACAAAACGACTACCACATAATTCTCATTAAAAACCAGCTTATCGAACAACAACAATTTTGATGAATACCTACTTTCTAATATTTTTTTTAATATTTATTTGAATGACAAATCATTCAAAGGTACATGTTCACATTGATCAGTAACTAGATGTATCTGATACTGATATCAAATTTAGAGCGTTAACGTAAATTTATCACTATCGTTAAAAATATCTTAAATATTAGAAAGTACTTATCAAAATTGTTGTTCGATAAGCTGGTTTTTAATGAGAATTATATGGCAGTCGATTTGTTATTAGAACAATAAACTATACGAACGATTGCAGTATTACATGAATGTACTACAAACTGAAGTAGAATAAATGTTGGTGAACATCCCTACGCTTAAATCTAATCTCTAACCCTTATTGTAAATTATTTTAATAATAACAGTTGATTTATCTGCTACTACAGCTTAATGTTAGTTTGTATGTGTGTATCAATTGGGTACGAATTTAACAAAATTGCCACCAGCATTAAAATATTTTTTAATACAGTTGCTCAAAAAGTGGCGTATTGCAGGGACGTATAGCGTTCGGGATGTGGGCTATTACATACTAGAGCTTTATCTTTACCTTTTCCGAACCCGTGCGTTCTCTTTCCCAACTGTCAAAATAATGTCTATTAAAAAGAAAAAACAAAACACGAAGTTTTTACAAAAAAAATCATAGAAGTTTTTATGCTTCATGCAAATATTTCTAAAAAGAAGCTACTAATTTGTTTCAATATCGGATTTAATGATTCGATTCAATGAGTTAAGTCACGTTTCATTTCATTTCATCTCATTAAATTTCATTTTCATTTGATATCAATAAAAAAAATTACTGAAGACTTGGCTCTATGGACATAGTTCCCTTTGCCTACCCAGAATGGGTGAAGAAAACAAAAAAATATCTCTGCTTATATTCTTTTACGGTTGGCGCCATTTTCCAAAAATTTTCTTTTTATTATTCTATTAAATTGCTTCATTTTTTCGCAACTGTATTAAAAATAGTTGTTCAGTACAAGTGCGGAACCGTCATTGCAACTTGTTCCGACTGTCAACCGGATTTGTCGGAACTCTTTGCAATGACAGGCTTTCCGCACTAATGAAATATACTATATCACCGTTAGTGTGGATCATTACCACTTGTATATGATTCGTCACAGATAAATGTACCCCCGGCGCCATGTTTGGTAAGCCGTTGCAGCTATCTTCACCTGAAATCGATGCTGTCGCGTTGAAACCATTATCTCATTGATAGCCTGCGGTTTGACTAGATGGACGAGTTTTTAGCATTTCCTAGTCGCCAAGAAGCCGGACTTGTCCATCTATTTGAATCATAAGATTTGCAGTTAGCGTATGTTAAGGATTTGTAAAGATCGTGCTCCGGTTTATTTTTATTTTTTTTGATAAGAGAAAAATAAAGGGAAAACATGTTTTAACTTAACGCATCGTAGACAGAGTTTATTATGATCCGGATACTCATGATACGAATTAGATAAATAAAAAATAATTGGCACTTCCCATTCGTTGTCCTAATTTAAGTCATCGCGTATCATTTTAATGTGATATGAGGAAGTAATACCTATATAAGTAAAATAACATTCTGAAAGATTGTTTAACCTCCCTCGTAAATAAATATCTGTTGTCTAATACACTAGCTTCACGGGGTGTGTCGTGGTTTAAGCTCGCAGTAAAATGTTACAGGCACGTTGGCACCTCCTATGTTGACCACGCCTACGACTTTAACACTAGGGTGTGGACTGTGGTTTATTGTCGCGGAATTAGATATTATATCTTGAGAAATGCTTACTGTTATTTCAAGTTTAGAAAAATTTTGTGTAAAATTATTTTTATTGATTAATTTAATTTTGTATTTGTAATAAAATTGTTATAGCTTAACGTTTAACGTATAATTACATCTACATTCGCCATGATAGCTTTTTCTTACAATAACAAATAAATGATGATTGATTGATTGATTCTTTTGTATTACATATCTTGTCAATTTCTTACTTTGTACCTACTTTCTCAATTTAGACTTGTTCTATGTTTTTAAGTATAACTATTTTAGTAGTTACATTATACATAATGTCTAGCCGGCATTCCATACGTTTTGAAATACCAATAACAAAATCCACGATTGAAAACAATTTTGTTGTTATGTGTTGTAAACTCAATAAGGCCGAGATATAGGCCTCCTTCCAGGAAGACTAACTCAAACGGGTTTAGGCGCAGGTAGTGCATGCTTTGAGAAAATCTCTAGAGAATTTGGTTCGGCTACAGTTTGCTGTGGCATTTTTGCCAACTAAACTATTATTATGTCGATGACTGAGATGCAAATTTTTACCTGACAAGCGAGGTAATGGGATATTCTTATGCCAACTTTATTAGCAACCAATAACCGCCCTCGCCTTTGGTTTTCGTATAGATCCCTATTTTTTTTAAATAAAATATCCATGTTTCTGAGATACAATACGTATAAAGTATCTTATTGGGGAAAGAATTTTTAAAATCGATCCACTGACTCCATTGTTAACCAGTTGAACTGTACAATCCTTGAAACTATTAATATTTGTGTATCTTGTGTGAAGTACCTACCTAAGTAATGTATTGTATTTACTCCTAGTTCATCAGAAATTAGGTTTCTTGCCACCTATGATCATTCATGGAAAGATGTTCAAATCAAAACTTCAAACGGCCCATATACAAAGATCAGACCTTTAAGTTCAATGCATTAAAAAAAACAATAAGCGCGCCCGACCAATGACATATTTCACCTTTCTATATCTATCGGGCTGAATCGGCCCGACCACATTCCTCGTGTACGCCATTAAAACATCTTGCTCTTTTTGCAGTCTCGACGTGCCTGTACTTTCCAATAGGTAACAAACTAAAAACTCATCTGGTCACTTTCAAATTGTACATAAATTAGGGTGAATGCACCTGTATCGGAGCATCGCTGTAGTCGAAGTAGTTAACGGTTAAGCAATCCATCTGATGATAACTGGCTACTGCATCCTAATGTCAGTAATCAACTTCAAACTGAATTATAGTCTTACTATCAATCCGTCTTTGTTTCGCTTCGGGACAATCTGTAACTGTTTAGATTGCTAGCGCCGAGATAACTCATTTGTCATGTTTTTTCCTTTAAGGTTAATTTAAATTGTTGATGAATTTAAACTTTTTAGTTTCATCAAAATCCGTTTATCAGTCTTTTCATGTACATTAATAAGTGTAACAGACATTCATCATTATATATTTTCGTAGATAAATGTAATATTAGTCTGATTTTATTCGGTCATAGTCGTACCTATCACTCGTGTCCCTGAATGAAAAAAATACGTCTCAGTCATAAAAATAAAAAATAAAATAAAAATTGCAGATATTATACCGTTGCCGTTTACCTATTGTTAAACGACACCTGTGTTAAAACTGGTGCGACCGCCCTATTCAACGGTTTCGCTTCAATGCGATCGAGCTTTTCGTCCAATTTGCAGGCTATTTGGGTTTGGGGCTTGACCCCGCCAAGGCCGCCAATTAACACAAGGTGCAAAGGTTCAAATCCAGTTTTAAGTTTTAACTAATAATAATTAACTAGGTCTAACTATTCACTGAAATCTATCGAATCGAGCATCTTTATATCTGTAAATAGGAAAAACAAAATAATATAAATATGTTTCGTATTTAGAGGAACGTTAGCTAAAAAAAAAATTGGAAACAATGATTATTCTCCGAAATGTGAATTTTCAAGTATTTTGGATTAATTTGTGAATTACTACATTGTATAACTGTTTTATAGTTATAATAATTGCGTGGACAAAATAAATTGGACAAAATAAATTTGTCAAAGGTGGACAAAATAAATTTGTGTATAAATGTTGGTTATAAAATTATAAATTTTTAACGCGTTGCGATAACAATTTCGACCCTGTTAATAAGTCGGTACTTCTTGATATAATTATGTCTGTGGTACACCGCTTTGTTGTATGGGCGGCCGTGACCACTTAGCATTAGGTTATTCATCTAAAGTACCTAGCCTTTGTACTCGTTTATCGTTTATGGACACATAAAATGCTAGTTTCCCATTGATGTCCACTAATGTACATGTGCTCTAATATTTATTTATATTTATTTTGGAAATTCAGCCCCTTAATAGATTGTTTGCAAATCAGCTCTAAGGATATTTCCGCGTGCACAAAGCCACAAACAGCAAAAAGCGGCAAAGGCAAAATAGCTAATTGTTGTTTATAAATAACTTTAAACCGTTTTAGCTTCAAAACTATAATATGATACCACCCAAGTATACAATTGAAATTCAGAGAATAATAAATGCTACTCTTCCTATACAAGGTAAGTATAAGTATACCTAATGTAAGCGTGTCAAGTGATGGTTACTTCCCTGCAAATTGGATCAAGCCTCGAGTATCACGCAAATTGGACGACTACATGGAGTGTAGGCACCCCATAAAGTTGCTCGCTAAACCATAAACCCAGTACTTTGTTTCAGTGGTCTATAAAATTATATAGGCGGTAAAAGTGTAGGCACACGGTTCGACTAAGAAGATAGGGGCTTGGAATTCAGAAAAAGTTTACGTTAAGTCTTTTGGTGAATGACCGAGTGAAGCAACAGCGGGCGCGGTCTGTAGTTAGATAGGTGACTGCTTGTGGCAGGTTGTGTGCAGGTCAAGGCGTTGATTTGGTCCCGGTTGTTATCGTGATATAATAGTTGTCAAACCATGTCGGAGGCCTTGGGGTTGCATGAAAAATTGTCGAATCTTGAGTTGGACATGTATGCTCTAGCTAGGCCTTCTTAAGACTCAAGAGCAGAGATCTATACTCAGTAGGCGGTCAATAATGGTTTGGAGCATAAGTGCGTATTAGAAATGAATTATTAGATGTTTCGGTGAAAGAAAAACCATAAAAATCTATGAATTTTTGTTAATTCAATTCTGTCATATAGTTACGAGTGGAAACTTGCCATATTATATTCTTTTGCCATTTCTCCTTCTCCATGACAAAGCATCTTTTCGAAATGATGGTAGATTAAATCAGTGATGCCTATATGAATCAACTGTAATATTTTGAATTTCTTTATTTTGTTTCCTAAACAGCTATACCATCAATATTTCACTTTTGCCATCAACCAATCTATCCGCGGCTGGGAACACAAGTCATCCAATTTGTCTGCATGCCACAGTTGCGTGAAATGAGGCGAGATGCTCATCACCCAGGGGCAGGCATCTTAACCTCCATTAGGCCGCGTCATTCTGAATGTACCGTCCCACGTCTTCCTACTTGGATATGACGCCGGCAATTTAGGCATTGTGTTAAAATATGTTAGTCGTGACAATCGTAAGGAACCAACCAATGGAGCGTTTTAAATATATCTGTTGATTAATGAATTTGTGTAGAAAATAAAAATTATTATTTTAAAATTTAACGTTGGTACTCGTATATGTAGGGACACCGTCACTACATGTCATACCTAAATAGGTACCGAGATATATTATAAAAAATTAATAAAATAATACAAAAAAAGTCTATAGCAATAAGACCGAAAACGACTGGCTCGGTCAGTTTAGTGAAATATAAGCACAAATCAGTCGATTATGTACTGGGACATTCTATGTGACTGTAGAATATTCTCGTTACCGTATTTCTGGCAAATATGACAGCATCCATTCTGTCATACAATCTATTCTTAATGTAGAGTTTCCTATTTGTTTGTGGCCTATATCTTGCCTAGTTAACTCGCCTCCCACGTATAATAACTGTCTGTATAATCAACAACGTTAGGTTTATTGTCTATATCACAAAATCTAAAGCTTCATTGAGCTCACATAACAGGCAAGTGAGTAAAAAGTATTCGACTGTTTTGTGGACTTTAATGACTAGGTTTTGTTTCTTATTCCGATTTAAAATGATTGTTTAACTACTTGGTTTAACTGACTGCATTCTACAGTTTTTAAAGCTTTAAACTCGTTATTATTCAATGTAACCGAAGTAGTGATAACTTTCATTGAATCTTATCTTCAATGGCAAATACAGACATCTGCATACCTGACAGTTCTCTATATTGTCCTTCAAAGTGTTCTAATTCAGCCAATCAATTAATTATCTTGATTAATACACAATTGGTATTATTGGTACTTTTTTATACTATTAAACTTCATCGAATAATACATATTGTATCGTACACTATGTAACCATTGATTGTCACCGCCAAAGATTCATTATCGCAGATAATATTTTCCGATTGATGTAAATTTCTATCCAGAAACTTGACTAAGTCGATGGACGATAAGACAGAACGGTCATTCACACCATCGACCCGAAGCGACCGTTCCTGTGCTTTTATTCGCGACTGCTTATCTTTTATGTTTGATGGTCAATATTTGTTCAGGTTAGTCGCTACTTCACCATCTGTGTGATACTTTAACCGCTGCATTTGTGTATTTGTAACATTCGTGTGGGATTTCATTAGCATTGTGATCAATACAGCATTTACTTATGCAGTGTACATTGTACAGTTCTTCTATGTTGTAAGGGTTTCTCTGTGGTCGGTATCGATGAGACAAAAATTTTCTAAGAAATGGACCCTTAATTTATGAATGTTTATCATTTTAATTCCGAAGCCGGTAAAAGAAGCAGTGGAATAAAAATGCAGACAAATTATATTATTTATATATAATGTCATTGAGACAAATCACAGAAATAAAAATTCCAAAAAATGTGTAGCCAAAATGTTAAGGGTTCTTTAAAAGGTTTAAAAAAATATGTAATATACACAGATAATAAAATGTACTGTAGATTTAGGGGTCAACTGGTCACCACAAAAATTTGTTCTAACTCGTCATGCCCCAAAAATATATTAAATTAGTAATAATTTGTCACGTCTCAAAAAAGTTACAATTTGTCACATGTAAGTATAGTTCAAATTCGTCATGTATTAATTTAGTTATCACTTGTCATGCATTATTTTAGTTTCGATTGGTCACCCCAAAAGTTAGTTCTAACTCGTCATGCGCCAAGGATGAAATAAAAAACTATAAAACATGATTAAAATAACTACATTTGTTTACCAGGTATAAAATTAAATGTTAAGTAATCTCTCTTAATAAATGTTAAGAAAACAAAAACATCTTTGTCCACTTTGACCATTTTAAAACGTATAAAGTAACTAGCTGTGTTGCCCGCAGCTTCGCACGCGGAAATTATGCTTATCATATTTGTACCTCTTACGGAAGAAAATTTAAAAACAGGTTAATTTATATTGAACTATTTATATTTAGGAATTTATATACTGAAACCTACATCCATCCCTCCGGGCGGGAGCGGGTTTTGAAAAATATACAAAATTACATAACATTATATAATTTGTTTTTTCTTTTTCATGAAAAATTTTGAAAAACTCGAAAACATGCATTCCATCAATTAAAGGAGGAAAGTTTTTTGCAAATTTAAAGAAAATATTTGATATTTAAAAAATTTCCATACAAAGTTTCATCTTCTTTCCGGGGAAAACTTAATTTTTTTCGGGAAGAAAACTTCTAAATCAGGACCCAAAGTATAAGGAACAACTTAACTAATTTCCGTCAAAATCAGTTTAAAGGTTTTCATGTGATGCCCGGACAGAGAAACAGACAGACAAACAATAATAATAAAAAAGTTTTTTGGTGCTCTAACACGGTATTAAAGTGCCTTCCCCTCTCCCACTCCCGGTCCCTCTCCCGCTTCCTGTCCCTCTCCCCTCCTCTTTCCTTCCCTACCCTCCCCTCCCCCACCGCTCCCCTCCCCTTCCGCTCCCCTCCCCTTCCATTAGAACTCCCCTCCCCCTCCCCTTCACTCCCCCTTCCCTTCCCTTCACGCTACCCCTTCCCTCCGCTCCGTTACCCCTCCCCATCCCCTCCTCCCCCCTTCCCCTCCGCTCCGTTACCCCTCCCCTTCACCTTCACCCTGCCCCTCCCCTCCGCTCTCCTCCCTCTCCCCTTTACCCTACCCCTCCCCTCCCCCTTCCCCTCACGCAATAAATCACCCTTTTAACTTCAAAACTGACGAAGTTTCCATACTAACTTGCGCCGCCTTAATTAACCCTTTAGGGGATGATTTTCCAAAAAAACGTAATACTTCCAAATTTTGTTTCTAATCTGGACCTAATATACAAATTTTCATGTTATTAACTTTAAAAATGACGAATATGCGTACTAAGTTCCATTCCCTAGCTTTCTAGATTATTGGAGGAATTTCTAGAACATTTTATATTGATCAGAAAATTGGCATACAATCTAGATCATTCAAGAAATTTCTAGGTCATTCTAATTTTTTTTAGAACAATTCAAATCATTTTATATTAATGATAATCACACAAGCAAAGAAAGTCCAGAAAGTTCATGGACAACAAAATGACGATTTATGATTGTTTGAATAAAATAAGGCGGTTGAAATTAAAACATAGAATGTAATATATGTATAAATATATTACCTTATAAGTTTTAAAACGGTCAAAGTGGACAAAGATGTTTTTGTTTTATTAACAATATCCGGATGACCGAACTTAGCTCGGTTTAGTATTGCTTAACAACGCCATCTGCTTTTTTAAAAATGAACCCTAACTAGATCGATTTATTGCCCCCGAAACCCCCTGCATACTTTTTATACCTGGTAATAAATATAGTTATTTTAATCATATTTTATAGTTTTTTATTTCATCCTTGGCGCATGACGAGTTAGAACTAACTTTTGGGGTGACCAATCGAAACTAAAATAATGCATGACAAGTGATAACTAAATTAATACATGACGAATTTGAACTATACTTACATGTGACAAATTGTAACTTTTTTGAGACGTGACAAATTATTACTAATTTAATATATTTTTGGGGCATGACGAGTTAGAACAAATTTTTGTGGTGACCAGTTGACCCCTAAATCGTACTGTAACAGTTATGTAAAGAACCTAGATAATAACGACAAAGCTATTTTTACTAATTGCAGTGATATATGTGAAATTGTGTGGAGCTATTGTTACTAATGAAACAATGGGTGTGGGAAACGAGTGAATAACATTAATTTTTGTTTCCATTCATTCTCGGACATCGTTTATAACTGCAGCTACGTTACGTCCATTAGTGACAATCGACAATTCCCCATAATCCCCTAGATGGGATCCTCGTCACGTATACGTTGTTTGTCATTTCGTTTAAATATCCGACAATCCGAGATGCTTTCGAGCTAAGCTCTTGTAAATTATTCGCTGAGTCACTTTGATTAATGCCGATGAAGTAGATATTTTCTGTAATGACGCCTGTATTAATTTATTAAAAGTAATTCGAAATGTTGATTCTTCCTATTCCAGAGCGATTGGTCGATAATATCGAATCGATTTAGCGCTCAATATAAGATTCGGTGAAAAGAACTGTGTACTCACATATGCGAAACTTGATTGAATTACAAATTGTCCAGAGAAACATAATCAACAGACTCATTTGTTAATGCTACCTTAATGCAACTTAGCCCAAGCGATTTCTAAAAGAATCTTATAGAATTTCTGAATAAATAGACAGTGAGTAATCCAGTAATCCGGATAGGATTTCATCCAAATGCAATTTGTATTTGACGGATTTTATAACATAAAATTATTCGAGGACCAACCATAACTACAGCCGTTGAAGTAGATATGTCATTGTACATGTTCGTATTACATAAATAACTAATTTTTTCACCGGCTATTTCTGCATAAACAGTCAAATATAAATAAACTTTACGATTTGGAAATGGATTTCAAAACAAATCGCACCACGTTCGTAGCTGTGGTCGCACTTATTTTTTGTTTCTAACTACTATCGAGTAAGTAATTACCTCGGCCTGTATGCAGTACCTTTTTCTGCCGCTTTTTATTATTTTAATGATTAATAGAAGTCAGTACACGTATCGTGTAAGTGGATAGAATCGGCTTTTGTGATCGGACACTTACCTTTTCGAAGGTCGTTTTTTGCTAGTGTTGCCAGGGCTGGTGTTTTAAATTTTGAAAGGAAATTAAAATAAAAATAAGTATCGAATTAAAATTCTGTTGATTCGATTACTAATGTCAACCTTTTCATTAAACTGAACAATCAAAACATTCGCGTGTCCAAATCCAGTGTGATTCGAAATGTTTCATCAGATCCTTGAAATCTGGAACGTTCCACAGTGTCTAGAGAAATAGTGTTGCCAAGTCTTGACTTGATAACAAAATTTCTTAAGTTAGTGACCCGAGTTTATTTATTTATTTATTTAATCTTTATTATACCTAAAAATGATGGTATAAAAGGCGAGCTTAATGCTAAGAGCATTCTCTACCAGCCAACCTTTGGGCGAATCGGAAAACAGCGAGTTAGCGAGTTAGTTTTGCTTTGTACTTTTTAGGTACTTTTTTAGAATCAACTTTAATTCCTCGTACTCTTGTTTGTTATTCATGGTCAAATCTTGTCTTTCTGTTAGTTATACATATGTATCGGCGTAGTAAAATCTTTGAAGTTGAGTTTGTTGAAAAAGGTGCGTTCTCAATTAAAAAGATTGAACAAAATCGGGTAAATAAAGTAAAACATTAATTGCCTATTAAATTACTAGTTAAAAGTAATAAATCAAGCTATAAACGACCAAAAAGGTAGTTAATGGTAACATCATTTAGTGTGTAATTGTGGAATCAAATACTTTTTAACCTGTTTAATTTTCTATGTCCACAGATGTTTACTTAATGTATCCATATGAATATTCCATAACCGATCATACTATTGTCTCCTCACATCATTGTTAAATCTTTGACTGCTAATAACATACTGGTCATTGTGAGGAGGAAATCACGGCGATGCATTCATAATTGTTGCAGGAAGCCGTAAAATTCCCAACGATTTCTCAACCCTACTTTCATGGTGTGGGGCTTAGAAGCCATAGAATTAAGTTCAACGGACTATTCATTAATTCTTAGTTTCATTGATATATTTTACAAATTTCTCGTTATACTGGTTTTTGTCCCTAACTCCTTATAATTACAATATACAATTACAAGGCATTTGAAACCTGTTCTGCATCCCTTATTTGCTTTTTTTCATATTTCTTCAAGTTCTTAGTAAGTTTCTCTAAGACTTCCTTTTATAATTTGATTTAGACTGAAATAACTCCTTAAATTTTATGGATTTTAACGAGACACACTTGAAACCTGTTATGCTACTTTTATTTCTTTTCTTTCAAATTTCTTTAAGTTTTTAAAACGTTTATCTAACAATAAGTCTTTCTTAGATTAGTTGTAGCTGCAATAATTGGGTGATTCTTCAGTTTAGACAATATTTACGCATTTTTTTCGATAAACGATAAATTTCATTTTTATTTGAATTTGATCGCGTTATGGTTTTTGGCGTAACTTTATTTAGTAGATTACCAAAAGGCACGTTTGTACTCAAAACATTCAAAGAGTTATTGCTAATTAAAATATGTGACGAGCTACAGTAATGAACCCTATACTTGGTAATGAATCTTTGAGTGTATGGTGATGAAATATTAAGATATGGTAATGATATAAAAAAATGTATTAATTAAAAAAAATAAACATTTTGTAAATAATGCTATTTTATATTGTTAAATTAAAAAGAAGTTAATTAATAAGAAATTATTCTACCTTAATTAAATAATTTTTATGACACATCCTGCCTTCCAATTTACAATTCAAAATCAATATCAATGATATACTTGACATCGGGGATATCCATTACTATACTGATGACAGTGTGGGTGATGCTCGTTATACAAGCCGAGCAAATCTTTCTCGGGTGCAGATTGAGGAGAAGATGATAAAACTTGTGTCTGAAGTCGAGAGTTCAAGACATCTCTGGAGCGGGTCTCGAAATGGAGTAGACTAAATTTAGTCCATTTCAACACCGAGAAGACACAAGTTTGCGCATTAACCGCTAAAAAAGCCCCATTCATCATAGCACCACAGTTCCAGAACATTCTTCTTAACTTCTCTAAAAGTATTGGGATCCTTGGTGTCGACATTTCGAAAAAAGTTCAGTTTCGGGACCACTTGGTTAGTAAGGCCAAACTAGCTGCAAGAAAATTGGGAGTGCTCAACAGAGCTAAGCAGTACTTCACGCCTAAGCACAGGCTAATGCTCTGTAAGGCGGAAAGGCCGCACATAGAGCACCCACCTACTGCCTACACCAAAGGTCCGGAACGGAAGGAACGGAAAGGAACCTTTGGGCCAGAGCCCTAGCTGGCCAAGTGGATCCGTTCAACCGAATTCAACTGCGAGCCATTCGTCGTTATCGACGATTCCAAGCTTACAGACGGACTAGAGTCGCTTGAGTTGTGGAGAGATGTAAAGTCTCTTTGCGTAGTCTATCGTCTGTACAATGGGGACTGTTCTGAAAAACTGTTTGATTTAATCCCTGCGGTTAATTTTCGTCACCATGCATCACGGTGTACCAGGTTCTATCAATACCACCTTCCATTCTCGCATAGTTTTCTACCCCGCAGTGTAAACTGTGGAATGAACTTCCTGATCGGTGTTCCCTCCAAACTATAACATGGGGTCCTTCAAGAAGAGGGTCTATTGTTTTCTTCGAGCCGGCAACGCATTGATGATGCCCCCGGTATTAATAATATCCATGGGTGGCGGTGATCACTTACCTTCAGGTGACCTCTCTGCTCGCGTCACCGAATATTTATACCATTTCTTTTCCTTTTTTGTGTTAAATTGTTTCTTGGCCATAATTTTTCCTGTGTTCCTGTCTTATCAAAAGTTCCTTCCCAGTGTTAATTTTAGTATCTGTTATTTTGTTTTTATATGTGTTTAAAAGTATCTTATAAGTAAAGGTATCTTTAACTTCTAGCATTCTTTTTTTAAACTGCTAAGTTCATTTTTCGGTATTTTTACTTCTTGATATCGTAAATGTCTTATTTTGACCTTAGTTTGAAAATGTTATGTTTCGTTTTCGTTACAAAACTGGTACTGGTACAATCAGTACCAGTTCCTTTTACAGCAAAATTTAACGGAACTGATCCAAGAGCATACTATCTTCTACTATCTTCTCTAGGCTCATCTTGGATTTTTTCAATATTCACTGCAACCTTTTTAAGTTCTTTATTACAAGTCTTCATTTTCTTTTAAAGCAGCATAGCGTTTACGTTTTCTATTCTTCTTCTAGCTAAAATTTCCTCTTTTGTCTTTTTAGGGCGTGCCATTTTATTTGAAATATAAAGCATTTATTAGCACGATGTTAACTGTAATTTCCTGACCGACATAAAAACAATTAGTTTTAAATAGTATTAAATAGTTAATACATAAGTCATTACCGTTATTTTTCATTCATTACCGTGACGTCTAATGGTCGTAGCGCACATATCAACTCGGAAAGGGATCGGCACCGGATCGCCTCGCCGTCAACCTAACGTAAGCTCGGCTACGGCTAGGCGACGCCGCGCTTACGGCTAGGCGACGCCGCGCTTACGGCTCGCCGGCCGCTGGTTGACGGAATGAATGACAGCAGTTCGCCGACGCAGCGGTAGCCGCGGCGCAGGGCGTGCACGAGGAAACGGAAAGTCGACGGATAGCGTACGGTGAGACGTAAGCGCGGGTACGGCAAGTCGTCCACGCACCGTACCGCGGTTCGTGAGCTTGTCTCGAGGCGAGGCGATTACGTTACGGATCCGATAAGTGTGCTTTACAGTAGGGAGTTTCATACAAAGAATACTGACATGCAAGAGTTGATACGTTTACGTTCCGTTTACGAGTTGATATGTGTGCTATGACCATAAAAGGTTACGGTAAACGACGGTAATGAAGTACACGGCAATGACAAATTCATACATTTGGGTTATTATACATTTTTCTGTAAGCAGTATATACTTCGAACACTTTTAAAATTTAAATTGAACCAAAATAAAATGGATTGATGTAATAACAAGATATAAATTTTAAATATGAACCCAACAGTAAGTGGACTTGTAATGAAACACAAACTGGACCAAACATGGTCAACACTCAGAATAATCGAAATTTTTGGCGCGAAATTTTTCGTGAGAATTACCACTGCTACTTTTTTCGGTCGACTGAAGTACGGGGAGGCAGCGACTTACTATGTGGCGGTATGATCAAGGGTATTTGCTGCGTAAAATCGAAGTTTAGTGATGGTTCTGGTGATGAGTTTTGCAGCGTGACAAAAGTTTGAAAACGAATTTATATATATTTTATACCTTAAATTACGTTTTTGTTTATAATGAAGTAATAAATGATAACCAATTTATTGGACACAGTTGGCAAATGTATGTTATTTACGCTAGATTTACTGAAATTCTGTTAAAAATGTAAGGTCTAACATTTTAATAGGTCCCTGTAATGAGTTTTGATGTCATTTTCTATAAAAATATACATAATTTACACAAAAATTGTATCAAATAAACGATGTGCATACTAAAGTACATACGTATATATTATATAAAATTATTGAAAGGAGTCTCAAACTAAGTTTAAATTTTTTATTCACTAGAAATTGCAAATTTGGTATAGTTTGAATATTCACCCAATTTTATTAGTAAATATGTATTTTGCTGAAACTTAATTTTTTCCGCAAAGTCACAATATATTTATACGAAATAATTATGTCATATCTTTCGTGAATCTAATTTGAACTTGACCAATTTAACAAGTTTATTTCGAACTATGGATCATACATCCGCGAAAAACCCCGAATAGTGTACGTTTACGTTTTTACGATACGGTTTGTCAGTTGTATTGTATCGTTGTGTGCCTCGATCGTTAGTTTTATTGCGTATTTTAATGAACGTCTGTTATGAATGGGACGGCATCTGCTACTGTTTCAGAACGGGCTTTTAATGGCTGTGATGGGACAATTTGCCTACACAGTTTAAATTTATGTCAATCTGTTTTTTTTTAAGTTTTGGATGCTGTTTTATTTTGTTGTTAAACAGTACTTTGTGTAACTACAGCCTTGTTGATCATCTCGTTAAATTCGATTAAACTTCGTCTTTTCCATGTCTTTTTCTGCCTTTCACAAATTAAATCTATTGATCTATACAATTAAATCTATATTATGTAAAACAATACAATATAGGAAAACCTCGAGTTTTACTATCGTACGTGTCATATTTAACCGCTTCTTGTGACACTGAGTAATCCTCCTTTCGTAACGTATCTATTGAACACAGTTCCGTTCCATTCGGTTATAGTTCTCAGAAGTATTGTGTTTCTGAATCTATTATATTTCCATATTTTCCGAGTGTATGATTTTCGCTCACGGTATCAATCTACTAAGAAAGATTTCTATTTGTATGTTCAATTTTGATATTTTGTTTTTCGGTTTCTGTAGATTCAATTTATTGGAGTAATTTTTCAAGTCATATTCTTCAACGTGATTTATCGTTTTGAATAACGTTGTAAGTTATCAGTTGATAACGTTATCACTATCTAGTCTATAAACCAACGCTCGCCCTTCGATGTTATACCCATCGTCTTTGTTACGATTTATTTCGTAAATTTTATGGTATCTCGTTGTTTGCCTTGAAAGGTACTTCCTGAATCCAGGGCTATGATTCTTATTCGTGTACTGGTTCGAAGTACATCTTTGTTTTTGTCGTTTAAAGATAATCGTATATTTTTTTTTACTAAAATTCTTGGCACCAGTCATTTAATGTATCTTATGTACTATCACGGTTCATAGTGGCAATTAGACTGTAGTAGGAACAAGTGAAGTTTTTTTCCAAAATAATGCAGTCAGCAAATTTGTTATAATGCGCAGCAATATCTTTGCACCTCAATGTGCATAATTATCCTCAGGATGTAGCGTTCGACGATCCCGAACCAAGGATGCTCAAACGAATAGGAATTTTATCGATGGACGGTCAAACCTTTGATGACGTATACATTAGTTAGTGGTACATACTTAAGTTAATACTAAAGTTTTAGATGTTGTATGTCACAACATTTAATTTTGTCATCACTTTGTACGATCCTGAATTTAATACATAATTTCATATTTTTTAATTTTGCTCACGTCAATTTCCTGGAAATATGCAATTGATAATTCTGATGATAGTTTGTCGGTTTAAAACATAGGACTTCACAGTGAAAATATCTAGAACAACATTCTGAACCTCTACTCTCAAAATGGGATGATTGTGAGAAAAACAAATTGGAAAATATGATTATTAACCACAGACATATATCAAGAATAGACGACGCATGTACCTCAAATTGTATGAAAACCAAGCGTGCCACTTTTTTTTGACACATTGTGCTGTCACAAGAATATTTAGTGCTGAAATTCCCCATCCTAGCGATATCAATTCGAAACTGATTCGTTACCGATTCTCGACAACGATTAATGATTCTCAAAATCGATTATCGATTATAATTAGGTATATAGAAAATAGTATGATCGATTGTAGGCGTAGAATATGTAAAAGGGTGATTCTTCAGTTTAGACAATATTTACGCATTTTTTTCGATAAACGATAAATTTCATTTTTATTTGAATTTGATCGCGTTATGGTTTTTGGCGTAACTTTATTTAGTAGATTACCAAAAGGCACGTTTGTACTCAAAACATTCAAAGAGTTATTGCTAATTAAAATATGTGACGAGCTACGGTAATGAACCCTATACTTGGTAATGAATCTTTGAGTGTACGGTGATGAAATATTAAGATAAGGTAATGATATAAAAAAATGTATTAATTAAAAAAATGTGTGCAATTCACACGTGGTAGAAGTGAAACTTTCCAAAATTTTGGTTTCAAGATAATGAGATGAAAAAGCAATAAATAGAATCTTAAAACAATAAATCGAAGCGCCATCTAAAATACAACTTAGCACTTTTTAAAAATCTATCTAGCAATAAAACGAATGTTCTATCTTATTCCTCGCGCCATCTATGAATACAACTTAGCATTTTTACTGTCTGTATAATCGGTCGGTCGATCGACAGAATGAAAGAATGAAATTCTTATTTTTTGTTGATAAATTCTTTGAAAATATTTAAAAGAGCATTTGAAAGTATTTAAAAACAGTATAAAAATAAAACTAAAAAAAAAATACTGGGAGACGCGAACCTGCGCATCAGGTATTGTGTATCTACGTCCTGACCATTGAGCTACGGAGAAGTTAAATTGAAAGACGAAATTAGCGGTTATATTATCTTACCTGTCGTTGCATCCGGTTTCAAATCACTAACGATTCTAAAGAAGTTTCACTTCAAAAAATAAACATATTGTAAATAATCCTTTTTTATATTGTTAAATTAAAAAGAAGTTAATTAATAAGAAATTATTCTACCTTAATTAAATAATTTTTATGACACATCCTGCCTTCCAATTTACAATTCAAAATCAATATCAATGATATGCTTGACATCGGGGATATCCATTACTATGCTGATGACAGTGTGGGTGATGCTCGTTATACAGGCCGAGCAAATCTTTCTCGGGTGCAGATTGAGGAGAAGATGATAAAACTTGTGTCTGAAGTCGAGAGTTCAGAACATTCTTCTTAACTTCTCTAAAAGTATTGGGATCCTTGGTGTCGACATTTCGAAAAAAGTTCAGTTTCGGGACCACTTGGTTAGTAAGGCCAAACTAGCTGCAAGAAAATTGGGAGTGCTCAACAGAGCTAAACAGTACTTCACGCCTAAGCACAGGCTAATGCTCTGTAAGGCGCAAAGGCCGCACATAGAGCACCCACCTACTGCCTACACCAAAGGTCCGGAACGGAAGGAACGGAAAGGAACCTTTGGGCCAGAGCCCTAGCTGGCCAAGTGGATCCGTTCAACCGAATTCAACTGCGAGCCATTCGTCGTTATCGACGATTCCAAGCTTACAGACGGACTAGAGTCGCTTGAGTTGTGGAGAGATGTAAGCTCTCTTTGCGTAGTCTATCGTCTGTACAATGGGGACTGTTCTGAAAAACTGTTTGATTTAATCCCTGCGGTTAATTTTCGTCACCGTGCATCACGGTGTACCAGGTTCTATCAATACCACCTTCCATTCTCGCATAGTTTTCTACCCCGCAGTGTAAACTGTGGAATGAACTTCCTGATCGGTGTTCCCTCCAAACTATAACATACCCCATGTTACCCTTCAAGAAGAGGGTCTATTGTTTTCTTCGAGCCTGCAACGCATTGATGACGCCTCCGGTATTAATAATATCCATGGGTGGCGGTGATCACTTACCATCAGGTGACCTCTCTGCTCGCGTCACCGAATATTTATACCATTTATTTTCCTTTTTTGTTTTAAATTGTTTCTTGGCCATAATTTTTCCTGTGTTTCTTTTTCCTGTGTCTTATCAAAAGTTCCTTCCCAGTGTTAATTTTAGTATCTGTTATTTTGTTTTTATATGTGTTTAAAAGTATCTTATAAGTAAAGGTATCTTTAACTTCTTGCATTCTTTTTTTAAACTGCTAAGTTCATTTTTCGGTCTTTTTACTTCTTGATCTCTTTGATATCGTAAATGTCTTATTTTTGACCTTAGTTTAAAAATATTATGTTTCGTTTTCGTTACAAAACTGGTACTGGTACAATCAGGTACTGGTAGTTCCTTTTACAGCAAAATTTAACGGAACTGATCCAAGAGCATACTATCTTCTACTATCTTCTCTAGGCTTATTTTGGATTTTTTCAATGTTCACTGCAACCTTTTTAAGTTCTTTATTACAAGTCTTCATTTTCTTTTAAAGCAGCATAGCGTTTACGTTATCTATTCTTCTTCTAGCTAAAATTTCCTCTTTTGTCTTTTTAGGACGTGCCATTTTAATTGAAATATAAAGCATTTATTAGCACGATGTTAACTGTAATTTCCTGACCGACACAAAAACAATTATTTTTAAATAGTATTAAATAGTTAATATATAAGTCATTCCCGTTATTTTTCATTCATTACCGTGACGTCTAAAAGGTTACGGTAAACGACGGTAATGAAGTACACGGCAATGACAAATTCATACATTTGGGTTATTATACATTTTTCTGTAAGCAGTATATACTTCGAACACTTTTAAAATTTAAATTGAACCAAAATAAAATGGATTGATGTAATAACAAGATATAAATTTTAAATATGAACCCAACTGTAAGTGGACTTGTAATGAAACACAAACTGGACCAAACATGGTCAACACTCAGAATAATCGAAATTTTTGGCGCGAAATTTTTCGTGAGAATTACCACTGCTACTTTTTTCGGTCGACTGAAGTACGGGGAGGCAGCGACTTACTATGTGGCGGTATGATCAAGGGTATTTGCTGCGTAAAATCGAAGTTAAGTGATGGTTCTGGTGATGAGTTTTGCAGCGTGACAAAAGTTTGAAAACGAATTTATATATATTTTATACCTTAAATTACGTTTTTGTTTATAATGAAGTAATAAATGATAACCAATTTATTGGACACAGTTGGCAAATATATGTTATTTACGCTAGATTTACTGAAATTCTGTTAAATATGTAAGGTCTAACAGTTTAATAGGTCCCTGTAATGAGTTTTGATGTCATTTTCTTTAAAAATATACATAATTTACACAAAAATTGTATCAAATAAACGATGCGCATACTAAAGTACATACGTATATATTATATAAAATTATTGAAAGGAGTCTCAAACTAAGTTTAAATTTTTTATTCACTAGAAATTGCAAATTTAGTATAGTTTGAATATTCACCCAAAACATAAAAAATGCCTTTGGTTGGTTGTACATAATAATATAGTACTTATAGTGCTTGAATATGACCGAATAAATAGTTTTGTGTTTTATTTAACTTGATTATTTGTTAATTACAAACACAAGCTACAAAAATGTAAAGATAAATAAAGGATCATAAATATTATGATTGTTTATTATGCTTTCAAGAAATTAAATAAATGAAAATTAAAAAAAAGTTTATAAACATTTCTTTTATGAAAATCAAAACATCATATGGACACATTAAAACTTACCTAAAGTTAAACGAATATTTTTTTTCTAATTAAAAATTCAAAATAAAAAAAACAGTAGGTACATCAATATTCGGTATTGCGCTTGAAATCAGCCTTCGTTTCTTTTTCGAATCCGTAAAACAGTCATCATTGAAATGAATAGAACATATACGGCTATGTTTTGTTGGAAACCAATCTCTATGCCCCGTCGCTATAATTCATTTTGCTTTAATATTGGGGTCACTTGAAAACCTTTCATTATAATGTTATCATGAAACATTAATATTGTAATGAAAAATAATTTGCCTGTTAAAAACTGTCTCTATGTAAATATTGTTATTCATTGATTTTTTCAATTTACCGGGTGGCAAAGTTATAGCATTTGCAGATGACACTGCTCTTTTGTTTCAAGGAGAGACTTGGGATGAGGTTTATTCACTAGCCCAAAAAGGTTTTAATAGAGTTGCAAATTGGCTACAGGAGAATCTGCTAAGCCTTAACACTAGCAAAACAAAAGTCCTACCTTTCTCAATCATATCTAAAAATTTACCTCCTGAATCTGACAACTTCACCATAGTTGCGCACACTTATGAAAATCATTTAATCTGCACTCGGGGCTTGTGTAATTGTTACAGGCTAGAAACAGTAAATTCTTCAAAGTACTTAGGCGTGACTTTAGATTCTCATTTAAAATTTGACTTACATATAAAAACACTAACTAATAGATGTAGAAAACTTACTGCTTTATTTAGAAAAATTCGACACGTAGCCGATAGTAAAATAACCAAAACTGTTTATTTAGCCCTGTGCCAGTCGATTTTAACATATTGCATAGATACTTGGGGTGGTGCTGCCAAAACGCATCTTTTACCTCTGGAACGTGCACAACGCACTGTATTAAAAGTCATCAATTTTTTACCATATCGTTACCCCACAACATCTCTGTATGAGGAAAGTGGAGTACTATCTGTACGAAAACTTTTTTTACTTAACCTAGTCTTAAAACAACACAAAATATTACCGCCTGATCACAAAACCGCTAAACGGCGGTCTGATATAGTATATACAATAAATTCATTTAGAACTGCTTTTTCACATAGATTTCCCTGCTTTCTAGGTAGCTTCATCTACAATAAAATCTCGAAAAGCCACACAATTAGGGACTTAAACTCATATTCACTGCGGAAAATTGTAACTCGGTTCCTCCTGACTCTTGACTATGATGAGACGGAAAAGTTGCTCTCAATTCTTAAGTAAATAACTTCATTCGTTTCTCCCTAACGTACGATGTCATACACATTTGCACAAATCTTATCAAGTACACACATACACTCACGAACTTGCACACACACACACACACACACCACGCACACACACACACACACACACACACACATACGCACACACATACACACACACACACACACTAAGTTGCAGATTTTTCCTTTTTGTTATTAATTTATTGCATGTTAATTTTGGTTACTAAAATTGTTAAACTGTTATTTGTTAACTAAAATGTACTTCAAAAACTATGTTTATGTGTCACACATCAAATCTATTAGTTATAGTAAACGGATACCTTTTGGGAGAGTTCAGTTGCCTATATTACAGGTTTACGCCCAGTTTAGGCAGCTGACGAACATTTAAATTGTACCACTTACTATAAAAATGTATTACCCAACACCATGTACATGTAAACATTTTCTTGAATAAATGAATTTGAATTTGAATTTTTAAAATCGATTAACATCGAGACCACACCGAGTAAATGAACAACACTTTATGCTATATTTTACAGAAACACGACAATATTCACCGTACTACGAAGCTAAGCGACGATATATAGTAACGATTGTTTTACTTTCATTGCGTGTTCCAGTAAACAAGCCGTATAAATTTTGCTACCAAAATCAGCAATGTATTGAGTAGTATGCAGTACACAGTAAGTTAGTGCTTTTCGTTGTAAAACGTGGTAGAAATGCAATAAATATGAAAAAAAATATTTTAAAATAAATTACTACACAATTTTATGAATAAATTACTTAACGATGAAAAGAAATATTTCCTTTACCTCTGCTAACTGCTCAGCGCCTCTGCTATTTGTAGAATTCCTACAGTTTAAAACGTTACAATTAGGCATTTTTCGTTATTTCAGTTGACATCTATTGCCAATAGCAATGAAACGCCAACTAAATGACACGGCGCTCAAATAGGATTTCAAATCCTTTCTGTTACACGTGAAATGTATGAACATGCGGCATCTACTCTAGGTATACATGTCTGTGTTATTAACGTATTTTTTGTGTTTCTGTTGTTGACTGCATTGAATCAAAAATTATATTCTCTTGCTCTCCTATCAGAGAAGTTGTGCATGCCTTTGTCTCTACTGCCCACGCTAAAATATCTACATGGAAACAAACCAGTTATTTATATGTATAGTTAGAAGCTAGAAGTAATCTCTTATGCTGGTTACAATCAATGTAATATAACTAGGTTTTCTATTTTGTATTTTATATCTTATAGAGTCACATAGTACTTCTCGGAGGACAGTCAAGTAAGTAAAAACTTCATGCCAATACGCGGGGATACCGTTAAGATTTGACTAGATGGTGATGGGTGCAGTATACCATACCAAGTACCAACCCCAAGTACAAACCCCAGTATTTTCATCCATTAATAAACTCAAGTCTCAGTTGTCACGCAATTCAATGACTAAATCAGAATTTATCACAATAACGTTCCCGCGTGTAACAAGCCAAACCACAGATTCTCAATGACAACCGCGTGTCGTTCCGCCACACGGTATCGAGAACTCGGCTGCCTGCTCCATTTCCTGCCGATTGCATAATTCAATCGTTGCACGGCTATGTATAAAATCGATTTTCACTTTCATGTGAAGTGTTTGAAAATTAACATGCGCTCCGTTTGTCTTACTTGATTGTTTGTAATTGAATTCTGAGTATTTTTTGGTTAGCAATATTAAGGATATAATATGGTTTCATTGCACAAAAGAATGATACCCCTTGTTAGTTGTAATTAGATATTTTTTGCGATGGCTTACCTCTTGTTAGATTTTTTGGATTATATTGTTTTAAGATTTTGGAAATGGGCTACAATTCATTTTAGCCTCCCGTTAGTTACACTCTCTTTATAAACGAATAGACTCTCTTCAGGGCCTTTCCACTACATAGTTCAAGAACATACTTTCATCACAATCATCAAGAGTAATCATTTATCAAATACGTGAGATGCAAGTGTGATACATAATGGTGTGACGTAGATCACGTAGGTTTGTTTGAAGCTTGAACCAACGGTACAACGCCCCCGAACTGAGACCTCACGACTCGACTTGTACATCTGCTCTGTACTGCGCCATGTATGGCCGATACCAATGTAACCATTTCGGTAACCGAGGGCCTTTTCGAGGTGAACGGTGTTTGGGCATGCTGTGGCGTTACAGAAATAGACGGTTTAAAAAATGTATCATTAACATGATATTGTCAGGTAAACGACTGTGAGATAAAAGAAACACAACACAAACAAGGGAGTTGTACTACATTACATATGCACTACACCATAATTTTAAAACAGTCGGAATTTACATCAGGTACCCAATATCCTTCAGAAAGCTCTGTATTTGATTAGCTGGATCTTCTGTCAAATCCTGTGTGATTAACAATCAACTTTATTATTCTCTTTATAATTCTGTAATGGAAATAAACACGTGTGACCAGTAGTAAAAATATTCAAGATCTTTATGCCCCATCCCCAAAGCTTGCTCGCTTGCTTTGCTCGGTTCATTTCTTTTTTTACATTAAGAGGTTTTAAGGCCACTACTTTTACAAAATGAGGTAATTTATTCAACTTCGAGAACATTATAGAAAAGTCTTAAAGGCATGCAGGTTTCCATGTTGTCTTACCTCAAATTCGTGAATGCTAAATTCAAACCCAAATTTGTCGCGCGAAACATAAAATCAACACAATTCAAACATAAGTTTTTCATGCTTACGTGACTTTGTAAAAATGTTAGCTGAATGCAATTTTTATTGTTGAAGTGACTACCGGAAACGTGGTGGCGCGGGACGCATATGTAAGATCGATTATATTCAGATCTGATGCCTTTGGACAGGAGTGACTGGATTGTCTGATACGCGGACCGCAGGCGATGACATGTCAATCAAAAGTTTTGCTAATAGTGTAGCAATTTCGAGATGCACTTTAAACTATAATTTACATAAAAAACTGTTTCGCAAGTGCATGTGTAATTAGTTCCCAGTAGTTAAGTAGGTAGGTGTATGGTAAATTATTTTTTCTCCACACATATTTGTCACGACTTACTGCAGATAATAGTTTCACTTGTATGAACTTACTTCCCCTCACTTGTTTTTGATGTTTTTGATAATGGACTGACCAAGCAGTCATAGATTAATTTTAAGATAAGAAATGAGTTTCTATTTCTGATTTTGGGACCCAAAAATTTTGGTGTAATTGATCACCTCTTATAGGCAGAACAAGATAGAAGTCATAGATACAAGCCGTAAAATACCAAGACTTGTGACATTAGAAACTAGCGACATTAGTATAATCAGTCAATAATAATAACCCGATGCGTCACCACTGTCCCGCGTAGCTATTTACAGCGTAGGTATATGACGCTTATTTCGCAATCCATCGACGTTTGTATACAACTTAACCAAACACGTTACTCCATTAACGAGGCATGGAAGCGAACGGGAAACTTAATCGAGTTTTTCTTCTACCGTATAAATTATGGTCGGTTCTCATCACGATAAGGTGAGCGTCAGGCGATCGATAGTTTTATTCTCGGTACCACAACTAATGACAGACATTTGCAGGTAGGGCTCTTTCAACTGGATCAGAGGATCATATTTATGATGCAGCAAATCTTGAGATCATGTGCAACTAATTAATAAACCAATCTCAAGATCAATATGTAGAAAAGACATTTGTGAGATACGAGATGACGCTGTTGAGTCGAGATCGGTTTACGAGTATTAATACGTGCCTAAAAGATACTTGAGTCACTTTTGGAGGAATTGCTGTATTCGTGATTTCCCAAACGCAGTGTTCCTTTAGATACTAGATTCTAGCTGATCCTACCTTCAGCTGATGGTAAGACAAGCGCTTTTCCCATCGAATGAATCACTATGGTCGTTGTCGTCCGATACAGCGGTACGTAGAATACACAAGCAGGTTATCTGGCTGTTTGATTCATCAATGACTCGAGAGTTATGTGTATGTGTGACGTACACTCTAGCTTGGTTCACCTTGGGGCCTATGTGCAACTCACAACTGTTTGCCCCATTTGTATTGGAGTTTGGGTTTTTGAAGTTCTATTATAAACAAATCAATTTATTACATAAGGCTTAATTTGGATAAAATTGAGATGATGACTATTCCAATGAGTCAAAAGTTTTCGAGGTACAGAAAATAATGAAAATATCCTTTATTGTTACACTATAATTCATAATAATAAATAACCCTTCCTGGCAGTCGGGTAAAAAAATCAATGTCGTCTACCTATCGTGTCTACATCATGCGTACAGACTACATAAAAAATCAATAACTTGACTACATAAATCCATGGGATAAAAAAATCTCCAAATTGTTTTCTTTGAGTTTTCTATACTGATAAAAATTAGTACACATTTAGCCCATGTTTATGATTTAGTGCATTCTTATCTTCATCCTATTCTTGATAATGTCATGACTTCATTTATATTTTCAGTGCAATTACGATGCTAGTTTTCCAGTATCGATGACATTTTCTTATCGTTCTTTGGAATTTCGGATGTGACTCGCTATATCGTATACGGATTCTTGAAACTGATATGATTCTTATTGAGAATATTTGTAATCTTTATATCATTATTTTGCACATTTAAATATTCATCGGTGCTATAGCTTAGATTATAATAATGTGACCTTCGTGATGAAATAAGTGCACTATATCATATCACACTTTATGAACATCGTGAGGTTAGAATAAACCTTTTCTGTTACATTCTTCTCGTAGTATAAATAGGTCATGATCATGAATGATAGATTATATGATCACAGGACGAGGGTAAAGGAATATGAGCGAGATTCGAAATACGAAATGGGGCAACCTGATGGAGGGAATCGCGCCTTCACACACCTACTGGCAACTAGCAAGATCAAAGCCCTCCGATCAAAGATTGCTCAGACAATGCCTCCATTGACTCGTCCGAACTTACCACCCGCGTTCGACGACCTATTCGATGTCATCCAATACCAACAGACGACGTCCTAAGCCGGGGTCCGAACCCCACTGGAGGTGCCCTTAGGACGTCGCATGCCCCTACATCTCGAGGTGTGGAGGTATCACTCCCACCTCGCAAATATCTCGGCTGAGCCTCTCCAGGCTCGCCCACCTGTCCGCGTGAAGCTGTAAAGGCCACTAGGGCCAACAGCAAAAAAAAACTACACACAGGAAGCCATTAAAATTATTGTCAAATAATTATAAGCTAATGAATATTGTCATAAAATAAATGATTATGACAGTAAATA
Source organism: Thymelicus lineola (assembly GCA_963932265.1). Taxonomy (NCBI): domain Eukaryota; kingdom Metazoa; phylum Arthropoda; class Insecta; order Lepidoptera; family Hesperiidae; genus Thymelicus; species Thymelicus lineola. Next base: position 3,826,249 of record OZ010691.1, read on the forward strand.
ATAGTTCAAAGTACCTACTATGTAATAGAGCAGGTATTATTATCATAAACGTCATACATTTATTTAGGCGCCATGTAAGGGAGGTTCTACATTACAGGTAGATTGATTGCGATCCGATATCGGCCCTTTATACCGTGTATATAATATAATACTTTATAATGTACAAAAAGAACAATGCCCAAAAATTATTTTTTATTTTTGTTAGCGTCTTAAAACGTCAGTTATACCGAAGCAATTCAATTATTTTTTTACGTATTTTAAAATTAATACCTATACCCGTATTACCCAGCGTAAAATAATTTTATTAATAAGTGATGAAATTGACTATAATAACAATGATGTCAACAATGTAAATTTTCATTCGGGCACTCACTTCGATACATAGCTTGTATCAAGCAACATAAAGGGAGACTTCTGGCCAATATTACAGACAGAATTTCGTTATAAATGTTGGTATGACAAATGTAATGATGTCAAATTTCCATATCCGGTTGTCAATCAAAAAAAAGTCAGAATAAAATAATGGTAAAAATTACAGGCAGCCGTAAGTCTCCCCTACTCTATGACTCAATGGTTATAAGAATTCAATCTTAAAATACTTTGGTTCTGGGGTGTGTCTACTGAAAATTCTTATATATCTAAGCTCAGAAATTAAAGCGGCGATTTCTAGAATTTTTTTTATTCTAAGACGCTAAAGTTGAAAATGAAATAAAACGATGTACGGCAGTTGGGCATTGTTCTTTTACAGTTCTACAAAGGGAAAACAAAATAAAATGTAGAAAAAAGACAAATCGGCCATACTTCATAAAGCTCTGATCTATGGCTGCTAGGAGGTAAAGTGTGTGTATAAAATAAGATAATATTTAGGATATAGGGGATAAATTCGATTACGAAAGAAATCGTTTTCAGTGTTTAACATCTTACTCTCCTACTTCCTACTAATATTATAAATCTGCTATTTTGTGAAGATGTATGGATATTTGTTACTCTTTCATGTAAAAACTACTAAACGAATTTTCATAAAATATTGCACGCAGGTAGGCCATGATCTGAAATAGTATATAGTGTGCTTAATCTATATATATAGTATATATATATATATATATATAGTATCCCAAAACACGCTGGTAAAGCCGCGGGCAGAGAGCTATTCAACAATAATCGTATAAGCCCTTACAATAGTGCAACCCTAACATTAATATCGTATCGGACAGTGTATAGGACGGTTTATTCTAGTCTCTCTCCATAGTACCTAAGCGCTGGCCGTTTACTAACTACGCTTGGCGCCCTGAATCACCAATAGCGGAAATCGTTACACTACTACACCATGTATGGATTGCTATTGATAACTTAATTGTATAATCGGTTTTTTACTAGCGATTTATTTACATGTGAGAACTCTGTAATAAGCGATTATAGTAATTGGTTTGGAGTACTTTGGAGTAATATAAGATTAATATTCAAATATCCAGTTTTTGGTTACGGCTCGTTTGGAATTAAGTTTTCATTGGGTACATGTAAAGAGCGTGCGTACTTGCTGGCACGTATGGGTGCGTGTGGCGTTATTAAAGTTTCTTCAATAGCATAGCAATGCACACTATTAATCATATTAGCCTGCGTAAGAAGTTATCAGCATCTCATAGCAGTGAACAGCAAAACTATCAATGAGGCTGTGGACATAGAAATAAATGAATTTGTGGGGATAGCGGCTCCATCTGTAAATAAATAATAATAATGTAATTGCACAATGATCCACAGTCACAGAGCACGTCGCGTGTCCGGACGTTGTGCAGGAAACGTTCGTCTGTCACACCTCGTGGTGAGTGGCGACGTGTGCCGGACTTGACTGACAATACCCATTCCATATGAAATTCAACTATTGAATACCCACTTCAAAAACTTAACCGAAATTGCATTATAATGGTTAATTTTGGGGATGGAACTTAGTATGCAACTTCGTCATTTTTGAAGTTGAAAACATGAACATTTATTTTAGCTCCAGATTAGAAACAAAATTTGCAAGTATTTAGTTTTTTTTGAAAAATCATCCCCTGAAGGGTTAATTAAGGAGGTGCAAGTTAGTATGGAAACATTGTTAGTTTTGAAGTTAAAAGGGTGAAAATTTACATATACTACTACTAAATTTACTTATAGTTAGACACAAAAAAAATGTGAAAATTTATATGTAAGCTTTTAGTTAGAAACCAAAATTAACTTAAAGGGAGAAAGAGAGAGAGAGAGGTTATTGGGGATTGTAAGGCGATATGAAGTTCGCCGGGTCAGCTAGTCATATACATAAGAAGGCAACATAACAGGTACTTGTTATACCAAACATGCTAGGCCTGCGGTAAATTATATAAACGTAAATGTCATAATATGAAATATCTATAACCCCACGTATAACAATAATAATAGACGCACGTATAGTAATAAACGCATAATTACAATACAATTAAAAAGCGACACATTTGTAGTACTGCAATGTTGTTAGTGAAAGTTGCGCCCGTCTATTGTCTCTGCTCGGTGAAAATGTCACGGAAAACACAATGAGATAACGAGCTCAAAGTTCATCTGGCTTAACGCAATCATTACCTACCTGAATAATAGTGTAACTAAATTTTATCCCAAAATAACAAATAATATAGGTACGTTAATCTCACAGCGTTGCCGCGTTGTTACTTATGCTATGAGACGGAATGGAATCCCCAATTAAAAGTTTAAAAGCTGTATTTAATACAAGTGGATACCCGGTACATTTTATTTGAGGAATTTTTTTGTATAGGAAAAGATGAAAATCGAGTGCATGAATAGAGCGAATGTGCCTAATGCATTGTTTTAGTGGTCTCAAACCGTTGCATTTTTGCCTTAAAACTTCATTTGATTGTTCATGTGAAGATCACAAACCAAATTGTTCTTGCTATGCTTAGTTCTCCCCAGAAGTATTTCCATGGTCCATCTAGTACTACAATAACGGGTTGACAGACATAGTATAGGATATTTGAAACACAGTCCCACATACACATCACACAATTAACTATAGAGAAATATATAAATACTACGCAATAAGTTTCAAAATTGACACGGAATTTACATAAACATGAACGAATCTACCTGCTTGTATTGTAAACAAAAGTTTTCGTTTTTATTTAAATGACGTGCATAAGTGTATCAGTGATACCTACATGAATAAAGAATTTTTTGAATTGTGCTTTTAATTAAACACAAATCTGGCCAAACATGATCAAGTTTACTTGTCAAGTTTGCAGCAGACTTGATGCGGCATCCAGTTTGCATGAGATAGCTACATATTATTATTATGTTGTCAGATAGCCATACACCGTCAAGTTTACTGGATGCCGCATCAAGTTCCCTATAAACTTGATCATGTATGGCCAGCTTTAGTTATTATCGTGTCAGTAATGTGACTGCCGGCTAGCGGCAACCGGCTAGCCGAGTCGAGTAATCACACATTATAAAATGATGTCATTTGGCAAGGAAAGCGGCTTTTATTGTAACAGTGATGTCATACCTCGATTGTTGTGTGGGTGGACCGTTGCAGTTTTAACATTTTTTAGCTGACCCCGGCCTTGGAACGATGCAGAGTAGGCGTTGCTAATTGCCTTAGACGTTGCAAGGAAGTGGTGTATTAGGTTACATTACAATAAACGGATCACACCGTTTTTGTTTCCATCGTATGATGGATCGTCAAGGACGGGATCAAACTCACCATTTTACTAAGGGAGTCTCCCAGTAGGGTTACCAGAAGAAACATTGAAAAGCCCTGAAAAAAAAACTGATATCAGTAGAAAAGTCCTGAGATAATGACGCAATTCAATTTAGTGCAAACAACTTTGTTACGAACTCTATGTGTATTAAAGAATATTTGAAACAATTTGTACAACTTATACAAATTCTGAATTTTTATCTCGCTCTACAAACTTTACATTTTCCCCTATCATTTAATTATACTGTCTCGAAAGTGAAGCGATAAGCGCTTCAGTTCCGCATAAAAACTCTATTACAGATTATTATACTATTGTGATATTTGTAATAGGGCTTTTGCCACAGTCGAATAGTTTTTACTAGAGATCCCTAATTTTGTCGTGCAATAATCCTGTGTTGAAGCGGTTCCAGTTTTTCCAAACAATGTTACATTATGAATACTGGGCAATAGAACGCCAACGTGGCGCTCTAATTGGCGTTAAATGGCGAGCATTGATTGAATTCCTCGACCTCATGAATATGGACGAGCGGCATTATTTGCATTCATTCATCTAATTACCTTCCCCGGTGATGGCTGACTGGCGCTGTCATTAATTAATGTTATGAGCTAATTTAATGTTACGAGTATACAGTGATTGTGTGGTCAGTGATAGCTTCCGCAGCAGATAGCGCGGTTCTAAATTACTCAGACAGGATCCTACTAATATTATAAATGGATAAGTTTGTAAGGATGTCTTTTACTCTTTCAAGCAAAAACCTACCCAGGTAGGCCATAACCTGGAGAAGGACATGGGTACTAATTATAATAAAAATAAATAACGCTTCACACTAATAGCCCCACACTAGGATTCCTTTGTCGTGGGTGCCATGGACAACACACAAGACAAGGACACTCACACCCAGACCGAGAATACAAATTCAAACTCATCATTCAAACCGCCTCGCTGGGAATCAGACCCAGGACCTTTCTTACCGCGATCCCGCATGGTAACCATTGTGCCACAACATGGGTCGTCATTATGCAGAAAACGCGGGCAGAGCGCTGGTGTACCTATAAGATTAAGACGATACGAATTCGCCACCAACATTATTTCTTTCTTTGTTGCCCTTTTGTTCATTCTGCATGATGTAAAGTGTAAACAAACATTAATTAGTGACATTCACATGTATCCTCGCGTAGCCACTCGGCAGGTAGGGACTATAGATAGGGTCTCTAGTCTCTAGCGACTTGACTGGTATTTTTCACTACGAATATTGAACATACTCGTATTATAGGTTAGGCAAAGAAATATTTATGCTAGATTGATACTAGTTGATTATTCTCTTCGCTTCTATCGCACATAATTTTTTGTACTTATTAGGTATGTAGGTACACAATTATAATAGGTTAAGCTAAGTTCATAATATTATGACCGCGCGGTAAAAGTTCTGCGCGGTCATATGAACTTAGCCAAAAAGTTTTACTTACATCCTTTTTAATTGCCCAAATATGAAGAGAATGTTATAATCATTTGGCTTTGATAACTCTTAAATCTAATGTAATGTAATGAATCACATTGAGAATTCCGATTGAATGAGAGATAGATGTATAAAAGTTAGACAATCAAATTATCGAGCTATTTATAGCACAAGGAAAGCAACCGGTTAGTCTTCATAGTTCTACGGACTGGTTCACTGGACGACTTGAGTTATGCGGGGCACTGTTGTGTACTCTCAACTATTCCTTAGACTTGGCAATGACCTTACTGAAACTGGCATTTGACGTGTGATGGGTTCGTATTTCAACGGTACCCCATCATTATTATCATTACGACGACCACCGGGAGTCACCGAAAGCGCGTCTCACTTCGCGAAGAAGTGAATTAGTTTTTAAGTCTATATTTTTGTATGTATGTTAGTCTGTAAGGTATTTATGTTATGGGCCTCGATGCCTGAAATAAAGATTTATTATTATTATTATTATTATTATAGGGTACGCGACGAATAGAAAATTCATCATCACATTACCTGTAGGAGAGGTACCCTGAAAAAATGTTTTCCAATATTGGAACGAAGTTCCTTATCGCGCGTTATGAAAGGGGGCTAGACGGAAAATTTTCTTACGAAATGTTGGTACGATACTTTTTGAAGTGATTCAGAGAGTTTTACAGAGATGGCGCTGTACAACTTTCTGAATCACGCTAACTTTCTGAATCACTTCAAAAAACAATACTTAAATCGAAATAGGTGTCCCTAATTTTATTCTAACAATCTGGAGTTTTAATAAATATGTAAATCCATGCCAAATTACAGTTTTCTAGCACTAAAGGTCTCGGCGCTTAGCTTCGGACAGACGGACCGATGGACATAACGAAACTACATGGGTTCCGATTTTACTTCAGAATAAAGCCCATTTACGACCGCACTCAGAGTGACTAACTTAAATCGCTCCTTAGTACAGAATCATAATACAAATTCGTACTAAGGAGCGATTTAAGTATCCGTTAGTGACTTTGAGCTGTAAGAAATAAAGTCTATTAGAAAAAAGGTCTATTCGCAATATGATAAGGTTAATTCAATTCGTGTAGTCTGTGCCTAAAGCTCCACTAGTTTTAGAGGGTATCTTTTAAGTCTTTTTCCTGCTTAAGCATTCATAACTTTCCAACACTGAATTCAAAAGATCTTTTTTGAAGCGGGTTAAAAGTAATACTGTAAATATTGTACACCAGTCAATTAGTACGTTATCTGCCGCTGTGGATACTTGTCTATTTCTGTCCGTAAAAGCTTCAAACTATTTCAATGAGGGAACAGTTTAACAGATAAGATACGCACAATGTAATGTAGACGCAGTGCCCAGACAACAGAAGCATGCACCATCACTCGAAAACTATGTAAACATACATAACCGCATGAGTTTAGCGATTTGAAGAATGTTTCGCGTATATAACAGAGGTATATTGCTGAACGTGTGTGGCACAGTGTGTGGTTTGGGGAAAATGCATTGAGGATATGTAAACAAATAATATTAATTGTTTACATGAAAAAGGTACATTTTCTATAATTAAACAATGATATTATATATTAAAAAGAGGCAGATATGTCATAAGCGTGCGCGTTGTGTGACTCAAAAAGTTCCCAATTGGGAACTCTTATTCAGGTGAAGAAAGAGATAGCGATGTAGTTTTGACGCGAGAGCGATAAAGCGTGCCTTGCGGACATCGGAACAGATTTTTCGGTTGATTTGTAAGAGCATAACGTGTCTATATTTATTTAAACATCATTGTAATTAAAACAATCTTATTAGATGATGACTGTGAACAAGATTATGGATGGAAAATAATAATTGTGTGTCATCTCCGACGCACGATTGGGGTTTACCGCCATCTAGTTTGCAATCGTCACATCAGTAACAACGGATGATCATGATGATGATAATGTTTCACATCATCAGAATAAGATGTACAAGATTAAGATTAGATGGCGTTGTTACTGATCAGCAATCCAACGCCATCTAAGATTCTATGTTACGAATCACAAACATAACGCATAACGTAACGGAGAAAGTTTAATTTTAATTCTCACAAAATTTCATACCTCGGGCTTCACTTAAATATGAAAATTGATTCTAAAAGAGTTAAACTCCAAAAAAACACTAGTTTAACCAAGAAAATGCATCGTTTATCTTATGTTATATAAGAATAGTAAACGAGCTTGCAGCGCCACCATCCAATACCGCCGTACATACCGACATCTGTGCCAAACCTCGAATGTGCGATTCGCTCAATGGAAAAAGGACAAGATGAAAACTGCAATTTTACAGGAGAGCAAAAAACTGTTAGAATATCAGTAAGTAGTCAAAGCAATTTACATTATGACTTCTTACACAAAACCGTCAAGATTAATGATAAAAATTTGAAAAAAATTGAGCATATGCAGCTTTTGTCCCTCTTTCCAGTCATATTAATAACTAAAATTCAACGTAAGACGACTTATGCTTTTTTTTCACTGAGGGTGCGGAATAAGATTGTAGGAGGGATTTTAGTTAGTTCATACATAGGTCCTGTTACTTGGCGAACGGTTGCTCTTGTTGGAGATCGCTGGGCTCTGTACTTCTCAGTTTAATCTTAATGATAGACGGGTATGTCGGTCGGAAACGCATTGGTGATGCTTTTGATGTAACGGTTGTCCATGAGCGATGGAAGCCACTTACAATAACGTAGCACCCACTCATTAGTCGAATAATTGCATAAAAAAGACGAACTCCTTCGTTGGTGCTATATGATAGAAACTTCGTTAGGCTGTGTTTCTTCTCAGTTATTTCGATACACTTCCGTAAATCAATCATTCATTCACATTCCCTCACCCAATGACACAAGCATGTCACACTGCAGGCCGTTGACCCCCACTCTCGATCAGTTTTCGTGGCTTACAATATTTGCGATTGCTCAAGACATATCGTGTTACTAAGAGGGTGCAAGTAATGTAAAGTATTTATTATATACTTACAAATTGCGTGTGGAGTGTAGACCTACCAGAATGGTCAACTGAGCTTTCCAAAATATTGACTCATATTGATTGTATTGATCACACTGCATAAGTGCTTATATAATACTTGTACTTAATGTGTTTAGATAGTATTGCGTGATATTGAGACAGACCAGCAAATACTTAAAAAATATTTTGAGCATAGAGTTCAATAATCTTGGTACCAACATGAAAATTTTAAAAAATTATGAACACCCAGATTCTTCCCTGTAAGTTTTTCACGCAAATAAACGATAGACGAGCAGACGAACCACCTGATGGTACGTGGTCACCCAGACACCCACGTTCACGTAACACGTACAATACGAGTATATCATCGATGTTTTGAAGGCTAACTTTGAAGAGAAAAGAAAAGAAACAAATGAAGAACTCATTGGCACTGTCATTCATCAATCCCTGGTAAGGTGCACGGAAGTGGAAGACGCAATATTATTGATAAAAACATACAATTAATATTGCAACTACAGTGGAATCCGTTTATAATGACATCGAAGGGAATTGACAAACACGTCATACTAAGCGGACGTCATACAAAGCATTTTTGTGAAAAAAAAACCAACCTTATTTTTTTAGGTAAATAAATACTTATTTTAATAAAGAAACATAGCATATTAAATAAAAATTAAAATTGCACGTAATAAATGCACGTATGTGTGTATATTTTACATTTTTTGAGATTCAAAACAAATACAAGCCACGTGCCGAACGTCGTCGGGAATCAACGAACATTGCCGAAAGTGTAAAGAATCATGTCGGTCACTATAAACGGGCAAAATTTATTAAAAATGGGTCATAATAAGCGACATGTCACTGTAAGCGAAGTCATTATATCCGACTTTGTTAAAAGAATTTTATATGAAAACCAAACTTCGTTGTGAATTACGTCATAATAGGCGGTTGGTCAATATAAGCGGAGTCATAATAAACGGATTCTACTGTATTGACTAATAATTCGGTACAAGTGTCCGCGAACAAAAGATCGTTTTGTGCGAAACTTTCCCACGACTGTTTTATAATCGATACTCATGTGCTGTAATTGAACAGAATCCCCGTTATTAATAACTCTACTATTATTAGCTGTGGCTTCCTCGCTGAATGTTTGATATCGAGAACAGCATTTTATTGGTAATTAATACTTTTTTTAATCATAATATGTCCATCTATTGTTGTGTTGGCAGGCTCTTTTTAGAGTTACAATTATTTAATTGCTCGGTGCGGTTTGATACGAAACTCTTCTGCAAGTCCAACTCGCACTTGGCCGGTTTTTCCTTTTGTTCTGTGATTTCGTTTTATAATGATTATAGGTGTAATCTGTGCTACTGTCAACACAAGCTATTGTTAAATCTCTTTGTAAATTACAACCTAATCCATGGCAATTTATTTTATAGTTTATTGAATTCTTCAATTCTATGTATACACGGCTACACACCTAGCTGCTCAGGGACTATGCTTCGATAAGGATTTCTATGGGTGCTACTTGCCAATTCACTGTCAAATTTCTAAAGCTTTCAAAATAGCTAAACTATAGATAACAACAAATTTCTTATTGTTTCTTCTATCTACTTTACCCCAATGCATCTAAATATGGTTTACCTATACCTTTAGACACAGTAGACTTAGTACTAAGTAGACTAATACAACATTCAAGAGAAAATCTTGCTTTGTGTGTTCTCCAAAGCACAGAAGCCCACGAAGCATTTTTCTGCCAGCGCAACGTGAGGACAAACTATCGTACCATGCTCGCTCGAAGTTTAATTCGACTGGTTATTGGGTTTTGATCGACACAAGCCATCGCATGATAAGGGCTTTACTTACATTCTGTTAGGCACTCCAATGTAGTGTTCCCTTTACAATTATTGTCCATAAAACATCGCTAGAAACATGTACTACTCGTATTCACGTTTATCAAAATGGATTTGTGTTGCCATTATCACAGATAAAATTAGTTCATAGAAAGGTCGTCGGTTGACGTGTTCCGAAAGCTCGCAAGGTTAAGGTTATGGGCGTGGCTAAGCTTTTGAGATAAGGTTATTGTAGTTTTTTCTTGTTATTGAGTGTTTCTTTGAGGTTACTGTAATATATTATTAATGACCATAACGTATATAAAATATATAAACATCATCATACCGGTGTTGAATTGAAGTTAACCTAAGTGAAAGCACGTGTTCAATTGCACCCCACAAAAACTTTAAATACTTGTCGATAACTTTAATAGTGGAATTGAACCAACCCAGTTTGACGTAGTATTTAATTAATTGAGGGATTACTTGGGAATTCCGTGTGGTAATGAATAAAACGCGTTCTGCGCAGACTGGGTGCGCGGTAGACCTATGTAGGGCGAGCTGTCATTCTACTGCATAAGTCTTCAATGCAGTGTGCAGTTCAGTACAACCGGCTGGATAACCTTCACGAAACTCTGACACCCTGGTACTTCGGATCAAGTGGCTGAGTGTTCCATAGTCTTGCAAGAACCCCATGCTGTGATGGTAAATATACTTACGGCTACATTTTTGCTACTTAGACAGCTGTGACGAATTTTTGTGAAGCCTTACTTACGACACTAGCGTAAACTATTTTCAAACTATATAGTAAATCCGATCAGAGTACATTACGCGGATTTATTTTTTAAATTACATAAAGCGTTGCTTTTAAAATAATTGTCATGTGATGAATTATTGATTATGCTTATAACTTAACATAATATAAGCTTATAACATAAGTATCTGATACTAAACTTCTTATATTATGTAGATTGCATAATAAGTACCCATATTTGCTATTAGTATGTCTTCAAAGTATAAACACAAAGATTTTTAAGGTTATCATAAAAAGCTTTTTACATTAATTTAGATAAGATAGATTCAAATGTCGGTTCACAAGTTCTTAGTTTTATTTTTTGAAAATTCTTTAATTTCGATGCGTATAAATTTTATAAGATCAGTTTAGTTTGGCGAACGTCCAGGAAAATATCTGTTTGTGATAATTAAAACAGTTTTATTGAATTTCTTTTAACTCAGTAGGTACCTATATTCTGTTCAATTTATTTTTTTTATAATCAGATAAAACACATTGAAATATTACAAGAAAATATTATATTGTATGTACTTATAAGGAGTAGAAATGTCGTATCCAGATGAAAGTTACCTAGATGTATAGATTTCTCGGTTTTAACCGCAGGAAAACTATTTAGTTATAATAAGTAATAACGGTATATGTATACCTGTCAGAAAAACGAACTCAGGTAGATTCTATGATTATAACTCAGGTACTGAGTTCTGAGTTGAGTAACTATGTACCTGTATTTTTTTTCCTTTATTAATTAACTAACGCAGATACAAGGTACCTATATTAAACAAACTTGATACTATGATAATGATGAATTGATAAGTATTTTTAATACAATTGTTTTTTCCTTACGATTCAAAAGTTAAGGAAAAAAAAATGTTTAATATGTATTGCCATAAAAGACAAGGATAAGCAAGTATGTAGTCTAAGCTTAGAGCTTGACTCCGTACAATACAGGCCTGCAGTACTGCATAGAGGAAATTGTCAAATATACATATATACGTTCTATATTATTACACAGGAGTGTATTGTGCCTTCGCGTTGTTGCATACATAATTTAATAATATTTAATTCATATAATAACAGACTTATGATAACTCAGTGTTTATAATCTAAGTACAAAAACATCTCAAGTGCAATATTGCAAACAAAAACCGCATCATACTCAAATGTTGAAACCTCAACAATCGCTTCGTGCAAATCTCGCCAGACTAAACATTTACGATCGTATCATCGACACTTCCTCGCTGACGATAATAAATTGCTTTATTTACACAATTAGTGATTTACGATGACGTCGTTTTATCCACGGGTCGACAATCGACATAGATGAAGGATTAACAACTAAGTATGGTTGCACCTAAAACTCGGTGATATGGGGTCTTGGTTGTTTATAAAACAAATTCTAAAGTGACATTTAGTGACATTTCTCAGTGTCTAACGTTGAGCTAAAAAAGCTGCTAAAGCTCTCAACAAATACAGGGCAAAAAGGGATTTAAACTGAACATCATAAACAAAAATGTTGACTTGTTCCTCGTGTCTGAGGCCCTATGATATCTCGTCTTATTGAATGTTTTCCATTCTCCTCGTTATAGGTAGGTACCAACTATTATCACGAATCTGTTCTATTGAGGCGTATTGATTGAGTTCGATTGTTCGTAAAACTCTCATCATACAATAAGTTGTAACTACGACGCCATAAAGTTCACTTTGCCTCAACAAGTAAATAATTAATTGAACTACAAGGATCACGCTGAGTCAGTCACAAAATACTTGTGTTGTCGATGCAAAAAATTCAACTAATTTATATCTTATAGCCTTGTCAATAAAGCTCACTTGACCTGGCTTCCTGAATTAAAATTCATATATCACGTAGGTGTACACTGTACATGTGTGCTTGAATCCATGGCATTGTAACGTCAGCAGTGTCAATTTAGCAGTAAAAAAGGTTGCTTTATCATTCAGTTACATTACCATATGTATTTTGTATTTAGCGCTTATGTGAACTTGCATTGTTTCCGCATGAGTAACTGGGAACGGAATTGAAGAGTACATGACGGTATTTGATACCCACAGATATGCAGGGATTTGTATAAACATCTATTTCTATTACTGCCAAAGGTTTAATAAATCAATATCTCCCTCCTGCAAAAGATATTATAAAAAGTTATGGTCTTATCACACTGACGGTTTCTGAGCGGATTCAAAGCGGAACGGGTGCGCAGCGAATTCGCCGCGGACATCATTTTGTTGTGTGCGTTCAGAGAGCGTATCGTACATTGCAATTACGCCACGCACAAGCGTCGAAAGCGCCGTGTATTCGCTTCACGTCCGCGACGTTTTCGCCGCGGACGCGCGGCGTATTCGCTGCGCACCCGTTCCGCTTTGAATCCGCTCGGAAACCGTCGTCAGTGTGATAAGGCCCTTAGACTTACGTTACATTACTGCGTAAGGACAGTGACAACGCGCGTTCAAATGTTCCACTGCTCATTAGTGCAATTGGAACAATGCTCAGTACATACATATAACGCGCTGATCTCATTTATTTTTTAAGAGAGAGACCGAGAGAGACACGGTGCTACTTTTTACTTATATGAGGAATATTTGTGTGAAATGTTTTGACGGGCTTATCATTACATTTGAAATCATTAGGTCTAAAATTTTTGTGTTTTGAGTATGATACCAAACACACAATTTTTTTTATTTACTCAGTTGAGACAAGATTACGGACGTTATGAGAATTTGTAGAATTACACCTAGTCTTATCCTAAGTATAATACCTTCGCAGAACGTGTGCACTACATATCCAAAATTTTACTTATGTCGTTTTTTCCCTTGTCCACAGACAGTCCAACATGGCTTCCCGCACAGAGCATCAGCCCTCGCATGGGACCCTCTGCTCAGGCTCGCGGCGATCGGCACAGCCACCGGCGCGATCAAAGTGTACGGCAGGCCCGGCGTCGAGCTATACGGACAGCACACCAACCCAGACTCGGCCGTCACACAGATACATTTTATACCAGGTGAGAGTTACACTTACATCACACTTAGCCACTTTGTAAAATGAGGCCTAATGCTGAGTGCTTACTGTCATAGGATAGCCAAGGTACAGTACGGCCGACGTATCTTGGCGCGTCTGAACATAGGCTTTGCGAACTTTAGCGCATGTAAGACAGAGATAGCGACACGAACATGCTAACGTGTGACTGAGACATAATACGCCGCGTACTGAGCATTGCCAAATTATGTTACTGCGCAGCCTTCTGCACGAAGTTCAGACGCGCCAAGATACGTCAGCCGTACTGTACAAAGAAATTTTGGTCATCTCTCTTTCTTTTTTGGTGTAGCTAATTTCCATGGGTGAAGGTGACCACTTACCATGCCTTATCTGCCTTTTTTATTTCGACTATTTACAACGCTGTTTTCAACGCTCTAATCAATTGACCCGTTTGAGTTCCTGACTTGTTAAGTTTGTTTATCGACAGGCTTCACAAACAATCTCATCATGGTTGACAGTCGTCATTGAAAATATTTATCCTACGTTTCGCTACGTCGAAATGATAAAACAAAAACCACTCGTAACTGTTTATAGCCAGCCTCTTCTCCCAGTGTCATCTACAATATTATTGTTGCTTTTTAAGTATAATTATGCGTATAGTACAATATATACGTATAGTATGCCCACTGCAGTTCACGGATATTGATCATTTTTGAAAGTTTTGTTACTTTGAAGATAAGGATGATAACGCTCTGAAACGAATTCACAATCGAGAAACTGTGCAGCTTATTGGATCTCCCCCTCAGAGTTAATGGCCGTAGTCCTCCACCCGCGTCAAGTCCGGATTGACAGACAGTGACGTCACTATTATAGTTTTCTTTTCCTAATGTTCTACCGTTCCATTTCAGGCACAGGCCGTTTAATATCGCTATGCGATGACAACAGCCTGCACCTATGGGAGATCACTGAGAAATCGCTAGTGGAGATCAAATCGCACACATTCGAGGGGAAAAATAAGAAGATATCGTCATTATGCGTCGAGTCGAGTGGAAAGAACCTCTTGCTGGGTACCGAGGGGGGCAATATCTACACACTGGACATCAACACATTCACCATCAACGAAGATGTTATATATCAAGACGTTGTTATGCAGAAGTAAGATTTATTTTTAGCTTTTATTTAACTTGCAATTGAATTATACAATGCTATGCGTCCACCCAGCTAAGTTAACAACCGACATTAAATGTTATATACTTGTATAAAATTGTGTCAAACATGACGTCATGTCAGAAATTTTATAGCAATAATGGTGAACGCACATAATATATCCGCACCGTACGCGCCATATGCGGCCGCATATATCATCCGCATCGAGCTCTCATATGATTTCATACAAATGCAGCGCGTACGGTGCAAACATTTATGTGCGTTCAGCATAAGACGGGATTCCTAAAATGGGACATTTAACAATAATTACAGCAAATTCCATTTCGCGACAACAAACTAAAGACCTCCCGAGTCCGATGTACTTAGTCTAATGCTCTTTATCCTACATTCCAGTTGCCCAGAAGACTTCAAAGTGAACCCTGGCGCAGTGGAAGCGTTATGCGAGCACCCCAAGGTACCCGCGCGGATCCTCATCGGCTACAACCGCGGTCTGGCCGTGCTATGGGACCGCGGGGCCGGCGCGCCCACACACACCTTCGTGTCCAACCAGCAGCTCGAGAGCCTGTGCTGGAACGATGACGGTAACTTGATGGGGTCATTTGTGGCTGGTCTCTAATGTAGTCAACCTTTCTGTTGATAATAAAATTATCTATAGGAAGTGCTACTGCAGTTTTTATTTTCAATATGGGAAATTATTTATTTTACTTTTTTACTTTGAAGTATATCTGTAACTTTGAAAATCCATTGTTTATCCTTTTCCTAAATGTTTTGTATGTCACGAGTCATGAAATTTATTTATTAAGTAAAATTAAATCATAAAATTGATGATAAAAAATCGGCTTAAAGATATCACTGATGCACATCATTTTTCTGATCTACCACAATAATTTAATCTACGTGACAATCCGGAAAATGTAACTCTTAACGTATCTTTTTTCCTGACAGCTTTGGCTCGACTTTCTTTTTTTTTCTCACGATTCGAAATTCGAATACCGTCGCGAGTTGCCTGCCAGCCTTATGGTCGTAGCGCACATATCAACTCAGAAAGGTATCGTCACCGGATCGCCTCGCCGTCAACCTAACGTAAGCGCGTTACCAACCGACTAGCAGCTCCGAGTCGACTCGGCTACGGCTAGGCGACGCCGCGCTTACGGCACGCCGGCCGCTGGTTGACGGAATGAATGACAGCAGTTCGCCGACGCAGCGGTAGGCGCGACGCGGGGCGTGCACGAGGAAACGGAAAGTCGAAGGATAGCGTACGGTGAGACGTAAGCGCGGGTACGGCAAGTCGTCCACGCACCGTACCGCGGTTCGTGAGCTTGTCTCGAGGCGAAGCGATTACGTTACGAATCCGATAAGTGTGCTTTACAGTAGGGAGTTTCATACAAAGAATACTGACATGCAAGAGTTGATACGTTTACGTTCCGTTTACGAGTTGATATGTGTGCTACGACCATTACACACCGCACTATTGGCCACCTATTCCGAATAGTAACTAACGCACTACGTTCTCAGGCGAGCACTTCACCTCATCCCACAACGACGGGTCGTACGTGACGTGGGAGGTGGCGGGCGCAGCCAGCGACCGGCCGCTGAAGGAGCCCATCACGCCGTATGGACCGTATCCATGCAAGGCGATCACCAAGTTCCTGAATAGGACCAGTGTGGATGGCGAGGAGATTACTATTTATGCCGGTTAGTAAATGGTTACTAAAACACTAAACACTTGATTGATAAATAATTTAAGTATTCCCTTTCGTACCCTTATAGTTTTCCTTTACCACAAAGTGGGTTATAAGAACGTCTCTTGTACCATATAGGTTTTAATTTAATGTTACTGTATATCTTATTAGTGTACCGTACAGAGGATTTGTATTGTATTCTATTTCAGGTGGCATGCCAAGAGCTTCGTATTCAGACAAGTACACAGTGACGGTCCAGCAAGGCGATAAACACGTTGCTTTCGATTTCACCAGCCGGGTAAGTGGATAAATCTTCACTAAGATTATAGAAACACACCGATATTTCGAGACTAAAAAAAAGTCTAGTTGTGACAAATATAACTGGATGAAAATATGGACATAACAAACAAGAATAGTCAGTACCTGTTTGCATTCACAATGTATAGGGCCTTTCCCCACTGTCACCACAAACCGTAATATCTTGGCAAAACATTAGATAGGCATGCTGTAAGATGCAGTTATAGGAAATTGCAGACAAATACAGCGAAGTGCAACTTTTTGTCTATGAAAGTTTCAGGTATCGCGGTTCGCGGCTGCAGTGTGACAAAGCCCTTAGTTTCCGCGATGATATGAGTTAAAAAATAATTATTTTACTTATATTTGACAACTTGTGTGGCGCAATGGTTGCTAAAATATTGACTACGTGACAAAAACCGGAAAGCCCCCCCCCCCCTCCCCTCTGTGACTAATCGTGGTGTTTTGAAGTCCCCCCTCCCTCCCCTAAATGGGTCACGTGGTTTTGGTATGTTCCCTTAGTTATTATACCTACCGTTAGTAACCTCCGCTATGTGTGTTTGTGTGTGTGTGGCAGGTGATCGACCTGTTCACGACGACGCCGGTGCCGCCGGACGGCGCGCCGCTGCAGGAGACGCGGCCCGACACGCCCGCGCAGATACAGCTGCAGACCGTCAACCAAGTCGCCGCTGCCTTGGTCAGTATTTTTTATGGAAATAGCCGAATAAGGCTGTCACTGTCACGTTTCCAAGAAAGAAAAGAGAACTATAAATAAATGTTTATGATCGAAACATACATAATCCTGAGTGGACATTTATGATTTACCAAACTTTAATGCAATATTCACTAAAGCTAGTCGGATATCACGTTGCCACCAGAGCTAAATTTGTACATAATAAGCCACGTAAGCATTTCTCTTAACAGAGTAGTGAAGAATTGGAATAATCTGCCTGAACGATTTGTAACAGCTCAAAATGTCAATCAGTTTAAGAACAAATGTGACCAACACAGATCAAAGCATAGGTGACAAATGGACGTAAGCAAAACCAGTCGTAAGACTGCCTGCTTTTAAATAAATAAATAAAAACAAAATAAATAAATTATCTCTCACATGACCAGGTGGTGCTAGCAGAGGAGGAGCTGGTCGTGATAGACCTGTGCGACGCTCGCTGGCGGCCGCTGCGGCTGCCGTACCTCGTGTCGGTGCACGCGTCCGCCGTCACCACCGCGCAGCTCGTCGACGGCGCCGCCAACAACGTGTACGATAACATCGTCGCTGCCGGTGAGTTCACATTGAAATATGACCTTTACGTCGTGGTCTTTACGGTTCAATTCAGTCATAGATCAGAGTTCGCCGCATCGTAGCGATGGGCCGAGTAATACTTTTTACAACTCGAGTTACTCGACCAAAAATAATCATTTACTCGAGTAAAAACTCTAAAAACTCGACGCAACTCGCGTCGGCGGCAACACGACGAAGTCGTCGACGATTCGAAGCGAGTTAGACTGAGTTGAACATTCGCCGCGTCGTGTTCGTCGCGCGTCGCTAAGCTGAGTCGGCCGAGTTTACTCGAGTACATTAAAACGTTACTCGAGTTACTCAGCCAAAGAGTTTACTCGAGTTACTCAAGTAAATTTCGTCGAGTTGTGCATCGCTACCACATTGCATCTAACATAATATTTACCGCGCGGTGCACGTTGCGTCTGAATACAGTCGACGTGACGTCACCACCGATCAGTTCGTCGACGGCGCCATCAACATCGTCGCTGCCGGTGAATACTACATTGAAACATGTTCCTTATTTAGTGTTGCTTAGGGTGTAATATTCAACGATCGAAACAAGTGAACAATGCGTGTACCGCGCAGTTGATGCGTCTTATGGGGATTCTAATCTATGACTGAATTCAAACCTATTGTACATGACATAATGCCCATACTTCAATCCTTTACTCATATTCAAATCCTGTGATTGGTATATTCTCTAAAATTTGTATAAAGTGGGCGGATTATAAGAGTGGGTAATGGTTGAGTTTCCGAAAGCAGATCTGCGACCAAACTTGGTCTATTATAGCCGCATTGACACTATGTGTTTTGTCCACAGGTCTCCAACAAATAGAGAACCTTTACTCCGATAGTCCGTGGCCCATATCGGGCGGCTGCGTGGAGCCGGCTGAGGCGGCCGAGAGACAACTCCTGCTGACGGGCCACGAGGACGGCTCCGTGCGCTTCTGGGATGTCAGCGGGGTCGCCATGACCCCACTGTACAAATATACCACTTCGCAGCTGTTTAGGTAAGATGTTTCTACACTTGGCGTAGTTAATATGTGCGACAGAGACTGTTAAGGACACTAGTAACAGTTGTACAGAGAATACTAAGTGCATTTTAATAAGTTTTCTGTTCACTCCAAATGCCAGTTGCTGTTAATCTTGGGAGATTAACTTTGGAGACTTGATACAACATATTAATTTATTACTGTTGAATAAAAGGTTTCTTATGTGGTTAAATTATTAAATAAAATTGGGAAATGGGCAGGATGATGATGTGGTTAAATTATTTAACCATAAACGATTTAACTATAAGAACATATTATCAGTGGGAGATTTATATTGGAAATAAAAATAATGGGATAAACCACGGAACACAGAGACAAGAGGTGGAAGTGCGAAGTAGGCGGGGCACAGCGACTAACAGTAAGCGTAGCTCCGCTTACTTGCCCGCATAACATATCTGTCACCACTGAGCTGCGTCGGTTGTGCATTACATAAATTAAAATTTGACTTAAATTATAATAATATGCCTTATTGTGCAATTTTGGGTGCAAAAATGATAGCAGAGCTAAGAATTTATTTAATGGCAGTGTTTCATACCACAGCCACCCACAGCTAAGCCTAGTTTTATATTTATTTTGTATTAATTCAAATTCAAAACATAAAATTAAAGGAAATAATATATTTTTATGATCAAATAGCTACTCTATTTACACGGCAATAAGGTTATTTTTATGTTTTAAATGGTATTGCTACTCGACTATTGTTTTCCAGAACATTCTTTGAAAACATTCTTTGCTACTCGGGAAGGGATGGGATGAATTTATCGATACCGGTGTGTTGTAATTTTATTTACGATGTAATATTATACCACCAAGACCAGACTGATTAGGGTTTATAGAGAAAATATCTTCCTATATAACCTATAGTTAATACATATAAATAGTTAATGCCAGTTGGCAATCTCTAACAGTCAGCTTGGTCAATATTATAATATTAATATGAATAATTATAATCATTATTTGAATATTATACTTATTTTGGTTTCTATACTTCTTAGATTTCCTAAAAACGCATAGAGAAAAGAAGACTGGGTTAAAACTACTGGGCGGATCAATTGGTTCCCAGTAAAATCTAGTACCATGCTCAGAGCATTTTTTACAAGAAGAATTCATAGTTTCAGTGACCGTTTCCGCCAGTTTCCGCCACGGCAGATCAGCTGGTGATCTATTAGTATATCTTACTCATTGCTGGGCAGAAGCTCAAGAAATTTTTGGACTAGCGGTCAGGGTCACCCATCCAACTACCGACCGCACCCGCTGTTGCTTAACTTCTTCGATCGCTTAGGATCGACGCAATCCGCCGGGCTATGAGAGCTTCAAAGCTAGGAAATATAATTCCACGAAAATAAAGGTGTTTAAACTATTCCTTGGCGACACTAGATGGCGCAATTGGTTCTACTACTAAATGTTGTAGGTCGAACAAAAGGAGAATGCCCATTTAGTATGGAGAAATGACTGTACTGACTTTAACATTTTTGTGTCTTGATAAAAATACCTTTATTTGATTATGTTATCTTAATAAATTACACATACTAACTTTAGTCAATGTTAGTTATTATTTATTTATTTATTTAAAATTTATGTCACCTTATAAAAAAGGATGAACAAAGGGCAAACTTAATGCCTAATGGCATTGTCCACCAGTCAACCCTGGGTGGATGTGGAAAGAACTGATGGCAGGTGTTAAAACTACTTAAGAAGGAAAAAAAATGATAAAAAAGGAAAAAAACAAATACGAAGGAAATACGAGATTTTCAACAAAATTAGTTTGGATTTAGGTTATAGTAAGCTCACAGTAATATGGAGCCTATGCCGGCGTATTAAAGTCGATTGCGTACAGTCCCAAAACGCCATGTAGTTTATATAATGTATTATAATCACAGAACACTATTACTCCTGGCTGATTATAATAATTTTCTTATTCATTTAACAGTCCCCTTAAGTCATCTAGTTTGTTGTATCATAATCATAATGGAATCAATGCAACCTATTGGCCCGAAGGATCTTAAAATATTTCTGATTGGCCCTTATCCAAACATAAATGGCCCAATGGTTTTCTTTTGTAAAACGGAAGTAAAGTTACTTATTAATTTCAGAAAATTATTCTCAAAGAGGATTTTTTAAGGAAATACGGTATATACTTGAAATATTTTTATTTATTTTTTTGTCCAAAAATCATTGTGACACAATAATTTTTTTGAGAGTACTGGCTAAGGGCATTCTTTTTTACCTTTTTTGTATAACGGTAAGCATGAAATTCATCCTAATTCACATCATTGTTTTTATAGCTAAGCTACGTTGAGCTACATTGAAATTTCACTTATCGACATACTGTTTAGTTAGCTAACGTTAATAAAAAAGCTACGGCCACGTCTACGCCTTGTAATATATATAAGCTTTCAAAATTTTGAGCACGTTTTCACATAGACACACACAAGTTGTACAAAAACAAGTACCAACATTACCTTGTAGTATACCACTTTCGATAAATATCGATAATTGTCGATAACGCGGTAAAAGCACCACGCACATCCCTAGGCCTAATTAACCAAAAATATAACTTACCGCTATACATTTAAGGTTGATATTAGATTCCAGTCACGACATCTAGCGTTCAGAAGACGGAATTATTTAATCATTTTCCAATAAGATTGACATTGTAATACAACCAACTGCAATTCAATGTCAACCTTATTACTATATGTTAAGTATAGAATTATTTATTACGTAGAATATTGCCATCTAGCGGTGTATAGCTGTGGTATAGCAGAACTTGAAAAGTATTATGATCTTAATTGATAAAGGTACTAAGTTCACTGAATATGACATTGAAAAATAAGAATTAACATCAAATATTAAAGTGAATTTTCAAACATAAATAGCAGGTTTCTCGGACTATTCGTAGTTGACAACTAACAACCAATCAAAATGTAAGTTTCTTAGTTAGAAGGAATACGATTATCCATTTACTTGTGTTTTTTTGGCTAGAACGGTTCCCATACTAATCAACACTTATACCATTTCCACCTCTTGTCTCTGTGTTCCGTGGGATAAACTCTTTATATCTCTTTTTGTGTCAAGATTTTAATTCTGTGTCAATCGCAACATTATGACACAAATCATGTAAGAGACACTATAGGGGTTTTTAAAATTATATTATTCTTATAATTTTCCTTTCTACACATAATAATTTAAAATTGGCAAACAATCGTAGCTTCATAAAACCATTTGTCTTGTGCTCAATTCGAATATATTAACCTATTAGTAGCAGGTGCTAACGTCTTTCCTTTTTTTATTGACAAATAGAGTTATTGAAAATTGGTGTAGCATGGCATGACTATCATATTTATTAGGTTTTCGTATAAAATTTGTTTTAATTTGCCATAATAATATGACAAATATAACATTTTAACATAGCCAGTGATTCACGTTTATTTCTACATATATTATGTTGTAGCATAGACGATCTTTGTACAAACAAATAATGTTATTTTCCAAATAATACAACATACATACATAATAACATATCATGTAAAGTACATCACCAAATATCCTACAAATGGCCATAGGAAATATGTGATTCTTTATTAATAAAATTTTACTGAAAGCGGATTGTATTATTGACTGGATATTCACTTAGTATTTTTAAATTACACAATTTTACTAAAATAATTTATGACTTTTTTACAAAAACATCAAACTGTATAAAGCTTCAAAACGTATATTTTCGTGTGATATCCCATCTTAATCAATTTCCAATAACTCTACTGATAAATTAATTCACCAAATTGAATAAGCGCTACGCTAAAGGCAAGCTTGCGAGCTTGATATTGGCTATGAACGTGTTGCTAACTGATCTGTCTTCTGCTTATTGCTTTCTAACCAAGAGGGCTGAAGCGATCTACTCCGAGGTAATACTTATGTCATTTGTCAACTTGTCATTTGTCAATACTTATCGACAAATCATATCGATAAACGCGATGCATTCATTATTTATTTATTTATGATATTTATCTATTTAGCTTTATGTACCCGCCTTGCATATAGAATGAGCAGTTATATTTTTTATAAGTAGTTATATCTTTATTCTGTTAAGTTATTTTTATTCATTATATTATTATACATTTATGACTTTGTTTTTTTATATGGTATTTTATGCGAATAAAATATATTTTGCGAATTATTCAAGTTCATATTTTTTATAAGTTCATATTAATTTTATGAAACAGAATTGTGTATTAAAACTATTAGATACTCGACTATTCTGTACTTAAATTAAAATAACATGAGTAAAAAAATTTAAACTAACACAAAGATAAAGAATATAAGGAGAGTATAGAAAGCCCGTTGATAACATTGTTAGTAATAGTTTAATAAGTAACATTAAGAATAATTTTTGAAACAACAATTTTTTTCATTCTTTTAATCATTGTGTGAAAGACAAAATTTATTTATAAAGAAATATTTTCTGTGATCATATTATTTTCATGAAGAATTAGTAACTTTTGTTGTAGCAGTAGTTGTAGATAGTTTCGAAGTAAGTATAGAACGGCCAACGTAACTTGGCGCGTCTGAACATAGGCTTTGCGAACTTTAGCGCACGTAAGACAGAGATAGCAACACGAACATGCTGACGTGTGAATGAGACAAAATACGCCGCGTACTAAGCATTGCCGAATTATTTTACTTTTGCGCAGCCTTCTGCGCGAAGTTCAGACGCGCCAAGATACTGTAGTTTAGCACTTCATGTAAGAACTGTAACAGGTGCCTTTTTTATTTATTGTTACCATAGTCATTTTAGGTTTATCGTTTCGTATAATTCGTATTTTTTTCAACGATAAATTACAAAAAAAACTACTTTTTTCTTCACTTTTCTCGCAAATGTCACGGGATAATTAGGCTTTCAATGGTAACTTTTAATTAATGATCATACTCGTTGAAGCTTTTTCATCAAGTACGCAAGAAAGGTCCTATTTAGCGTGTTAAGTCATAGGAAACTGTTTTGAAAGTCGTTATTGTTTGTCATTTAACGATTGCAACCAAATTCCAAATGGTAATTTAAAAGTTGAGCATTTAATTAAATAGTAATAAATTAGATGATAATATTATAATGGTTACTTTAACTTTTTTGTTTTGCCCATCCAGCGGAGAAGAAATAGGCGAACACAACGACAGTCAAAACGAAGAAGAAGAGTGGCCTCCGTTCAGGAGAGTTGGCACCTTCGACCCCTATAGCGACGATCCTCGGCTCGCTGTCAAACGAGTAAGTTGACCAGTTCATTATTTGTCTACTACAGAGCACACATCTTACAGTTGAGAAGGTTTAACTGGTCCCTGTTCTACAAATATTTGAGTTTACTCAGCAATCCATTTTGGACACCTATTTATCACCGTGTTTTTTTTATTAATCCATTTTATTGCTATTTAAAAAAACAGTTGTATTGTTAAAATGGGTGACTCTGTGTTGTCATTATTATTTACTATTTATTTGACGACCCAGTGAGTTGGTAGCGATCATGCCTGCTAAACGAGGGGTCCCGGGTTCGATTGTGGGTTGGGACAGATGTTTATGTGACCAATAAATATTTGTACTGGGGTCATATGTCATGTCATATAGTCTATGTCACTCGCGACACAGGGAAAGCTACTGCGGGGGTATGAGTGAGTGCGTTTGTTTATTACTATTTATTTAATTTGTTTCCAGGTAATCCTGTGCCCGCTGTCCGGCATGCTGACGATAGGTGGTGCGGCCGGTCACATCGTGATCGCCAGCCTGAAGACCACATCGAATACGGCTGAAGTTAAGGTAACTAATGTGTAATACATGTCAGTGCAATATCTGCAATATCAACTGTGTGAACTTATTTACACTTTAAAAACAGCTTACACTACCAACCCCAATCCCATGCCAGATGGGTGTCGTAAGAGGAAACTAAATCCGACCACTGGTGGTAGGATTCCTCAGAGTGATTATATTGGTAACATTGATTGTAATAGTTCATGAATACCAATATTACTTCTTTGTTCTCCCTCTACCCTAAGGTTGACTGGCAGAGAATCCTTTTAGCATTAAGTCCGCCTTTTGTATCTTTTAATTTTAAGGTGCAATAAAGAATACATAAATAAATAAATTACTATTATTTCTCCATGGGGTCTGCCTGGATAGCTACCACCCTTTTGATCTAGTCAGCCGCCAAACGACTAGTGTTCCGGCTGGGGTTTGAGTTGATAGACATAACTTTCTTTCTTTTACTTCTCTCTTTCTTGACGGACAACGCATCAGTGATGCCTTGGGTGTCGCTGGTGTCCATAGGCGTCGATAGCCACTTACCATCAGGTAAATCGTCAGCTCGTTTGTCGGCTATTTCCAAAATATGAGAAATTCTATGTATGTTCCAGTCGATATCAGTAAACATAGTGTCGGACCGCGACGGCTTCGTGTGGAAGGGGCACGACCAGCTCACTCTGCGCTCCGGCGCGCTGACCTTCCCTCAAGGATATCAAGTGAGACATTTGGTTTATAAGTTGTAACCTGTGATTAAATATATAAAAAAAAAAAAAAAAAAATATTTGGTACATTTTAAGATGGTATGTTTTTGAATATTCTATCTGGTTCACTAATTAATAATTACTATTAATAATTATTTACTATTTCTGCTGAATAATGTGTACCTACTCTTATAAGTGTCATGTTCTACACACCATACTATCAAGTGTCAAATCCGTTTGAAAAAAAATGGTGTCTAGTCAAATGTTGAGCTTGAATTACATGTTCTTGTGACTAAAATTGTAGGCTTTTTTACACAGAACTTGGCATCCATTTATAATATTTAAATTTCAATTCTGTTTTTTTGAACACGGCTTTCATTTCACATTTATGCGAGTCACTAACGGTTACTTTAATCGCTCTTTAGTAAAGAATCACCATACAAATTGTGTACTAAGGAGCGATTTAAGTAATCATTAGTGACTCTGAGTTGGGGCGTTACTCTCTCTTCCTTGGCAATTGGGTAAAAATATAATGTTTAGTTAACGCTGCCATGCTCCTCCAGGCAACAGCAGTGGCGCAACTGTCTCCCCCCGCGGCGGTCACAGCGCTGGCGGCGCAGTGGGAGTGGGGCGTGGTCTGCGCCGGCACCGCCCACGGGCTCGCGCTGTTCGACGCGCTGCAAGCCGCGCCGCTGCTGCACAAGTGCACTCTTAATCCGCATGGTGGGTGAATACGAATTTATATAAGAAAGGTCCTCGAATGGGAAACGTATCGGAAAACGGAGTATAGGACAAACCCCCCCCCCCCCCCCCCCCTCCCCCGGTCAGAGTGGCGCAAGTTAGGGGAGGCTTATATGTCCAGCAGTGGACCTCCAAGGGCTAATGGATGGATGGATATTATGTCACATTATAGGTGGATAGCAGTGGTGCTCACGTCGAAACTGCGTTGTGCTTCAACAGACATAGATAGTAAATACATGTCTGTGACATTGTCCCTTGGGCATGGCATTGCCATGCGATTCAGGTGTCACTTAAGAATTAATAATTGATTTTACTATCGTACGATAGGAATATAGTTTAATAAAATATTACTTTTATTGTTATTTAGTAATATTTTCCACGTTAGTATCAATCAGCTGTAAAATATAATGAATATTAAATTTGAAATGTGATTTAATACTTTCATTGAAAATCTACCAATAACATCAAATACTATTGATCAAAATTTGTATTGACCACAATTTGATTGTATTTATAGATCACTCTGGAGCTGGTGACACACCAATATCCAGAAGGAAATCGTTCAAGAAGTCCCTGAGGGAATCGTTCCGTAGACTGAGGAAAGGCAGATCACAGCGGCGGCAGACTACCACCAGCTCCAGTCCCACATCACCCACACAGGTACAAAAAGCGAAGGAGATTGGTATATAGGGCACACTTATAAACAGAATGTGTGGGTAACCCCGAGTGTATTACTTGATTCATACATGAAAACAAAACTTATATCTGAACTGACACACTTGCAAACTGTAAAATCATTCTGCGTGCAATTTGTAGATAATAGAATAATAGAAAATAGAAAATAATAGTAAATAATAGAATAGAATATTTTTATTTCATAAGATGCTGCAACAACAAGGAAAAGAAAAATGAAAAAAATAACTTATACAACTATGATAGTATTGAGTTGCAGTCAAACTGTATCAAAAGGGACCGCACTCAGCAATGGCCGCAGTAAAACTACGACCGCTGGTTTTCAGGGCGATCCCGAGTTCGCTTAGCTTTGCTTGTGGTGTCACCTTTCAAAAAAAAACCCCATAAGTTATTAACCTAACACATGACACACATCTTTTGTTTCGTTCTTAGCTACGTTGAGTGAAAATAAAACAGAGTTTTTTAAATCTTATATTTATTAATAATCATTGTCGTCTTCGTCCCCAGCCAGCACCGAAGAAGCCGCTAGATAAGCCGGCGGACGCGGACGCGGAAGTGCGGCCGGTGGAACGCGCGGTGGAGGCGCGCTCTACGGACGACGCGTTCGGCTCCATGGTGCGCTGTCTGTACTTCGCTAGGACCTTCCTTATTAACAGTGAGTGTTGCTCTTGCCATTAGTATGATATGATGAGAATGTTTAGACATGGTGATTTCAATACGAAACAAGGTGTGAAATGTAGAGCCGTTTCTAATATTTTTTCTATCTGTAATCCTCAAGTCAGGTATGGTGATGACACCATATATGATAATGATATCATCTAGATATAATCTATGGATGGAACAAGATATATTTGGACACAATACACCTCTGATTATTTTTTTTACTTGATAACGTACGATATTTTATAGATCGTAGTCCCGACTGAAGTGCTTTGGCGAGGAGAAACTTGATAAGATGACATTTGACATCAACTTTCCGTCTCGTTCGTTTTGGTGTTTTGTGAACCATTGTGTAACTGTATTTTTTTTTTTGGAATTGACATGTACATACGTAATAAATTGTGTTAAGTCTATGATAAGTTTATTATCTTTGACTATTGTATGTATGTTTGCAGCACAAAACTCGACTCCGACGCTGTGGGCGGGCACCAACAACGGCACCGTGTACGCGTTCACATTAAACGTGCCCAACACCAACAAGCGGAAAGAAGACCATGTGAGTGTTTGGCTTCATTAATCAACTCATTAATGACCCCCTATTGAGCACAGGTCTCTCCTCTAGAGGAGGCCTGGAGCATACTCCACCACGCTGCTCCACTGCGGATTGGTGGAGGGGTTAGTAGTCAACCCAATTGAGGTTTTCATGTCGCCTGACGTTAATGATGCGTTATCTTATGATAACAAGCGGGACCTACGGCTACATGCCCTCCGAAGCACGTAAGCGCTCAAGAAAATTTTGTCACTAGCGGTCACCTATCCAACTACCGACTACACCCGCTGTTGCTCAACTCGATTGATCACTCAGGATCAACACAAGCCAACAGGCTATGAGCGCTTCACCACCTGAGATCTACCCCTTTGCCAGTATTGGCTACTCTAAAATTTGAAAATTACTCTACTAAAAATACTCTGTGTAATTACCTATTTCATTTGTTCAGGTAACATGCCAGCTCGCTAAAGAGATCCAGCTTAAGCACAGGGCTCCTGTCATAGGCATCACAGTCCTAGACGGAGCTTCAGTTCCACTGCCTGATCCGTTAGAGGTAATTTTTAAATCAATATTTACATTTATGATATGGCGGTCGTCTTAGTTTAATCTTGAAATGGAATAAATGTAGTATTTGTGAATAATTTAATAACATTTTTGTTGGAGTTGAAACATTCCATCGCTTGAGCAACTTCCTTTGCGATCTATAATTTTATTGAATAATATATATTTCTCTATTTAAATTTCTGCAATTGTTAAATGGATCGAAGTATCGAATTGTTTATGTATAGTTACATAAGTATTCCGATAAAATTTCGAATGTCCACCACTACGGCTATAATATGAATCATCAAAACTAACAAAAAAGTTTCATGCAAAATAAATTTATTTATTAAAAAATTATTTATTATTATTTTATTGGCTTTGCTTGGTTAGTTTTTCGATTCGTTACGCAGCTGGTATTGAGACAAGGTTCCAGCGCATTACCAAAAGACGAGGTTTATACAGTCTGCGTTGAGTACATCATTTAATTACTTACCCCGTGTTCAGGTGGAGAGAGGCGTGGCTCCCTTACCCGAGCCGGGCACGCACCGCGTGGTCATCACGTCAGAGGAGCAGTTCAAGGTGTTCACGCTACCGTCGCTCAAACCGCACAACAAGTACAAACTCACCGCGCACGAAGGTGCCAGGGTGAGTAGACCGGCTGGTTGAGTAGACTGGCGCTTTGAGTAAACCAGATGTTGTGAGTAGACCGTCTATTGTGAGTTGACCGTCTGTTTCTGTCTTCAGAAGATTGTATGTTTGAGTAGACCGTCTATTGTGAGTTGATCGTCTGTTTCTGTTTTCAGAAGATTGTATGTTTGAGTAGACGTCTCTCTATTGTGAGTTGACCGTCTGTTTCTCTTTTCAAAAGATTGTCTATTTTAGTAGACCGTATGTTTGAGTAGACCGTCTTTTTTCTGTTTCGAGAGTCTCTGTTTGAGTAAAAATAGATCTTAATTTTTAAGTCTGGGTATGGTCTGTCTGTATGCCAAGTGTTTATCCGTACAATGGTTAGTGCGTGATGGTTACCCAAACATCTTTACAAATTGATAATAAAAGTACGTCCGCGCACGCAGGTGCGTCGCTGTGCATTCGCGTGGTTCGAGTGTGCGGGCGGCGCGGCGGGCGAGCGGCACCGCGAGTGGTGTCTCCTGTGTCTCACCAACCTGGGCGACTGTCTGGTGCTGTCGCCCGACCTGCGGCGGCAACTCAACGCGGCCGCTGTGCGCAAGGAGGACATCAAGTGAGTGATCGTCTTCTGTCTCTTTCTCACACACACGACCTTAACCATAAATTAATTCTTAATAAACCTATTTTAGCTTTGCATTGTGTTTTATCGTTTCTCATAAGAATAAAAGAAACAAAACACTGTAAGCCTTCTAAACCTTTGCTTGTTTTTATGAATATGATGGTAAGAATATACAACGCGACCGATGTACGCAAGGAGGACGTGAAGTAAACGACCGCCCTCTTTCCAGCATCAATTTTCGATGGATATCTTTCAAGTTATTGGTGAAAGTTGCTTGGAACCTATCCATACTCGACACAGTGCTTGGCTGTAAAAATACGTCATAATCAGGTGTCATCGGTGATTTTAATCTGTTTCAGTGGCATTTCAAGTTTATGCTTCTCAAAGCGTGGTGAAGCTCTCTACTTACATTCTTCGTCCGAACTACAAAGAATTACGTTATCCGCTACAAAGGTATGAATTGATTAGAACTCAATATTTTTTTTTCACTGCTGTGATAGTAGTCTCAATTAAAAAATATATAATTTACACAGTTATTGAATAAAGATAATTACTTTACTCGATTTTAAAATTTGTTAGTGTACGAAAGGTTTTAATCGTAATTTTATGAATTTCTAAGCGGACAATAGAGCTGAATTACATTGTACCGTTATTTTCTGTAAGGTGACGATTGCCCAGTGCCACGTGCTGCT
Organism: Thymelicus lineola; assembly: GCA_963932265.1. NCBI lineage: Eukaryota > Metazoa > Arthropoda > Insecta > Lepidoptera > Hesperiidae > Thymelicus > Thymelicus lineola. The sequence goes on from OZ010691.1 coordinate 3,857,147, forward strand.
CTCTCCGTGGGCCGCGGCGCTGCGCGGGCCGCCTGACGATACGCCGCTCACTAACGGAGAACACAAGGTAATACAACACACACACATACATACACACACACACACATACACACACATTTCCAATAAAAAGGAAATATAAATATTTGGATAAAGATCACTTTACCTCAGCATTTGTGTTCAGTCAGCACTCGTAGATTTTGGTTCTAATTTACACATAAACAAATTTTGGTCCTTCGAGCCGAAAGTAAAAATTACAAATTATAATATTTAATACACGCACATAGAGTACATCTATAGCGCTCAGATTTATACGGTTTTCTTTAAAAATTTACTGAACCAATTTTTGGTCCTTCGAGCCGAGAATAAAAACTTTGTAATTCAACATTATATAATATTGAAATTGAAATATAGGAAGAGGTAGCGGAAACCGCTCACGACGTGACGGCGGCGTCGGCGGACATCACCGTGGACTCGGTGCGCGACCACACGGGCGCGCCGCCCGCTGCAGAGCCTGAGCTCAACATCAACTTGCAGGTGGGGTGCAACACTGGTACTGTGGTATTACTGTGACGGTGTGTGTATTCAACACGTAAAAGTATGAAGTGAAGCAGTAAGTGAGTTGGTTTAACCTAACCACCCCTACTCGTGGTATGCCCTGCTGAACAATGGATGGAGGTTTCCTTGTTTGATGACGCCTGTATGTAGCGGCCGTTATAGTATTTTAATTGTCTACGTAATAAGATATGATGCAGTTTAAGGCTGGTAATTGTAAAGAAATACAGTGAATTTATTATTAGAATTTAGTACCTCAACTTAGTAACTCTGAGAATTGAAGGATTCCGGGTTTAATCTGATATCTCAAGTTTATCAAGGGTTATCCGCTCATATGAAATCGTAATTCGTAGATGTGACCATAATGACATGTATTCATTGAAGTATTATTACTAGCGTATAGAACCAATACCGGGAACACGATGTATGTCCCAATAAATTGGCGCCAATGAGCTTCAATCTTTAATGGAGTCGTTCGATTTTGAAAGGAGAACGGGCGCTCAATTTTGAAAATAGAACCTCCCATTTTGTTCGAGATGTCTCTTCTATGACATTATACTTCAATGCATTCATTGCTCATTTTTAAACATAAAACGTAAAGCCATCATCCTATTTCCAGAACTCGCAAGTGAACACGAGCTCGATGGTGGTGAAGACGACGACGCGGACCACCATCAACGAGAACAACGTGGACGGCGCCACCACTACAACCACCACCACCACGTCCAACTCCGCCGCCGAGAACAGTCAGTATACCGTTTAGTACTTCACACTAACACAAACACAATACACAGATTAAACTAAACTATGATACTATTTTACACGTACACATATACGCACACATACATGCGTGCATAATATGATAATTTCACGCTGATACGAACACGTACACGTACGCTCGCTAATATACGCATACATACGCACACAATTACGGACGCATTACACAGGTTAAACTATCATACTATTTTACACGTACACATACGCACACATACATGCGTGCATGATATAATAATTCCACACTGATACGAACACGTACGCTCGCAAATATACGCATACGTGCACACTAGTACGAACACGTTACACAGGTTAAACTATCATACTATTGCACGCGTACGTAAAGCAAGTGCGTTGGAACGAATACGTTCATGTACGCAGATATACGCCCACATGGGAGCATATACACATAATAATGTGCCTCAAATATGAAGTAAATTCTATATTAACCATTTTTGTTTTAATTTGACAGAGATTTTATATACAGAATGAAACAGTATGAACACAATATACACTCTTAAAGTCAAACATAAATTCTGATACAGCTCACAAAAGATAACGTATCTATTAAATGTTTCCATGTTATAGCCTTTTTGTAGCTTCATGCCGAATAAATGAAATACTTGCATGAACAATATATTCGCCTATATCTGGCTTTGTACAAATTAGGAGTCGATCCTCACTATCGTCGACAATAGTATGAGCCATTATTGCAGTTATTGTTATTCAAATATTTATTCATTTTAATAAAATATAAATTCGAAATGAGAATGTTTGGTTAGTCAAGGACATGATTATTTCAAAGGAAAATTAATAAAAATTAATAATATATTATTTTTCTTTGCTCGTTATTAATATTTATTTAATTGGTTTATATACTATAATTTTATTGTACGCACTAAGTTTGCATCTTTTGTTCACCTCTCCACTAACGGGCCTTCTGGAAGACATTTCAAATAGGAATAAGAAGTGCCTTTGTACAAATTTTTTTAAATATTTTTTTCCTATGTATTTATGTGTGTACAAAATAAATAAATAAATAAATAAAATTAAAATAAGCTTCCATTATCTAACTTTCAATTACATCCTTTGCAAATTATTAAAATTTTCTTAAATTCATTAAAGTTAATTAATTTTGTTGCTAATAAAGTAACGGATATTTTAATACTACTTTTAATTGCCACTTTTTTAGATCGAGATTGATACGATAGTGTGGATCGACCCTGTGTATGTATCAGGTGCAAATGAGATGATATATAAGTACAGAGCCTGCTATTATAGGTCCGTAACAATTTTTAATAATATTTTAATATTGGTCAATTAGCACAACCAAATTACAACTTACATTCGTTACAAATAATGTCCAAAATATGTTAAAATTTTGTTATTAGGTATATTAAATGTTACTAAATTGATAGATCATACTTTTGATCTCAATTATACCTTGTACCTTGCAAACAGCTCACTATACTACACTTATCATAACTGTATGAGAAAAGTTTATTGATTGTAGAACACATTTAAGATTTGCATCTTGTTCATTAGTACTATTATGATTTAAACTCATACCATTAGCAATGATATAGCAATGATAGTTGGTTATTATTTGCTGTCGTGTAACTCTTGCATACATAATTCCGAACTGGTATCTTCAAAAAATTATCACACAAAATTTTTATGTATTTAATTTGTACCCTGTACTTTACAAAATTTGAGTAATTGGAATTGATCAAATATTAAATAAATATTGGTCAGGCGTGGATACAAAATTTTGCTAAGGGTAAAAAATATTTTTGAACTAAAATTTTTTGTCTGTGAATCAGTTTAATTCATTGAATACCTAGTGATATTGCTGTCTTTGAAATTTAAAACTAAAATAATTCTTGAAATTAAATACAATGTTATTAGAATAGCTACTACTCTATATTTCGTAAACATGACAATTGTTAATTGGCTAGTAGATAATGTAGGATTAAAAAACAACGATAATAGCAATTTACCTTTGTTTATGCTGTCCAATCTGTCCATGCACGATCAAGTATACCTGTCAAGTTTGCAGCGGACTTGACGCGGCATCCAGTAAACTTAACAGTGTGTGGCCACGGTATGGCTATCTGGCCGCATCAAGTCAAACTGCAAACTTGACAAGTATACTTGATCGTGTATGCCCAGCTTCAAGCCCCCTTGTATCTGCGCCTGACCTTACCGCTTCATATATAATCTTTATATGTTGACGTCGAACTGTCCATATGTTTGTATGTTTGACGGCCGCTTTGTGTTTTTGTTTGTAGTCCTAGAGCACAGTCGCGAGGAAGGAGTCATCACCCGCATTGAGGTATCCCACACTTTGCTTTAATATGTATCTTATGTATGATAGTAAATAAGGTTTGTTTTTTATTCCCACGGAGAAATTTGATAGATGCTAATGTCAAATATAAAATAAATGTTGCCTGCTTCTGTGGTAGAGATGTATCCAAGATGCCGGTTGTGTGAATAGTAAGATTAATTTTTTGAAGTCGCACCCTCGGTGAAAAAAAGCATAAGTCGTTTTACTTTGAATTTTAGCTATTAACATGTTTGGAGAAAGGGACGAAAGATGCACATGTTCAATTTTTTTCAAAATTTTATCATTAATCTTGACGGTTTTATGCAAGAAATTGTAATGTAAATTCCTTTGACTACTTACTGTAATTCTAACAGCTTTTTGCTCTCCTGTAAAATTGCCGTTCTCATCTTATGCCTTTTTTCCACCGAGGGTGCTAAAATCGAAATGTCAAATCTCCATGGAAATAAACAACAGACTACAAGATATGTGCTGGTATGTTCTTCTATATGTTAGAACAAGAGTTTGCTATGATATGTCTTTCGATACCTATTTTGTACATTAACATTGACAACGCGTATAAAATACATATCGTAAGTAGTATTGTGGTATTTGAACAGTTTAGTTAGTGAGTTTAGTATAAATAATTTCTAATTTTAAAGTCATGTAGAATTAAATTTGTTGAGTGGTAAATAAGGGATGGTAGATTCTTAATTAGTTGTAGTTAGACTTTTGTAATCATGACACTAATTACTAAATTATACAGCTTGATACTACATACTATTCAAATTGTTTGAAAAACGTAAAATTTAAATACAATAAGATATACTTACCTAACTTTTTATCTTTCTAACTCTAATATATTATTACCTTTTTAATATTCAAAACAACTAAAATGAACATCTGGCACATATTATCAAATTAACAAAGCGTTTCTATCCTAGCATGTCCTTACTTTAGCTTTTTAACCAGCAATTACTAACGCATACTAACGTTATCTCTCCTACTAACGTGTGGACTACACACTAACCGACTCGCTCTGCGCTGTGTTGTGGCGTCCGCTCGTGTACTGTCCGGCCGTCGCGGATAAGGTAAAGGGTGCTCAATGTTCTCGCCGACCAATGATGATACAAAAATTATTTTATATAGCAATAGGATTTTTTTGTATTCCCATTCAGATAATAAATTAGCCTGACTGACTGCTATCCTTGTGATATGAACTAAGGGTACAAAAATATATTAAGTCAGTTAAGAAATGCATTCTCTTCTTGGTCGGCAACTGGTCAGTAACATCTTTTTTCTGATCGAAATTTTCCGGTGGTGGCGACACCTGCCACTGCATGGTCTGTCTGTTTGTTAGTCGGCCATTACCATAAATATCTTATCGGACACAAAGAAACGTTCCAACCAAGTCATTATTGGTCGGCGGGGTCATTAAATCCACCTTGGATAACAAGCTCCGTCATCAATGACCGAAGTCGTTTGAACAGAGCCAGGTAAACACTTGCGGCCGCCACGCCCAGCCGCCGAGAAGACGGTGCGCTGGTACTCATAGACCGTTGTGATGCAGACGGGAACCGTGACGGTGCCGGCCGGGACCGACCCGAAGCTCATCCTCGAGATGTTTGACCGGCAGCGGTCGCCGCTGGCCGTGCCCGTGCCGCCGCCGCCCACGGAGACACACTAGCGCCCCCAGCGCCCCCCGCGCCCCCAGCCGTCCTACCCGCAGTACGCAACGCTGCGCAGTACGTGCACAAGCTCGCTAACATCGCGCGGTCGGCCCGCGACAACCCTACCGAAACTGGCAAGCCTAAGCTTGAAAGTAAAGAGAAATTTTTGGAAAATAAAAACTTCTCCAATAAAGAAGCGATTAAGCCCATGGATTTGGATGTAAAAGTATATTCAGGTTCCGGCTCAAAGGACCATGCACCGCCTATAGTGGCGAGAGCCGCGCCAAGAAACCCGTACAACGGCTCGACGATGCCCAGACCGTATCTAGTACACGATGTGTCCGTCATACAAAACCTTTATCGAAACCAGCCCGCAAGGAGCGCCGTGCCGTGGCCGAGTCAAAAGTTGACTCTATCCGTGCCTGCGAACACTTTTAGCCGTAGAGAAATTACAGCCTTTGATTCTCGACTGCTGAACGAATCGAATAGCATCGTCAAACGATGTAGGCGAAGGATGGCGATGCGAAGATACAACTCCAACGTCTCCAACAATGCTTCTAGACCCCTAAATATAAATACGGAGTTATCTGTACGCGATTACCGATCTTGGCAAGTTCAAGTACTGGGAAGGCGGTTCTACTGCGATACCGCGCTAGAATCAGAAGCGCACGGGCCCATCTCGCTTCTAACGTTGTTTAGAATAATATCACTCGTAATTCTCGGGTATTACATGCTTAAATACAAGGACGTGTGACGTACTGCCGTACGATATATCGTAACCACTAACTTTCCGACGACTAAATTGAATTTATACTTTTTACACTGTCGATTATTTATCTGTATTGTATTCTATATTTGAACTTAGGTGTAATTTATAAACTTTTGTAAATTTTATCGTTATAAGTCCCCGTTAGTTTGTAAGGAAATGCATTTTTATAAGGATAGTTGATATCTTTTGCCCGTTCGATTATGTTGCGTGCATGTATGTTTATTTTATAATTATTGATAGTATTTTACATCCGCTGTGAGGGCCTCGGTTCCACGGAAGATTGTTGAGTTGCAACTTTTGAGCCCAGATACTTAAGTATAAATTCTCGTAAGTTTCAACCCCAATTTATTCAATGCTTTTTACTTTATAGTATTATGTCGTGCAAACGATCATTGCTCGAAGTTAATTTTGTCGAAATTGAGTTAGATGTTATATGGTTAGAATTATACTGATATTTTTATTTAACACATACACGCAATACAAAGGTGATATGCATCGATACTAATTTTATTGAAAGACAAGGTTCTAAACAATTTATATTGTTTATTTTAAATTTAGTTGTTAATGACAAAGAAAGTGTTAAAATACAGTTTATAAAGCAGTTTAAAGTTACAGAATATACAGATTATCTAATTTAATTGCGACAAAATTACAGATATTATCTTTTGTACGGCAATTGTGCTTTGTTCAAATTCAATTAAATATAGTATTTTTATTTTAGTACAAAACGACGGAAGCCATAAAGTTCGATGTAGCGTCACTGCAATTTAATTGTGGAGTGTTTGAACAATATAAAAATAGTGTAATAATGTTATAGTAAAAGGCAAAATCAATTTTATTTAGACTAAGTTAAACTTTTTAAAACATTCACTATGAATGCGCGATGTGCCTATTTATTTCATTTTTATATCGAAGAGAATTTTATTAAGATAGGTTGTAAGGACATTGACAAGTATACATATATATAACATTAATGAGCATTTAAAGAGAATTTTAATGCTTATTAGCATTTTTAACTATCTCCATGGCTGGTTTTAGCAATTAGTGCTAATTTTATTTTTTTATCCGAACGCAAACTGTTTTAATTGGATTGTATATTCAGTAATTAAATTATAATGAGCGGAAGTTATGCAATATGTTTAAGGCTGTAGATTTTAATTTTGCGTCTATACTTTTATATTGTACCTACTCTTTAATTACGGTGTCCTCTGAGACACGGCAGCTGGGGTACGAATATAAACGCACGCCATTTTATTTTTAATGACAATTTGTACATACTGAATTTTAACAGTATTTCGCGGGCAACAAATTATTTTAAAATGTAAAGCCACTTTCACATGCTGTACTTCATTTTATCTTAGTGTTATTTTATCGACATTATTATACAATAACTATTCATATTATTATGTATCGTTACCGATGAGAAATTAAATTTTATTATCACAAAGTGACGCGTCCGAATGTCGCTGAAGTATCGCGAGTGAAATTGGCGTAAGAACATCACAATAGTTGTGATATAAGAGGGAATTGATTTTTGTTTTAGACCTATTTTATTCGTAGATATAAGTTGAACGTGCCTGTTTGTTTTAAGAGCCAGCTTTTAGCCCACACACACACATACACACGCCTGACACAACACACACACGCGGTGTGGTTGCTGCAGTTGTCGTAGCCTCCAGACTTCTGCGTTTATTAATGTACAATTTTCTCTACGCTATTGTATTTTCAAATATTTGATACGAAATTGCTATTTGTATCGGACTCTTACACGAGAATAAAAGCTAAATAATATATATTTTTGTTTCAATTATGAAATTCCATTTTCTCAGCTTTATCATCCATCCATCCATCAGCCTTTGGAGGTCCACTGCTAGACATAGGCTTCCTCAGCTTTATGCTGAGCAATTATTATGCATTCTTCAAACTTTCTTCTTCGGTATACATTTACATAGGGCTGCAGATTTCTACTGAAGCTCAAAAATAAAAAAAAATGTGGTTAACATGAAAATAAATATATTTTTATTGTAATAATAAACCTAAGTACCCTTTGAAAATTCATATATTAATACAACATAACATTTTTAAAACTAACATCACTTAGTACTATCATTACTTGATACGTAATACCTATATGTTCATATTTGTGTTACATAATCGATCTTTATTTCTAACACTATATCCCTCTTCTTTTATAAAACATTTACTAATCGTGAAGTTTGAATGTTCCCAAGTTTGAGAAAAAAAAGTAGCCGAAGTCCTAGAGTTTTGTAACCCAAACTTAAAAGATTATACATTATTATTTTACATAGATACTGAACACATAGAAAAATTTTGTGCTTGCCCATATACAATTTATAATTTAAAAATCTCTAGTAATCATACAGGGGAATAAATTAAAATGAATCCACCATATTAACACTTATTTAAAATATTGGTCCTTTGATTTTTAGTGTTAGTTTATATAGTTTTACCAAGGTAGTAAAACCGCCGACTACCTATTCTCAGTGAGAATAACCAAGAAAAAATAATTTAGTCAACTAGCCTCCCTCAAGATACAACAGGAAGTATATGTTTTTCATGCGCCGTCCTTTCGTGTCTCTTCTTGTGGTCCGACCGCACGAACTTCACTCCGCAATACTTGCACGGATGTTTCTTCACCTTCTCGTGAATCACCATGTGATTCCTTAAGTACCTGAAATAAATTCGTACAATTAAACACTTTTACTATTTGTATTTCCTGTAAGATCAATCATTACGCAAGGTAGAACTTCACTTCAAACAATTTTTGGAACTCCTTTGGGGTATGAAAATTTATGGAGAGTAAAATATAACTTTCTGCGTTACGTTAACTCCGTTAGGCGTTAATTTTATAATTCGTAACACTGTACGTAACGTACTGATCAGTAACAACCCCATCTAGATTCTGATTTGACAATCGCAAACTAGATGGCGTTGTAATAATCTTGTTACTGATTTGACAACTGCAACCTAAATGGCGTGAAAATCCAGCCGTGCGTCGGAGCTGACACACGCAATTCTTAAATAACGAGAAGGTGGAATCATACTTCTACTAGAAAAGGTTCCGTAGTAATCTAGTCATGCTTGAGTCAACCCCCAAAAGATTCGTCTTGACCAGCTGGGGGCTTGAGAGCCAGTTCTTACTTTCTTTTTCTTATTTCTTTCTTGGCCGGCAACACATCAGTAATGCCTTCGTCGTTGCTGTCCCTGGACGACGGATAGCCACTTATCAGGTGGATGTCCAGCTCGTTTGCCGGCTATTTCCATTAAAAAAAACCTAAAATGTCGAATAAAGGCGTTCTCACCCCGGCGTGCTAAAGGCCATGGCACACTGCGGACACTCGAAGTGCTTGGTGCCGCTGTGCAGCAGCCTGTGATTCTTGAGCGTGGTGCTGGACGTGAAGAACTTGCCGCACAGCGAGCACTCGTACGGCTTCTCCTTCGAGTGGCTCCTGCACTCACCGACACAGATATACTATTATTACTTGTATTACTCACTTCAAAAGGAGGTTCCTAATTCGGTTTTCTTTTTTATTTGGATCAATTGGGATCCTCTATGCATCCCACGATTCCTCCGCCTTAAATATACCGTATATTTAAGGCGATTTAGATATAAATGTTTAGCTATTAATTTTAGTGGGCAATAATCAAAGACTATTTCTATGAAGTCGAATTTCTGTGGCAGTGTCAGCCACAAATAATGCAGTATCACAGCATGTTTAAATGTTTTACCGGCAATGCTTCGGTGATGCCTTTATATCTAGATGTCAAAAAAAAATTCTCATCGATAGTGTATATGTTACATTAGTCGCTTACCTTAAATGTATTTGCAAGTGGTACTTTTTAAAGAAGCTCTTCGAACAAAACTGACACAAATGCGATCTCTCCTTTTCGTGCACTTGCCGCCTGCAACCAAATAGTTTATAACCATAAAACTTCAGCTTTATCTTATCATAGATGATGAATAGATGATATATATTTTATATTTATATTACTTACCAAGTTACTAATTTCATTTCATAAAATATATTATATTTGTCATTAAAATTGTCATATATACATATGTACATACATACATACATTTAGTTATTACGTTGTCTAGCTGCAAAATTGTGCACGCTGTGGCACCCTATAATTATGGGTAAACTAATTTTAAGATCAATTAGCAATTGTACTTAAATCTTGATTCCAGTGTTAGGTATCCTATAAATAAATAAATAAATAAATAATAAATGAATGATCGATCGACACCAGCAAGGCTATTCTGTTTTGTAACTCGACAGCGGAATCCGCGATGAGTTTCAAAATTGAAGTTAGAGTTCGAGAGTCACTTCACTTCGCAAGTGCTTACTAGATGATTAGACAATGGCATACTTGTCATATTTTTAGTCGTTTGACGTTCGAGTTCGCTTCGCAAGTGCGTATTAGACGATTAGATAATGACATAATAATATCAAGATATCGGACTCGAACTTCAATTTTGCAACTCGCGGATTCCGCTGTCGCGTTACAAAACAGAATAGCCTTGCAGTAACTAACTCTCACCGACCTATGCTGCGTCATAACGATCTTGCTGCCGAACGCCTTGTCGCACAGATCGCACTGGTGCGGGCGCGCGGCGGAGTGCGTGCGCGCGTGCGCGGCGAGGTGAGCGGGCGACGAGAACGTCTTGTGGCACACCGCGCACGCGAGCCGGGGGCGCTCGCTGTGCATGTTCAGCGTGTGCGACCACAGGCTTACTACCTCTGGTTAACACAGTATACTGTTAGTACAGTACAGTTCCAGTAGCTTCCTAATATATCTTTAGTAATGTAGTTTTTATATGGAAGAATATAAGCGCGTATAAACAAAATGTAACATTCATAATCGCCAAACATTAGTTAGTCTCTGTCGCCTAAGTAAAGAACAGTGATCTTTCATAAGGCTTTGTGTATATTTCTATAATAAAATCCCAAAATTAATACGTGATTTGATATATTAGAATCGTCAATAGAATTTTTCAAAAAACGTTTAAAACTAATTACTACTAACTAACAATTGTTTGTTAGGCAAGGGATATTATAGTGTTAATGAGTATTTAAGTGACAGATGCATGGAAATGACCAGCTCCAATATTTTTGTAATTTATTTTATTTTTAAAAATATGTGCTGAGGAGTTTCTTTACGGCTTTTTTCTCCATCACAAAGCATCTTTCCGAAAAGCTGGTAGAATAAAAAAAATGATAATGTGCATAAGTGTAACAGTGACCTATATGAATAAATTATTTTTCCTTTGTCTTTGTCTAACAGATTAATTCGAAATTATTAAAGAATGCTTACACCTGGTAAACATTAGAATTTTGATTTTCTTCCATTCACATTCGTCTGGTCGATCAGTGACTATTATGAACGCTATGAGCCCTTATGTCTCTATACTTAACTCTATCCTAGGTCCTTTAGATTTCAATAATTTAACTACATTTTCTAAAAAAACGGTATAATAATTAATTCAAATAATTTTTCATCCTCATGACCCTATAAAAATATCACTTACCTTTATTGCAAATTTTACATCGCTTCTTTAGGCCTAAATGTTTGACATTGTAGTGTCTGCATCGAGCGCTGGACGTCAGGAAGGTCTTGTCACACACCTTACACTTCAGCTTCGGTCTGACCACTTCCGGCTGGTGTTGGATCATATGCCCTTTCAAGTTACGAACTGTCTTACCACATTCCTCACAAATTTGATAGATTTTTTCATCTTTCTTTTTTTTACCTTTCTTTTTTCTCTCTGGCTCTGAAATTTAAGAGTTTTTAAAGAAGTTATATCCCTTCAAATGTGAGAGAACTGTGAGAGCGCTTATTAAGCGCTCTTAATAAGCGCTCTATATTCTATCTAATAAAATTTCCCAAAATTTCCCCTCCCCCCCGCGGATGGCTCACAGATGAGAGGTTATGACTAATGGAGCATTTTGCTTCAATATAATAAGGAGTCAAGATATACAAAACTGTCAGATGCAGCGACAGCCAAAATCAAACAACTTTATGGAAAATATAATCACAAAAGCGACCAAATCATGGGTACACTTTTTAGTCTATAAATCAAGATGACAAGCTTTTATTTTAATATGTTCAAAGTAATTAGATACCACGGTTTAAAGCTAAGTGGATCTTATTAAATACTATTGATTGATTTATAAATTGAGTTGAAATGTAAAATTTATAAAATAACATCATTAATATCACAATATTTCAAACAAACACTCACTATTTTCTTTACTATCATCAAAGGTATTTTCATACTTGATCAATTTGATAACACTCAATAACTCATCATCAGATTCGTCAAAGTTGACACTTTCTTCTTTAATGCTCAATGCATCCACAAATTCCACATCATTATCATTATTGTCTACTAAATAATTGTTCACATTATGTTCACTTTCAATTTTAATTTCATTATTGATCATGCCCTTTAGGCTCTTGTCATTAGTTTCAAAACTCCGCCAATATAAATCATTCTTTTGTGCCAAAGATTTGAACTCATAAAATGACAGGATACTCTTGAAGCATTTTAAGCAGAGTTTTGTGTACTTTGCTACTTCTTCGGTCATCTGAAATGTTATTGAGATATTAACATCATAGATGTGTAGGTGAAATAATTTAACAAAATATAATAATTAATACTGACAAAGAAAACCAAAATAAAGAGTTATTCTTTATTTATTAAACAGTCTTATTCTATTATAGTTATTCTTATATATCGACACCCCCGGGGAATAAAATGGTAATCGACGGTTACCGAAAAAACTATTTTTTCATTTTTGGCATCTACGTCAATAGACACCTGCTAAATATTATTTACATTTTTATCTTTGAATTTCATAAAATTAGAGCCATTTTATTTTTATTCCTTGGAAGTGATGTACAAATTATAGCCCATAATAAAGTTGTAATCATATATTACTGACCAACTACTAGTCTATTTAGATCAGTAAGACGCTTATACCATTTTATTCTTCCCTAAATAAAATCGTTACATTTAAATACGTCAAAGATGAGTATTAACTTTGACCGGAAGAAAATTGTAATAGTTTAATACATTTACAATTAATTCATAAAAGTACAATAAAAGTGTATCGTAAGTGATGAAAACTGTCGATAGCATGATAAAGTTTTACGGGAATAAAATTGTTACATACACTTGCTACACAATTCCATATAATAACAATATTATTGTTTTTTGGTCATAATTAAAAAGATATAATTATATTCTTTTATCTTTTTATGGAATGTAATTCCGGAAAAAACAACGCATGTTTTGATGTATAATTCAAAGATACCCAATCATTATTCTGCGTAGGATAAAACAAAACTGGTTTTTTGCTTCTCCTGTAAAATTTACTTTTCTCTATTACCATTTTATTCCCCGGGGACGTCGATATTAGTAATTCTTCTTTATTAGAATTTATGTGAACCGAAACTAAGGCTATGTTTTATTGATAACTAATATTAATTTAGTAGTTCTGTTCTAAGCAGCATTGTATGGGTATGTTTACATTTTATTCAGCAAGAATATAAAATTTGAAACCGTAAACTTATAATAAAACAGTAGAGCTCACCTCGATATCCAAACAAAATAACAGTATATCTTTGTAACTATTAGATTTTCCATTTACTTCCATTTCAGTAATGTTTTTCTCAGCTGAATCGGTTAGACAAGTCCTACAGACACTCATTCTTTAGTTTTTAACTGCACACATAAAAGTATAATTCTCTTTTTTTCATATAATAAATTCCTTTTAGTTTTAGTCTATTTTCAACTAGAATTTTATAATTTTTTTGCTTTTTTCGATATATTTATTCGATGTTTTGTTACTCTACCCTGTCCACAAATCTTAGAGACTAAATTGACGTTTCATGGGTGACCAGTTTCGGGCGCAAATTAAATAGTGATGCCCATAAACCGGAAAGTAAATCGGAAAAATATTCGCCGCTTTTACGGTGGGTGGAATATTTGTTTAAAAGAGTCCCTGAAACTGGTATAAAAATAAGTTTAAGCAACCATATCAAATATAATGATATCCATAATATATTTACCCTAATTAACTGAAAATAAAAGTTATTTTACTTACAGGAACGAATATTTGGTTAGGGCTACATTCGGTATACAGCTAATTTTATACTATACTAGCTGTTACCCGCGACTTCGTACGCCGAAAATAAAGATCCCTTCATTATAAAACATGTTTTTCATAAATTGGCAGCAAACTTGTCCATACTATGAAGAGAGGAGACCCGTGCCTTGTAATAGTCCACTATGGGTTGAAGCTAAAACACCTATACTTAGTACATAATTATATCGTATTATGTAAATGAGTAAAATATTAAACAAATCTTTAGTGTTGATAATGAAATGATAACTATGATCTGATATTGTAGCGTGATTGGTAGTCAGCAAGATACTAAACTCTTCACCAAAATTACAGCAAAAGTGACATGTTCTTAGAACCCATTAATTACCCATCGGGAGAAACATTCATAGCCCGGGCGCAGCGGCTTGTGTCGGTTCTAATAGTAATCGATGAAGTTAAACAATAGCGAGTGCGGTCGGTAGTTGGATAGGTGACCGCTAGTGGCAAAAAATTCTTAAGCTCTCCGAGCTTCGGAGGGCACGTAAGGCTGTCGGTCCCGGTTGTTGTCGTAAGGTAATAGTCGTTATGACATATTGAAGGTCCTCGCCCGGCGTAATGACTTCCGACACTTGGGTTGATTTCTAATCCCTCCATCAATCCACATTGGAGCAAAGTGGTGGAGTATGCTCTAGGCGTCCTCAAGAGTGAGTGTTCAGTAGTGAGCCATTAATGACCCACCCATAGGAAATGTCCCAAAATACCTACCTACCTACCTATAAATAACTTTTTAGAATTTAGAGGTTTAAGTCAGGGCCTGAGAGTTTTTGAATTTGAAATTTACGTTGTAATTTTACAGAATACACAAAAAAATATCTTTCTTTTCTTTTTGGGCAGCAGCAAATCAGTGATTCCTTTAGCGTTGCTAATGTACATTGGCGAAAGTGACCACTTACCATGAGGTGACTCATCTGTTCGTTTTACAACTTCTTACTCCAAACATACTCTAAACTTACAACCTCCAGTTTTAGCCCTTAGGGAATGTATTACCAAACAATCATGTTACAGTTATTTTTGTTTTATGTAAGATTACATACTAACTACCAACTTTCACAGTTTTACCTTAAAAAAAAAAGAAAATGTGTGCAATTCACACGTGGTAGAAGTGAAACTTTCCAAAATTTTGGTTTCAAGATAATGATATGAAAAAGCAATAAATCGAATCTTAAAGCAATAAATCGAAGCGCCATCTATGTATACAACTTAGCACTTTTTAAAAATCTATCTAGCAATAAAACGAATCTTCTATCTTATTCCTCGCGCCATCTATGAATACAACTTAGCATTTTTACTGTCTGTATAATCGGTCGGTCGATCGACACTGAAATTCTTATTTTTTGTAGATAAATTCTTTGAAAATATTTAAAAGAGCATTTGAAAGTATTTAAAAACAGTATAAAAATAAAACTAAAAAAAAAGAAATATTGTGAGACGCGAACCTGCGCATCAAGTATTGTGTATCTACGTCCTGACCATTGAGCTACGGACAAGTTAAATTGAATGACGAAATTAGCGGTTATATTATCTTACCTGTCGTTGCATCCGGTTTCAAATCACTAACGATTCTAAAGAAGTTTCACTTCAAAAACCGGGCAAATGCGTGTCAGGTCACGTGCAATATTGGGTCCCAAAGTAGTAAGTTTATTGAATATAACTCATTAACTACGATACTTATGTTAACATAGCCTTGATAGTTTTCCTTATAAATTCATCGTGTAACCTATTTTTGAGAATTTTTTCACTTGTCCAACTCCAACCGTTTAGTCGTTAGGGGGGACACTTGACTTGACTTGGGTACCCAAAATTAGCACTTTCAAGCCAAATATTTCGCAAACGGAACTCTACATCCAAAAATGGTCTCAAAAGACCCATAATATTTTTGAAAAAACTTTTCAACGATACCCCACACTATAGGGATGAATAAAAGAATAATGCTCACGTTACCTGTAGTAGAGGTACCCCGAAAAAAAAAGTTTTTTTAGTAGTTTATTCTACGATTTTGGAGTTTTAATAAATATGTATATCCATGCCAAATTATAGCTTTCTAGCACTAAGGGTCTCGGCGCTTTGCTTTGGACAGACGGACAGACTGACGGACGGACATGACGAAGCTATTCGGGTTCCGATTTTACTTCAGAACCCTAAAAATGACGGAGTTTCGTATAAACATTCCCTGAATTAACCCTTTAAAGATTGATTTTTCAAATTATGTTAAAGTTAATTTTTGTTTATAACAGTCGAACTGAGAACCTGCTACTTTTTTGAAGTTGGTTAAAAAACCGGCTAATAGCGTGTCAGGTCACTGGTAATATAGGATTTCGAAGTTCTAAGTTAATAGAACTTAATAACTACGTATGCTAATATTAATATAGCCATGATAGTTTTCCTTTTGATGCTATTGCCATGAATTTTTTTACGTGTCTAACACTTACGAATATTTCGCAAACAGACCCCTTAATCGAAAAATGGACTTATAAGACCCATATTATTTTTGAGAGACCTTTTCCACGATACCCCGCACTATGGGGTGCGTGACGGAAAAAATTATCCCTATATTACCTCTAGAAGAGGTATCCTAAAAACATATTTTTAAAAATGTTATTCTACCAGAAGTTTAAATAAACATGTATATCCTTGCTAAATTACAGCTTTCTAGAACTAAGGGCCTCTGCGCTATGCTACGGACGGATGGATGGATGGACGGACTTACGGGCATGATGAAACTATGAGAATTCTGTTTTGACTTCGGAACCCTAAAAAGAGTCATAAAAATCGCTTCATAAAATATAACGATTCTATCAACTACATATAACAAAATTTGACCTTATCCCTCAGGAACAGGTCTGTTTTCCGGGATAAAAAGTATCCTATGTCCTTTCCCGAGCTCAATTCTATATCTGTACTAAATTTCATCGAAATCGGTTTAGTGGCTTGAAAGAGTTATCCCTCAGGAACAGGTCTATTTTCCGGGATAAAAAGTATCCTATGTCCTTTCCCGAGCTCAATTCTATATCTGTACCAAATTTCATCAAAATCGGTTTAGTGGCTTGAAAGATTTATCCCTCAGGAACAGGTCTATTTTCCGGGATAAAAAGTATCCTATGTCCTTTCACGAGCTCAATCTATATCTGTACTAAATTTCATCAAAATCGGTTTAGTGGCTTAAAAGAGTTATCCCTCAGGAACATGTCTATTTTTCGGGATAAAAAGTATCATGTGTCCATTCCCGAGCTCAATTCTATATCTGTACCAAATTTCATCAAAATCGGTTTAGTGGCTTGAAAGAGTTATCCCTCAGGAACAGGTCTATTTTCCGGGATTAAAAGTATCCTATGTCCATTCCCGAGCTCAATTCTATATCTGTACCAAATTTCATCAAAATCGGTTTTGTGGCTTGAAAGAGTTATCCCTCAGGAACAGGTCTATTTTCCGTGATAAAAAGTATCCTATGTCCATTCCCGAGCTCAATTCTATATCTGTACCAAATTTCATCAAAATCGGTTTAGTGGCTTGAAATAGTTATCCCTCAGGAACAGGTCTATTTTCCGGGATAAAAAGTATCCTATGTCCGTTCCCGAGCTCAATTCTATATCTGTACCAAATTTCATCAAAATCGGTTCAGTGGTTTTGGCGTGGAATAGTTATCCCTCAGGAACACGTCTATTTTCCGGGATAAAAAGTATCCTATGTTCATTCCCGAGCTCAATTCCATATCTGTACCAAATTTCATCAAAATCGGTTCAGTGTTTTAGGCGTTATTGAGTAGCAGACAGAGTTACTTTCGCATTTATAATATTAGTATAGATAGCCAAGTACTAAATATTTAGGTAGATATGACAAATAGGCGATTCTCACACTGTTCCGCGCCCCGCTACAGAGCGTAGATCTGCCTCATCACGTGTTTTTTTAACGTTGTACCGAAGTGTATCAGTTTCTATAGAAAACACGCGTGGTACATCACATTACAACGACTGAAGTATAAAGTATGCCATAATGAGCCTAGCGCGTACAGACGCGGGGTGTGGAGCAGTGTTAGAATTGCCAAACTGAATACCGATCTAGTACTTAGGATATTTTGGTTTAGTCGGATATCTTCAATGCGTATATTTTGCATATTATTTCGAGAATGGCTAAGTGTTATTGATACACTACTTTCGTACCAGCGGCCATTTGCTTCAAGATTGCATCAATATTACTGGGATTGAATTAATTTTATTTAAACGATGAAGGATTTAGTAATAACTTAAACACATCAAGAATATTTATAACGTAACTTATTCAGAATCAGACCTAGTGATATCACTGTAAAATGTATCATCTGAATCACTACCAACTTCTATTAAAAACTATTTTAATATATAAAAATTGAGATATCCGAAATATCTCATCGACTATATGCCCCAGGCAATAAGTTTTTAAGTGAAAATAAGTTTTATCATCTTATCAATGATAATATTGTTACTAACTGAATTTTTTTTTAATTAGTTCAAACTTCTCACTATTCTTATGACATGGTTTACGATTCAAAAAACCGGAAAAGTAGATCGCACAAATTTAGCTGGTAACATTATTTCGAACTTTGACATTAGCGGTTGTCATTTTAGTCTCTAAGATTTGTGGACAGGGTATCGTGTAATGTTATATTTGTTGACGTTTGCTTGAAAATCTTGAAATTGGGAGTACGACATATCTATGTATGTCAACCAGTGCTGCCAACTAGAGACTACAATATTTTAACAATCCCACTAAACTTATCATAAGAAAAGACAGAAAACCACAAAAAAATATTATTTTATACTAATAAAAATAAAATGAAGTGCATAAGTGTATCAGTGATATTTATATGAATAAATTATATTAAATTGAATTTAATTTGAATTTAAGGAATCGTCTTTAGAAGAATCGGATTCATTTACGATTAGGGTTCGAAGTATCGGGCCTCTGGTATCGATACCGAGTACTCGTGTGGTATCGACGGGTAAGGTATCGATACCAAAAAAGTATCGGTCCTGAAGTATCGATACTACTCAGTATCACAGTCAGATCAGAGCTAAAAAAAAAAAAGGTCGTCGACAGTGAATTTCATGTCTCGACGAGCGGTAAAACGGGCCACAGTTGATCTTTTTCCATACGAAAATACTGAAAAGTAAACGTACTCGATACCGACGTTTCATATGAGTACTTGCGAGTAGGGCTTACTATCCGGATATTCGGATATTCGATTTATCCGGATATCCGCCGAATTTTAAAACCGGATAATGGGCTTGTGACTATCCGGATAATTCGAATAAAACGGATAGTAAATTTTTAGTTTTTTTACATGTTTTTTTTAATTGAAATATATGTAAAGGACCAAGATGTAATATTTTAAACTTTATAATCACAAAGTAGATAGTCTATTAGCCTCCAATAATATAAAATACGACCAAATACCAAAAACAAATTAGTTAAAAACCCTCATACATATAATTTTTATGAGATAACTTACAAAATACAAATAATGGCAGCTCGATATTTCTACAGAATACATGCAAGAAGCGTCCAAACCATGTTCTAGGAATTTCCGCAATTTCAATAAAATATTGGTAGGCCTTTAAGAAAAATGGGGAGGCACTTGCTATCCCCCTTGATGTCTCGAAGGCCTTCGATAAGGTCTGGCACGCTATCCTTCTAAGCTTCCAGCTTACGGCATATTCCCTGGCCTTATCCACTGGGTAAAGGACTTTCTGAGCGACCGGTCTTTCCGCGTTGTAGTCGATGGTTGTTAATCGAGAACGATGGCTACAAATGCCGGAGTTCTTCAGGGGTCCATTCTCTCCGCCACTCTTTTTCTGCTGCATATAAATGACCTGCTTATGCCCGGTATTTATGGGTACGCGGACGATAGCACAGTGGTAGAGAGATACCTACCAAGTTCCAGAGCCAGTCAGGACGAAATTCAGTCTGAAAGAGAAGCTATGGTTGTTCGTATGAATCTCACACTTCGGGTTGTGTCCGAGTGGGGCGAAGCCAATCTTGTGAGATTCAACGCCACTAAAACGCAGACGTATCTATTCACCGCCAAGAGGAGGCCGCTTACCTTGGCTCCTACTTTTCGGAATGTATCCTTGGATTATACCAACTGCCTTCAGTTTTTAGGAGTAGATATATCCTTGAAACTCAAGTTTGGGCGGTTCATTGAAACCAAGGCTAAGGCTGCTGCAAAGAAACTTGGTGTCCTAGCAAAGATACGGCGATACTTCACACCGAGGCAACTCTTAACCTTGTATTGAGCTTTATACAAGCTCAAAATACAAGCGTTCGGCCGTGTGTGGAGTACTGTTCGCACATTTGAGCAAGTGCAGGCAAATGTCACCTTTCTGCCTTGGACTCAATGGAAAGGCGTGCGAAGAGGCTGACTGGCAACCCAGATTTGGTTGAGACCAATCTGCAAAGCCTCGAGCACAGGCGCAGAGAAGCCAACCTCTCGGTTTTCTACAGGGGACATTTTAATGAGTGTGCACAGGAATTGTTTGATATAATTCCTCCATCTCTCGACATGTTGAACGACGTGACGCACGGCGGCTATCCATCCTTTTGTCGTGAACATCCCGCCAATAAGGACGAGGTGGTTTGCCTCGTCATACACACCGCCAAGGACTGGAATAACTTGCCTGCGACGGCGTTCCCGCCTGTCTATAACTGACTATAATGAAAGAGTGATTAGGCTTTTACTAAGTTAATGTGCTCACCACCTTGGACCACATCTCCACTTACCATCAGGTGGGATTGTGGTCAAGCATTAACTTATTTGTGTAAAAAGAAGTAATATTTCTGCGACGGATTTAATAGAAAAAATTTAACAAAAAGACCGACTTCAAATGAAGTACATCCTTCCGAATAATAATAAAAAAAGAATCATCGAAATCGGTTGGCGTGGTATTGAGATATTCGACTATTTGTCGCGCACCACATGAAAAGCACCAGCTTTTGATTTAAAAAAATCATCAAAATCGGTTCACCCAGTCGAAAGTTCCGAGGTAACAAACATAAAAAAATACAGTTGAATTGAGAACCTCCTCCTTTTTTTGAAGTCGGTTAAAAATGGATCGTTTAGGCACTCGCTCGCGGTGCTCAGCCTAGCCCCTGAAGTAGAAATGGTTCTGGAGAATCCACATGCCGCTCTACAAGCTCACTGTATTTACAGCAAAGCTTAAAAATTTAGCTCAGAAATCGAGCAGTTCTATGGCAATCCTCCTTGCGTCGATGTTCACAGTGCTGAGGGTCATGACCTCCTCAATGGATCACTTTATCCTTCCAGCACTATCTTGCACCAATGGATCCTATGCCCTGCGGCGTGGATGGCCTCGTGCATCCTGCTGTCAAGAGTGGTGTGGATTTGATCCGACCAGCGTATCGGAATTCTGACTGTGACCTCGTGTTCTGGTCCCCTGGACTTTGCCGGTGATGACTAACTTCCCAAGATTGTCACCGTTCTTCCGGGCGATGTGGCCTAAAATACTCCAGTACTCATTGATAGCAGATGGTTGAAAAGCCTCTTGGTCTCCTAGGTTTCCTGCTTTTGGGCTTTTCTATGACAATAGACTACGGAAATTGAACAGCTTTGCAGATAGGGACGCTACCAACTAGGCTACAGGGTCGTCCTTGAGGATGCCTCCTTGAGGGTTCGCCATGATGCTGGTACCCAGGTCGAAAACCTTGAGGTGTGTTAGCTTTCAGAAGAAGACGGTACTAGCTCGATGTGATGTGGTTAAAACATATACGTGTAGAAATTACCCTAAGAACATTGCTAATTAGTTTATGACTAGATGCGACTCTAGGATGAAGCTTAGCAGCGTGCTGATACATCTCACAAAAAGTATTGGGTTTTGAATTAAATTTTGAACGAGTTTCATAATAAAAATATTGATTGTATTCATAAATTATTTGTATTTTACCTTCTATAAGTATTATTCCAATTATTCGTATTATCCGAATATATCCGGATAATGATTAGGGACTATTCGAAATATCCAGATACTAAAATTGAGCGGATAATTGCATGCCCTACTTGCGAGTACTTACTAGGTACGAGTATCGAGTACTCAGTATCGAGTATCGCGAACAAAAGTATCGATACCTACTCAGTATCGAAAGTATCGTTCGAACCCTATTTACGATCGTAGATTGCGAAGAATAAATTTCTTTAGTTCCAATTTTTTATTATTATTTTTATTTTTTACTACATTAATTAGTAATGTGTAGTTATTGCAGCATTTGCTTTCGCGTGATAAGCCAGCACAAACCGTGATAATTGATGATAGGAGCTCTAGCTTCATTCGGTTTCTCCGTTTTGTCTTTACTATATTCATTATAAACAAACGTTTATTATTGTGTTGTATACACTTGTATTATAGTTGTATTGTTGTATTGTATTAAAGTTATTTCATTAGTTGTCAAAGTTATTTTCGGAGAAGACCCGGAAATAGTTTCTGTTCACTACCTGAGTTCTGCAGTAGTGTTCCCTACGCAACCAAGAATTGTGCGCTAGTTTCAAATTCAAACGTTCTCTCTGATGAGAGTAATTTTGTGATCTCTTCTTAGTGGTTGAATGTCATGCCCTACCACTAAATGGAAAAATCTTTTCCACTAGAAAATCCACTAGCCACTAAAACCAATACATATATCCCAACTAAAAGGGGTGTCGAAACCACCAGATCTAGTGGCAATTCCACTAAGTTGGCGACACTGATGTCAACAAGGAGTATATGACTTATATACATGACATTTTGATTAGTACGTCGCTGTCAGCTGTCAACAAATGTTTTTTTTAAAGAACAATGCCCAAAAATTATTTTTTATTTTTTGTAGCGTCTTAAAACGTCAGTTATACCGAAGCAATTAAATTATTTTTTTACGTATTTTAAAATTAATACCTGTGCCCGTATTACCCAGCGTAAAATAATTTTATTAATAAGTGATGAATTGACTATAATAACAATTATGTCAACAATGTCCATTTTCATTCGGGCACTCACTTCGATACATAGCTTGTATCAAGCAAGATATAGGGAGACTTCTGGCCAATATTACAGACAGAATTTCGTTATAAATGTTGGTAACAAATGTAATGATGTCAAATTTACATTTCCGGTTGTCAATCAAAAAAAAGTCAGAATAAAAAGTAATGGTAAAAATTACATTCTCCCCTACTCTATGACTCAATGGTTATAAGAATTCTATCTCAAAATACTTTGGTTCTGGGGTGTGTCGGCTGAAAATTCTTATTTATCTAAGCTCAGAAATTAAAGCGGCGATTTTTAGAATTTTTTTTATTTTAAGACGCTAAAGTTGAAAATGAAATAAAACGATGTATGGCAGTTGGGCATTGTTCTTTATACACATTGGATATTGGATGTAGACTTTTTCGCCTATACGACATAGAATTTTTTAAATTGCTTGTCGATGTCCACTAAGCTATATTATAATAGTAATAATATTTCAATGGTCGTATGTCCCATTTTGATATGGTTCTTCAAAAATGTTTTTATTGGTAATTTTTCTGGTGGTAAAAAATTATATTAATATTGAAATAATACATTTTATTAAAATTTTTAAAAAGTAGGTACCGAATTTAAATTATTGCATTGAGTAAATTGAAAACTAAGGTACACAGGATGCGATGATGGCTATTGGCCACCCAGGTTACCACCAAATGTATCGAACTCAGTAAGTATAAATCTGATTCAAATTATAAAGAACGCAATAAAAATACTTCCCAGAAATACATGGTCTACGAGCTATTAGGAACTAACCACTGGCCGCTGCCCACAACGAGATTAAAAATAAAAATATATTATTTTCATAAAACGTTTACTGCCTCAAAATCAGCCTTCAAAAATCACACAATACAATAAACAAGAAACAAAACAAACACTACAAATTAGGGGCAGTCAGGTTTCTCTGCGACGTTCTCGTCAATATCTTCGACTATAACATCGGAACAAGCACACTCATCAGTCAGCCTCGGGGAATCCTCTGGCATAACAATATTTAAAGTATTTGATATCATTTCCAACTTATCGCTCAAGTAAGGGTACTCCTTCATCATGGAATCCACTACATACTTCAGTCGTTCGTTCAATGTTCTCGCTTGAGTGTATTCGTTGATGACCACCGACTTTGGCTTGCGGACTCTTAGGGACTGGCGTTTTACAGCTGTCGCCAACTCAGACCCCAAGCGTTGACTGCGCACTACACGCTCCAGCAACTGCAAGAGAGAAAATTATGAAAATGTTGTGTAGAGACTTTAGTTTTAAATGATAACAGAACCTCCAAACAGAATCCTATGAAACCGTTTTACGTATAGATTAGCTCCTACAGCTACCTACAGGTCAAGTTGTCCATTTCGACGTGAACATCGACTGAAGTGGTTACATCATATTCATACCCCTTGTTTCTGTCATACTCCTTGTTTCTGTCATACCTCTTGTTTCTGTCATACACATTGTTTCTGTCATACCCATTGTTTCTGTTTCTCCGTCTCCCTGCAGTCCCTCAGTAGCGAGGCCACGTGTTCCTCGAGGTTGGCGTTCATCGAGCTGGTGTCCGCCACCTCCCGCTCCAACCGCGCCTGCTCCTTTTCCAGCTGCTCCATGTGAGACTTCGCTTCTGATAACTCCTAGAATATAGGTAGCTTGGGTTTACAATTATAGAAGTAGGTAAGAAGAGAGATATATTATACATTCGTGAATCATTATGTCTTTAAACAGTTTAACATACAATATCAAGGAGATTAAAAATCAACAATGGTTTTACTCGTATATGAAAACACATGAAATGTTGCTCCTGAAAATTTAATAGAAGATCTTAAAGCAATACAATTACAATTATCGCCATAGTAAGAAAATGAAACCACAAAACAGTGTCTTTATATAATTGTAATGTAATTGGTGTTGTCCGGCGACCGTATGTGTTCGCAGGTGTTGTCCTTGTAAATCATTATTTTAGCACGACCGCCTTGTTTGGGAACTGGCACATAAGCAAGCTTCCAGGATTTGGGGTACTACCCCAGTCTTGAACGAGAGCTTCGTATCTTATGTGTATAATCTGTACCAATATGATGACCATTTCTTTTTTTATGCTTTGAGCAGGCAAACGAGCAGACGGGTCACCTGATGGTAAGTGATCACCGCCGCTCATGGACATTAGCAACACCAGGGGCGTCACCAATGCGTTGCCGGCCAAGAAGATTCATCATCAGTCAATTAAACCGTCAAGATTGTGAATACCTTAGTAACCCTGGCCAGGTCAGCCTTAGCCAGCCGCAGCTTGTGATGGTAGGTGGACTGCGAGGTGTGGCCGCCGGAGCCGTGAGCCTTCTCCACCGCGGCCGCCGCGCGGGACTTCTCCATCACCGTCTCCCGACGCGTCACGTACAGGGCCAAGTCTTCCGCCAGCTTCTCGCTGGTTTTACGGAGCTGTTCTCGACGGACCTACAGCCATAGAAATAAAAGTTGCATGTTACTGACTGATGGATAACGCAAAGCCTAAACCAGTGACCAACAAGCATAACATTTTGTATAGAGGTTCTCTGTGTGGGGAAACATTCAGAAAGGATTTTTTAATATTCATCTGAAAATTCCCCTAAACAGGTAAAAAATGGTTGTCTGTAAAGTCGGTTTACGGACAATGGTTTTACGTGATAACGTCTATTTCGTAGAAGAATAATTTATGATATAAATATTGTAATCACGTATTTGCATAATTACGTAAGAACGTAATGGAAGCCCTACGCACGGAGCCGCGGTGCTACTCGCCAGTTGTGTCAGCTTGAACATGGCTTGACGCGCCACCGCGACCCGCGTATCTAGCTAGATTATAATATTAAATTTCATACTAACTATACGATTTTAAACATATTTGAGTTGAAAATTTGGTTTAAATCGTTTTAAATATCAGGAGCTGCGCGACATCTGTGATTTTCTTGACTACAACTAAAGTCCGAGTCGATGTACTGTGTAAAGTTCTTTTAAGTAGTTCATACCTATAAACAGAGATGACGCTATTGTAGATTTTCGTTTTCATATAATAATAATACGTACGAACTACGAGAAATCATTTCTTTTCAAAAGATTGTAAAATAAAATAAACACGTTAAAATTTTACATATTTTACATATTAAATTACAGATATATATTTCGTTTTATTATTATTCAGCGTATCTCTTTCTCGATACTTTGCGCGCGTTGTGGCTCGTGACCTTCCAAGCGGACCGATTACGCTTGAGTGGGAGAGAGACGGCCGGTCTAGCGTGCCTCTCTCTCTAATGCTGCGCGCGCTTCCGTGACGTTACTCGGTTTTCGTGAATGCCTCTCAGGCTCATCGTCTTTATAAACGTTATCACGTTAAAATGGGTTAGTACGAGATCCGGCTTAAGAAATATATACCTACCTACCCTCATGTGTTTAATAAAAATGATCCACTGTATATGCTAGATAATATTACATCGCTGATAGGTTGCGCACAGACAATGCTAATTAATAAAATAGTTAATTGAATATTTTATATATATACTAAACTATAAGGATTAGCGAAAAGTGGCTTTGAGTCTCGGGGCCTATTTTGATGAAAGTCAAAACTGCAAACTAAGACTGCTAACTGGATTATGGGAGGATTATGTGGATTTTGACTCATTTGAATCAGCTGTTCCAAATTATTATTAAGTATATCCTGTCTTGTAATGTACTTTTTTACTTACTTCCATGCGATGTATTTCAGCTTTCATTTGACCAATTTCACCAGCCGCTGACTTAGCGTTCTGGATATTTTTCTTTAGATCCACCGCTAGGATTCCCTAAAAAGTACTTAAGCAATAAATAATATCAACTAAACAGCACAAAACACAAGTTTATTTATTTATTTAAGGCACGCCAACTAGGTACATAAAATACATTATTGTGATACACACCAAAACTTTTTTTTATGCAAGTTCTAAACATCTGGGAACAATCATTTTCTATAAATACCTTCCTCTCCCAAATAAGGGCCTCTCTTGTAACACGATCTAATTCCTGAGTGAGATTCATTTTCTCCCTATCCAATGATTCGATATCTTCCTCGAGTTGAATTATTTCAGTTTCTGCATCCTGTAATGAAAATTACTTGCTATTGTATACATGGCGCACATAAATGGGATTCTCCCTTGGACCATTACACATCCACGTCTCCATGTATTGTAACAGAGCCAGTGTGTGAGCTCTATATTGCTGCGTGGTATTTCACTTTATTCATTCAGTCTCTAGTTTTTTGGTCACGACTGCTCAACCAGGGCCTTAACACCTATTTACACCAAGCCCATTACCTTAAGATTAGCAGCATACTCATGCGTCATGGCATTATTGATCCGCTGTGAGGACTCATTTCGTTCAGTGGCGTCCTTCCTCGACCGCTGCAGCAGCTCCAGTCTGCCGCGTAATGAGCGCAATGACCTTTCCACCTGGCCCCGCTCCTGCATCACGTGCTCGCACTCCGCCTCTATACGCATCGTCTTCTGCTCGCAGATTTGGATCTCTGCAATTTTTGGACGCCTTCTCAATTTCTGGTCAATTGTTTGCAAAATCTTCATTGCCGGAAACAAGGCTTACAGTACCTACATTAAGCGACAGTGTCATACTGAAGACCGCAGTGTTTCTGTAGTAATTCTATTTAAATGTACACTTACGTTTATTGATCAGATTGATGTCCGAGACGATCTTATGGTGCTGGGAGGTGAGCTTGACCACGTGACCCTGCAGCCGGAGCCACTCGTGTTGCATGCTCTCCGTGCGCTCACGCAGACTCTTTATATGTTGCTCCAACTCCTCTATACGACGTTCTTGAGGGGATTTCAACTATAAAAAAAACAATTATTAATTTAACTCTGGCTTATTCAATAATAAAATAAAATAAATAAACACTTTCAAACATAACAACGTAAACACTGACGTCAAATATTTCCTTCAGCGCGTGATATTTCTTGATGATTATATCTAATTCTCTCTGCTTCTTGGTGATAACAAGCGTCTTCTGATCGTACTTCTCTTGAAGTTGTTCAATCTCCTTTTCTCTTTCTTTAACTTTGGAGAGAGTCTCTTCGAGGATAATTTTATTCCGCGCTTGCCAATCTCTGTGTATCTCAATGTCGAGCATCAACTTAGCGTGCTGATTCTCCATCGCCGTTAATGCTATTTCCTGTAAAATGATAAAATAACTAAACAATCAATTGTGTGTTTATGTTTATATGTCCTTGAATAAAACAGATCAAATCAAGTTACGAATTAATGCAAGTATCTTAAATGCAACTGCTTACTTGTTTTCTTGACATTTCTCTCATTTTCTTTATACCATTAGCCATGGATTCAACCGCCTTGTCGTTCAACAAACATTCCTGCAGATTCGTGAGAATATCGTTCTCTAACTTTAATTTCATCTCTGTTTTGCGGTCGAATTCTTTTCCTGTACTTTGGAGAATGTTTCTCATCGTTTGATTTTCCTGGAAATCATTTGAGTATTAAATTTTTAACAAGTGTTTATGCATTTTCTACTGACATAGATCGTTACATTAATGATCAAAAATATATACTTATGCATCTTACCGATTTTATTAATTCTTGATCTCTTTCCGTCATTTCAATAGCTTCAGTTAGTTCTGCAATATGTGTCTGTAAACTCAGTCGTTTAGCGTCTTCGTTTTCCACTGTATTTAATTCATGATATTAATTTAAATACTTTAATTAATTGGCTGCATTATACGCTCATTTGCACAATATATAAATACTATTGTTTATTTATTTCTTCGGAAAACTAACAGCTATTACTATAATTATGTTAGGTTGAGGAGTAAAAGAAAAGCTTACAAGTTTTCACAGATAGGTAATATTGTGGAAAGTAGAGTTTAGTAGAAAGACATAGATGTACAGCGATATACAATACAGGTTTGGGTATCTTTAAAAAAATTACAAATAGGAGTGGCCCAAGCATAGATCCCTGAGGAACCCCGGATGGAATAGGCTTTGTATCAGATGCATAGAAATTAAGGACTACAGTTTGAGTTCTCAAATTATTTAATACTTACAAAGCTTAGTGGCATTAGCAATATCGTACAATAATTTGTCCTTGTTCATTTCTATTTCTTTTCCCTTATTCATCTCCTCCATTGCAACTTTTTTGGTGATTTCTAAATTATTGATCAATGTACGGTAGTTTTCCTGCAATGCTCTGTTTAAGACCATTATTTAAGATTGTAAAATTACTACTCAATAATTTTGTTTACATGCTAATTCTACAATAAACATAAACAGTGTAAATGTAAATATACAATAGCGTACTACAAGTAAGTTATAAAACGTGAAACATACCTATAGTCGTCTCTTACAGAATCATATACTCTATCCCGCTGTTGTATATTGATTAAGACGGAATTCCAAAGGCTCACGAGCCGCCGTTTATCCAGCTCCAAATCTTCTAATTCTGCCGCATAAGCTGTCACCTGTTATTAAACTTATATATCTTTCGAGAAAATATAACTATTGAAATGCTTCCATGTAATATCTTACTTACCCATAACGTCTGGCTAATATATTTAAATTGAAAACTATTATACAACTACTTTGAAGTTTAGGTTTACCTTGTCGTTAACTTTCTCCATTTCCACGTTTTTAATATCCAACTGTTTCTGGAACATTTCGAGCTTGGACTCCAGTTTCCAGACTTCGTTGTTCAGACTATAAATGATCATGTCCTGAAAGAGAGAATTATTGAAATTGTACAGAATAGCATGATATCAGGAGTTTGAACAGTGTTCAAAAAGATCTTCAATGCCAATAAATTTTGACCGCCATCGCGCCGTGCCCAGGGTCCTGGTTTCGATTCCCAGCGAGGCGGAAATTTGAATTATGGGTCTCGAATGAATGATTTCTGTCTCGATCTGGGTGTGTGTCGTTGTCTTTGTGTGTTGTCCATGGCAGCCACGATACAGAAAATCCTAGTATGGGGCTTTGAGTGCGTAGCGATAGCGTTAATCAATCGTACCAATTCCCGTTTCTCATCAGCCAAGGCTTTCTTCTCAGCGCGCATCTTGTCCGACATGCGCTGGCTCACTGTCAGGTCCGACTCGGTCTCCTCTCGCCACGCTTCCAATTGCCGACACAGTGTCGTCAGCGCTTCCAGTTCTTCTGTTGCTTCACGTTCTAAAATCATATGTAACTTTGATAATTTTGTAATTGTCTTCATAATTATCCTTAGATTTTTAGCAAAGAGATCTCATATCGAGTTAGGTGGCTATGCATAAGTGGCCGTGCTTCGGATAGGTCATATTTGAACATGTATGTATATATTTATTTATAATCTTTTCGCAAACAACCTAAAACAGGTTTTTAAAAAGGGCGGACTTAATGCCTTGAGGCATTCTCTACCAGTCAACCCAAGAAGAAGTATTCGAGTAGAAAACGTCAATAGTGTGATTCAGATCGAACGTGACGTCACTGTGTCCTGTACAATGCAATGTCGCCACAGATTGATCATCTCTAGTAAATAAACAAACAATCTGATCTAAAAATTTAAATGTTAACTTATCAAACATAACTAGCAAATGTGGAATTTTCAGTAGTATAAAGTATAAAATATCTTTACTATTTTATTTATCCTTACCGGTAATGATGTCTTGTTCCAGTTTTTCCTTGGCTCGTTTGTATCGTTCGTTAGACTCGCGCGCTCGCTTCTCTGCCGCTTCTCTTTCCGAGGCACGTTTCGCCAGAGTACCTTCGTATTCTTCGATTAACACCTTGAATTAACCGCTTTTTAATTTGAAATGTAGTTTATGAACATCGAAAAAAAACACAAATTGAGAATGCAGAAATTGCTAATGCAGACTCAGGGGTTAGGGTCAGTTAAATATCAACTGTAACTGAGTCTAGATCTATATTAGCTTAGTTGAAGTTTGAATACTAACCCTCTGCGCGTTCGTGTCTTGGTCACTACGATATATCGCTTAAGATCGAAGCGAAAGATTTTTTCGATGTTCATAAACTACATTTCTAGTTTATGAACATCGAAAAAAACACAAATTGAGAATGCAAAAATTGCTAATGCAGACTCAGGCGTTAGGGTCATTTTAATTTCATCTGTAACTGAATCTTGTTTTATATTAACTGCAGTTGAAGTTTGAATACTAACCCTCTGCGCGTTCGTGTCGTGGTCACTACGATATATCGCTTCAAGATCGTTGTCGTAAGCTTGTTTGCTGAGTTTCAATTCATCACGCTGAAAAGAAGACAAGTTATCTTTATTGATTCTATGCGTTGCGGCAATTTATGTAATTTATCTTATACCTCCTTTGGCTTCAACCCGTTAATGTCCTACTATTGAGCACGGGTCTCTCCCCTTGAGGAGGCTTAGAGCATACTCCACGCTGCTCCAGTGCGGATTGATTATGCGGATCGATTGATATACCTCCTTAAGTATATCATATTCTCTTTTCATATTCTAATCTTGTTACTAATTAATGAACAATTTTTATCTGATGTGTCTTATCTCCCTAAAGGCTCTATTACCATAAAATACATGCATTTGTTCCAATTCAAAACCTTTAAAAAATGAATGCTCTTACGCTCTAACGCTAACATCCATCAGTATTAAGCATAAACCTATCATAAAAA
This sequence comes from Thymelicus lineola, assembly GCA_963932265.1. Lineage (NCBI taxonomy): Eukaryota > Metazoa > Arthropoda > Insecta > Lepidoptera > Hesperiidae > Thymelicus > Thymelicus lineola. The sequence goes on from OZ010691.1 coordinate 3,889,099, forward strand.
ACAGACGATATTATAATAACTACTTATATAATTAGCATACTAAGTTAAGGATCTCCTCTTCAGCAATAGCATTCTCCTTCTCCAAGAATCGCTTGAGGGTGACCTGGAACCGCTGCATGAGAGGGTGGGTGGACTCCAGCACCGCAGGCATAGCGCCCATCTCACGTTTGTTACGCCATCTGGCCAGTTAGAAACGTACTTCTTGACAAAACGTTTTGGAGTTGAAATTCAGCCAGGGTATATTTTTGTGGCTTCATTTCTGGCTTGTTTAATTATGGCATCGGTACACTGTTCTTAAAGATAATAAACTGTTATAAACACATGGTGTTTCGATAACCACATCTAACTGTGATTTTTCATCACGTCTATTGTCAAGTTAACGAGTAAAGTTGATCTACTTATGACTATGGAACCCTATACTAGGTGTAGGCCAATCTCGCCATCCAGCACTGTTAATTACACACAGCACATCTATTAACCTAGTAACTATGAGTTTGTTACTCAACTCTCTTCCCTCCAACTGGGTAGAGATCCACCTAAAATCGTTTCGTGGTGAAAGAAGAACAACAAACAAACGCACATTCACATTTATAAGTATATTTTAGGTATTCGAATGCATCGTACTCATCAAAGACCTCCCTGCCAGCCTTCTTGCAGCGGCACTGGTCCACGGGACACGCACAGCAAGTGCACACGGCGCCCTCTCGCGGCGGTTCATCGCACTCGCAGCTCTCTGGCTCCTGTAACACCACGCTTTTTGTTTTCTACATAAAGTATAGAAGTAAGGAGAGCCATCTCATATGGAGGGAAAGTTGAAAGTGTCCAGCTGTTTACTGAAAATAGAGGTTCCAGTATCTACCAACATCCTACCACAATAGCGCTGGCGTCGGTAAAACTACGATATGAACATTTGAACATAGCTGTTATAGACGGAGTGAACTTTGCTGATTTCAATATTTATCCTAAGCTACCGCAGCGCCACGTGTATGGACAATCTAAACCCATATGTTATATAGCTATGCAATAAAAAAAATTGCCATTTTTGACCTGCTTTCATATACGTAGACACCGTCCGATGCGTGATTGATAAGACTCCGTATTTAATCCTAAATCCATGGGTACTCTTGTAACATCAGCTGTGATATAGTTTTATTTTAAGTTCTCTGTCGTCTCAGTTAGGAATGTAGAAGAAGTGGTACTAAAGAGAGTACCCTATTTCCGGTTCGGCCGGCAACGCGTCGGCGGTGCCTTGATGCTACTAATGACCAAGCTAACTTGAGTAACCTGCTCGTTTGTCAGCGACTTAACCACAAAAAGGTATTTCAAAAATGATACAGCGTATCACCCAATTGACAAGTTTATTTTCTTACCCAGAAAAATTCGTGTAAACAAATTCTATTATCCTTACATGTGGGAATATAATCCTCTCGTTCCTATAAAGCAGACAGTGCTCCTCGTGGACTACGATATCGTGTTCGTCCCGGGGACACACACAGTGCGGTGTGAGCAGCGCCCGCTCGGAAGACTCTTCTTCTGTGCATGGGCACTCTAGTGGACATTCATTACTGGACATTGCACTCAAATAATTATCACTGCGTTAACAAATACGCTTTAGCTTGTTTGTATAAATCACAAAATTGACAAAAACGTAGTGATTAAGTACTCTGTGATTGACAAAACAAAGCGCGTTTGGCTGTTGCTAGGCAACGGCTGTCTGTTGTTTTAGTGACTAGAGTATTCTGTAATCCATAAAGTAATCTATACTGATATTAAAAAGAGGAAATATTTGATTGTTTGCATTGAATAGGCTCCGAAACTACCGAACCGATTTGAAAAATTCTTTCAGTGTTGGGAAGCTACACTATCCCCGGGTGACATAGACTATGTTAGGTATATTTCTTTACTATTTTTCCCGAAGCGAAGCGAGGGCGATTTCCTAGTTAACTATAATATAAATCAAACTAACCTGTAATATAAAATTTAATCACTGACATATTATACATACTGATATAACTACCTAGTGCCTATAAATTGATGTGGGATACACGAAGTGTATGATAATTTAATTAACTGAAATAATAAAAATTGATTTTGGCGCGAAGGGGAAAATGTGGAATATATTGTGATAGCCGAAGATCATTAATTCACTGACGTCATAGTTATTTGACGTATATAACTATCGGGAATCGACATCAGGAATGACTGGCGAGAAATAAAGAAAAATAAAAACTAAAAGGATTCTCTGTGGATTGGCCGGATGGCGGGAAAAATCTTGGTCGTCCTTGAGCAAGTAATAGTTAAATAAAATATTGCACTATAAATTATTAATAAAATGAAATTAATAATATTAAACACCAATATGCAACGTCGGTTACGGAATATTATTACTTACTGCATAATATCATACTAGTGTTAATGTCCAACACAGTTTTGTATCCAACTTCGTAAGCTTTTAAATATTTATTTTTTTCCAAATCAGAGTACCTACCTATTTTGTGATTCCCATTGGCCATTGGGCCGGTTGTGCCATGGTACCTCCTATAAGAAGACTGATACACGTGGATCTTCCATGTTCTCACTCTTTTTGAAGTACGGGAGCACGTACTCATAGTCTCATTCGGAGCTGTTAGCTGTCTGCGCCCATTGCCTGTAGTCGTTGGGATCGTTTCGAGCATACAGCTGTACATATATGCTGAAGCTACTGCCACCCAGTCCGTGGCCACGTATTGTTTGGTAGATATCACCTACAGTGGCGGTACAGCCATACAAGCCGAAAAGCCCAGCTTACTATCATTGCTTACTATCGTCACTCCGCAGCTGTTAACACTCATATTATTTGTTGATAAATATTATACGTATTGATTGGAGTGTGATTATAATTTATATTATTTTGAATTTTGAAAAGAACACTTGTTCAAACTGTAGGCATTGTACTCTTTTGTCTCATGCCCTCTAGAAGCATGAAGATAAAAGTGAAGACTTTGGGATTTCATTAAAACATAGCCTCACAAACTGTCAACTGGGAAAAAGCTGGACCCTTAGGTACTCCAGACCTCCATTTATAATATACCTTTAGTAAATACTCATTATAATATATTGAATAAATTTTGCTAAGACGGCATTTTAATATCTGTAATAGTTTGGCGTTTGGCTTTTGATGTTCCGCGTCATACAATTCAAAACTGCGATTTTCCTTCCCGTGATTCCATCTCTAAGCAATTCATATCGCTGGATTCAGAAGGCTCAGGACCGGTCAGAGTGGCGCAAGTTAGGGGAGGCCTATGTCCAACGGTGGACCTCTAAGAGCTGATGGATGGATGGATGAATTACCATCTCTGAACTATCGCAATGGCTTTAAAACCAAAATAGTCAAATCAGTTCCGCCATTTTCACTGTTTTTAGTCACCAGCAAATACGAAAAGTTATTTTTATTTAACAAGAAGATGTAAAACTTATTTTTGAATATTGTGATTGAAGGCTTAATAGATACGAGGTGGTGTCAGTATTCCAAACAAACTGTCAACAATAGAATATTTTTATTCAATATACATACAAGTACACTAGTTAAATACTGGATAACATTATTATAATGTTGAAATATAGTAATATTGTCACAATTAGGGAGTATTGCTTAATATCTCATATCACCCAATGAAGTATAATAACAAATCAAAAAAATCGGATTCTATGTTTCAAAGGACTTCCATATTATGATCTTTCTTAATCATATCAGCCGCCTTCTCAGCTGTCATGATCGTGGGTGCATTTGTGTTTCCACTTGGTATGATAGGGAAGACGCTGGCGTCCACCACTCGCAGGTTACTGATGCCCAACACACGGAGCCTACTGTCCACCACGGTGCCCATTGGACAAGTACCAGAGTAGTGGTATATAGAGTACGTGAGACATCGAGTATAGCATTCCCAGTAACTTTTGCTGCCCAAAGTAAATCCTTTGCATTTATCACTGCCCAAGTCTAGTCTCTGTGCATTGACACTTTTGAAATATGTACTATTTTCAATGCGGAGATAATCTTCAACATACCGCACAATATTGTCTACGTCTGTTTGATTGCTCAAAGCTCCGAGGTATATTTTAGGCGGGTCGTTAGGATTGGTACTGCTTAACATAACACGACCACGAGATACAGCACGAAGGTTAAGAATGAAATTGACGAATAACTCTTTTCCACTACCAGCTTTCGTTACTTTTGCATCTATATCATCGTCGTATTCAGAAAAGAGTTTTATCAGATCTGGACTACTTTTTGAAGAAAACAATACAAACTGTGCATCAGGAAACTTCTGAGTATCATTTAAAGCAATAAAACCGTTTATAAAATTGCCTTGAGGTTCAAAAGGGTTTAATGGATCAGATGAATCAAGCGATTCAGTTTGGTGAGCTATGAGAACGCCTACATGATCTTGTAAATTATATCCAACTGGAAGATTTTTTATTGTCGTTATGTTAAAAGACTCCAAATGTTCCTGAGGCCCAACACCCGATAACATAAGAAGTTGAGGTGTATTAAACGCTCCTGCTGATAAAATAACTTCTAGCTTTGCGTTAATTGTCAGCGTTTCATTATTTTCCGTGACTGCTTGGACTCCAACAGCAACATCGCCCTTAAATAATACTTTATTTACTTTTGTGTTCCTCAATATGTGCAAGTTTTTTCGATCTTTTACAGGGGAAACGAAACAGTAACATGTGCTTTGTCGCAAGCCTCCTGCTATGCTGTACATTGGAAAGTTAAATCCTAGTGTATTCTAACCGTTAGTATCTAATACAGTTTTGTATCCAACTTCGTCTAACGCATTTAAATATTTTAATTTTCCTGAATCAGGATGTACAGTGACTCCCATCGGGCCGGTAGTGCCATGGTACTTTCCATAAGAAGAATTTAATACACGTGGATCTTCCAGCCTCTCACTTTTTTTGAAATAAGGCAGCACATGTTCATAGTCCCATTCTGAGCTGTTAGCTATCTCCGCCCATTGTCTATAGTCGTTGGGATCACCTCGAACGTAGATCATGTAATTAACGGAACTACTACCACCCAGTCCATGGCCACGTGTTGTTGGGAAGTTTTTTCCATCATGACATTGAAAGGAGTTACCATCGTTTATTGTCGTATAATTCCAATCGAATTTTGAATTTTTATTGTTTAAAATTAAACCTGGAAGCTGTAAAAAATAAAATATGTAATTAATATGTTTAATATTGTACTTAAAAGTAATAAAAAAATTCTGCTACAATACAACCTATGTACCTAATCTCAAATTCCAAAACTAGAATACAATAACTAATTCAGTCTTTTAAGCTTCTAAAGTGGTCCTCATTTATATAAATTGTGACATAGTCTACTTGAAATGAAATCTTCTGGATAGCTAATTGGATGTATTAAAAAATTACAGATTGTAAAAAAATAACTACTTCTTCATCGAAAGGATATATTTTGCTTGGAAAAAGAATGGGGGTTTGACCACCTAGATGGAGACCTATATGATCCAATAGTTAACAAGATAGCTTTTTACTGATAGAAAATATTTCAGACCACTGTCTACCGAGTGAGGTACTTATTATCATTTTCCTGCTTTGTGTCGTAACTCATAATACAATCCTCAATCATATGTAAAGATATGTTTTAGCTGTATTGGGCGGCTTTGAATACTACGGCTCCCACGCCGGATGGGTGTCGTAAAAGTCGACTAAATCCGGCCCGCTGGTGGTAGGGCACTCGGAGGGATTATATTGGTAGTATTGATTTTAATTGTTAATTAATACCATTATTACTATTATTATTTCTCCAAGGGTTCGCCTGGATAGCTACCACCCTCGAGCATGAGTCAGCCGCTAAACGACTCGTCGTGTTCCGGCTGGGGGCTTGAGAGCCAGTTCTTTCTTTCTTTTTCTTCTTTCTTTCTTGGTCAGCAACGCATCAGTGATGCCTTTGGTGTTGCTGATGTCCATGGGCGACGATAGTCACTTACCATCAGGTGGATCGTCAGCTCGTTTGCCGGCTATTTCCATAAAAAAAAGAACATTATTAGCTTACCATAACTTCCAAGGTAGGGTTACCTCCAGCCTCTATGAGCAGCACAGACACGTCTGCATTCTCCGATAGTCTGCTGGCGAGCACACAGCCCGCAGACCCGCCGCCCACTATCACGAAGTCATAGCTGGAGCCATCTGAGGAGAGTGGAAAACATAAAATAATAAGATAAATATTAACATTAGGCAGTTCATTTTGTCTGGACTACTAAAATCAAAGTTATTTGGATGTGGAGTGTTTAAGGAAAGAATGAAAATTTAGGGTTTAGCATAGCATTGATTTAAAATAGTACCTGCTGAGTAGATAATAAGAAAATAACCGACTAAAAGTACATAAAATAACCCTTATATTAATAAGAAAATTGAAAATTGGGGGAGTCCTGCTCGTAAAGGGAGTCCTTTCCTTTTTCGAGCAGTGTTTATTATGTTAGAACCCTTCCCCTGGCTACGCCCGTGATAACCACAATAAAATTATTCAGACAGACACTCTATCACGTTGCGGGTTCGACATGATGCTGGGCGCTGTTCTGGCCGAGACAATGATAACAGTATTTTAAAATAATGAAAGGGCAAACTTAAAACTTACCTTGTACACGGGCCTGTTTCGGAAAGAGGTAGGCGAAAAGATGTAGAAGAACCTCTACCACCCTGAGAGCTTCTGGCAATCCCAAATTACTCGACGCAGCTACGTTTGCATCCATTTTATTAAACTATAACGATTGCAATAAACGAACTTATTATATACTTACAGCGATCTATACATAAAATTCACTGTATACTTAATTGTATATTTATGACAAAAAAGATCAACAAAAACACTTGTTCAAACTGCAGGCATTTTAGGCTCTCTTGACACCCAGAAATATAAGTGATTGAGATGATAAATGCGCACTTCATGCATTTTTGAATCCAAACGAAACTTTTCTGGAAGAATGAAAATCCAGCGAGATTGAATCCATTCTCCCCACATTGGTTACAAGACACTGTAATCTAAAATTTCCAACCTAAAAAGTGGAGTTTAATTTGGGATTCCAATGAAAACTATTTTTGGTGCAATTTGCTGACCTACTTTTGGAGTAGACATTTTAAATTAATGATATTTAATTTATTGTGATTGATTTCAATAAAAGAATCATATTTTAGGCCTTTAAATGTTACCACTAATATTTTAGACATAAATTTATTTTAATTTATAATTAGTGTCAACATCCCTATTCCAAATTCATTAGGTACCTATTTTTCAAGCATTTTGATGTCGTCAAATATCCAGCACCGTGAAAAAATAGCTGCTACTTTTTGGCAACATTGTTGGGTCTTTGTAATTTTGTCGAACTTCGAAGATTGAATTTTACTATCTAGCTTACCCTTGTCTTTCGTTATTCCGAGAGCCTGACAGCCAGACCTTCTTCATTTTATAAAACCTGAAATAGAGCTGAGTAATCTAAAATGGTAAATGTTCATTGTTCAGTGTGTGGACACCTGAATACTGCATTATAATAAACAATTAAAACAATAATTTATTCTGGTTAAACATTTATTTTCCCCAAAAAATATTCCATATTACTTATTTCAAGTGTCAAGTATCCACTTAAAAAAATAATTTATTTAAGAATGGCCTGTTAATTAAAAGCGTGGAAGAATATATTATTTGTTGAACAAACGTAAACTGCGTGGCAAATCATTACTTTTTGCAATGTTGTCAGAAGTGCCAGGTCACAAAGAAGAGGTCACTCTTACGACACCCATCTATAATACGGCTAAATAAAATCTTGCAAAAAATAAAGATTCTTAAAAAATAAATCTATACTAATATTACGAGTATAAAGCTGAAGAGTTTGTTTGGTTGAACGCGCTAATCTCAGGAAGTACTGGTTCGAATTTAATTTTTTTTTTTGTGTTTGATAGTCTATTTATCGAGGAAGGCTATAGGCTATAATAATATAACATCATATATTTAAGTAGTTAGTTTTTTCCAAAAAATGAACGCGGATGAAACCGCGCGGCACAGCTAGTATCTTATATAATTCATACCTAATACCTAAAGATATAATTTCTCGCCATTTCTCTTCCATGACAAGACACCTTTCTGAAGGCTTGGAACGGAATAAAAAACGACGTATCAATAAAAAATTGTATTAATCAATATACCGCACCATATTGAGATCATCTGAGCATCTGTTTGTTTGCTAAAAGCTCCAAGGTATATTTTAAGTCCTAGTCCTAGAGACCCACTCTAGGATTGGCACTTTTCAGAAACTTAACGACTAGAACTGGCTAGAAGTAGCTTAGGACAGAGAGAAATGGCGCATTTTGTGTATGAGGCCAATTTAAGACTGTCCTTGGGTTGCTGAGCCAGTGTAAAGGGAAAAGGAACATAAACTACCTAGGATCAAATCCAAAATCATTTAATCACGTTTAACTAATACACTTATGAACGAAGAAAATAATACCCCTTACGAACACCGTATACAGCCCACACAAAAATGTCTTTTTCCCCAGCAATATGAACCAGATAAAAAATAATATATAACTTTTACTAATCAGCCGAAATTAAAATGTTTTTATCAGTATTAAAATCTAAGGTTTATAAAAAAAATTATGTTTGTGTTGCCCTTGTCCTTTTATAATCTGTTTTGATAATATCAGATGCTCTTTCCGCTATCATTATGGTAGGCGCGTTGGTATTTCCACTTGTTACTATGGGCATCACACTAGCGTCCACTACTCTTAATCCCTTAACGCTAAATACTTTGAGATTACTATCCACAACTGTTCCAATGGGACATGTACCGCTATAATGGTATAAAGAATTTGCTAAACACAAAATATAGCAGCTCCAATATTTCCTACTTCCAAATTTAAAGTCATCACATCTATTACCAATCAGATTAACAAATTCCGCTTCAGCACTCTTGAAATAGGTCGTATTTACAATTTTCATATAGTCTTCAATATAAGCAATCATATTTTCTAAATCTGAATTATCTGAAAAATAATTTAAGTTCACTATTGGCAAATCTTTAGGGTCAGTACTCCGCAGCAAAACTTGACCTCTAGATTTAGATTGTAAATCGACGATGGCTGACATGATAATATTCCGATCTTTTCCAGCATTAAAAACTCGTTCACTTATATCATCCAAGTAGTGGAAGTTTGTTGAAAATAACTGCAAAGGTCCCTTTGATCCTGATGGCAAAAAATAAGCAATAGTCTGATAATCTGGAAACAGTTGTGACTTATTTAGGGCTGTATAACCGGTGACTACAGTTATCGGAAACTTATTTGGATTGTGTGGTCCTCCTGCATGGTTAGATCTTTCTAATTGATGCATAAGAGGAACGAGTACATGATCTTGTAAGGCTTGGCCTACAGGTAAATCTGCTATAGAATTAATATGAAAATCTCTCAACTGATTTTTAGGTCCAATCCCGGACAACATCAGTAGTTGTGGAGTATTTAATGCACCTGCTGACAAAATAATTTCCTTATTAGACTTTAGTACGATTTTTTTACCGTCTTTATTAAGAACTTCAACAGCAGTTGCCTTTTTATTATCATCGAAAAGGATTTTCGTGGCAAGCGTATTCTTTGCAACATGTAAGTTGGGTCTGTCCTTAGCAGGGGACAAGAAACTGTACGCAGTACTTTGTCTAACGCCTTTCGCTATCGTAAACATTGGTTGAGTATACCCTAGTGTCTTTGGTCCATTTGTGTCCAATACTACGTCATAGCCCAGTTCTTTTATACTGTCAAAATATCCCTGAGTCTTATTATTGGGTTCCCTTGTTATTCCTAAGTATCCGTTGGTTCCATGGTAAGGCGAGTGGCAAGAATTCAGAACTTCTGTATCTTCTAAACGTTCACTTTTGATGAAATATGGAAGTACGTGTTCCCAATTCCAGCTGGTGTCATTGGCAGCCTTTGCCCAATATTCGAAATCGTGAGGGTCACCACGAACGTATAACATGTAATTAGCGCTACTACTACCACCTAATACATGACCACGAATTAACGGTATGACGCCCTTGTTGTAACATTTAAAGTGATTTTCTTGCGAAGTGTAGTTCCAGTCGAGTCTTGAGTTTGGTATGAAAGTGTACAAACTCGGCACCTGAAACATAATTCGTTTATAAAATTATCTAAGACACAAAAACAAAAGATTAAATTGTGCTGTTATATTTGTGTTTACTGTTGGATTGTTTTGCGCAGTTTGCTTTTAATTTATCGTAAAGAAGAGAACTTAATTACGAGAAATTTCTTACCATGGATTCGAGAGGTGGATCATCTCCAGCTTCGATGAGGAGTACTTCAAAGCTTGGTATTTCTGAGAGTCTACTAGCGACAACACTTCCAGCCGACCCACCGCCAATAACGATGAAATCGTAAGCAAAACCATCTGAAAGTAAAGAATCTTCGTTCAATATCGTACTATCAGAAACAAGAAGATACATTCGTAATTCAGTTTCATCCTATTAGTGTGTACTAAATAATACATGACGAATTTGAACTATACTTACATGTGACAAATTGTAACTTTTTTGAGACGTGACAAATTATTACTAATTTAATATATTTTTGGGGCATGACGAGTTAGAACAAATTTTTGTGGTGACCAGTTGACCCCTAAATCCAAATCTCCCTCCCTAACAGAACTTAAACAGAGTTTTAGTTATCCGTATTTGTTTTCTGTTCTAGTTATTGTTATTGCTATTATTAAATACTAGGAAATCGCCCTCGTTTCGCTTCGGGAAAAAATTTTCAAATGGGTTCGGTAGTTTCGGAGCCTATTCAATGCAAACAAACAATCAAATCTTTCCTCTTTATAATATTAGTATAGATATCGATAGTTATTGTTATCACTTCTAGTTACTGCTACTTTAGTTTTAGTACTTAAATAAATCTCTAACTTCAGTTTTGTAAATGATCATTTTAACGTCTCACCTTCTACATGAGCCTGTGGTGGAAATAAATAGGCTGTGAGCTGTAAAGAAAATGCGATGACATTCAACGCAGCTTGGACGTTGAGAGTCGACAGTGCAACGGTCTCCACAGGATCCATCACCTCAGTACTGTAATTTGAGTAATATAACTTTAATAAATTTCAGTAATGTAACTATAAGTAAAAGAAAACCTACACGGTCATACCATACTGTTTCATATTCAGATATTTCTTTGGAAAATATTGTGGTAAAATGTGGGAAAATTGTAGGAAATTTTCATTAAAAAATATTGTGGGAAAATGATGCTTAAGAGTTCAGTTATCATCATCATCATACGCGTATTAAAACTGTAACAGATCGATGTCTGAATATGAAACAGTACGGTATGGTATAGTTTTTAGTTTGCACTGATTGCTACAATTCAGAGAAGAAGGATCATAATGCATGGATCATAGCTGAGTAGCTTATATTATGCTGGCCTTAGAGAAACCATAATGTTTTGTTTTCTTAAATGAAACGAAAATGCATCTCGTTGTGTAAAACAAAAGTTTTATCTGTTGTTGCTGCTTCACTGAAGAAAAATTTGTGGGAAAACCTGCATACCTGTAGTTCACTATGTTCACAAAAACGTGTAAAGTCTGCCAATCTGCACTTTGAATCCGCGATCAAAAATGTTTCCTCCTTTGGTACGTTTTATCACATAATATCACATCAACAAGTGGGACTGAAACATCGTATCTGTTATTATTATTGCTAGATAAACTAATTGTAAAATCACTTTCCTGTCCGGTCCGGTCAACATGAAACGACATTAGTTACTTAGTAAATATGCAAATACGAATAAAAGTCACCGTACATTGACTTAGATTACCAAGTCAATGTACAATTAGCAAGTCAGTATTAAGCACTGATACCTACGTCGGTGTATTTTAGTTCGCACATTCCTATGTAAGACAGAGATACATGATAACATTAATGTTCAAACTTTACAAAATAAGTGATAAAAACAAACCTATAATAATTACCTACAATCTCATTTTACTGTGATCGTGACCACGATCCGTGCAACTGAGTCGAAAAACGGTGTACAAAATAAATAACGTGAATACCCGTATCATAGTAAAATGTGTTCATTCCACGATTAATTAAGTTTAAAATGATGTTTAATTATAATTATTTCATGACATATTACACGCAGACTTCCACCAATGCACATTGGAGCCAATGATATTAAACTAACTATATATACGTTATGTCCTTACAAATCAACCAAAAAATCTGTTCCGACCGAGCTACAACACACACACGTTTATCTTTTGTTTCACTACACCAATCAGTATTACATTGGTAAATTATGTAAAAGGGATGGCACTACTGAAACCATAATAGTGAAAAAGACAGCTAGACGGCCTCACTCAGAGGCAGCTATCAACTGTCTGAATTAAAATCGCTATACTTGACTAAATTCGACTGAAGTGATTTCAGCACCGTCTTGGCATATCTACCTCTTTTTATACATATATATAATATCATTGATTGGAGCAGTGTCGGAGGATTATGCTAGGATTGTAGGCCTCGTGAAATAGAGAGAGTCTCTACTTTCTCCATTCACGGTAAGCACAGGGTTGCTTGCATCATTGCATATAGAGACGTAGATGAATTATCTGTGTTTGGTTTAGTGTTTTAAGTACTCTGTGTTTAGTAGTGACAAATGACAATGTTTATGAAGCGTTACCATAGCAACTAAGAGTATACAAACAAAGCAAACGATACTGACGACATTTTGCGAAGCGAGAATTACAATATAATAAAGAAATAATAATAATTAATTCAGATGGTAAGTTTTAAAAATTACCATCAGGATTGTCAGCTCGTTTGCCGGCTATTTCCCACAAGAAAAAGTTTTTGAATATTGCTCAATACATATAAGCTAACATAGCCGCGTGATAGTTTTCCTTGTAAATTCATCTTAATAACTTATTTATTTTTGTGAATTTTTTCACATGTCCAACTCAAACAGCTTTCTAGCACTAGAAGGGTCTCGGCGCGGCGACGTTATGCTGCGGACGGACGGACGAACGGACGGACGGACATGACGAAACCTCAGGAAACTATAAGGGTTCCAATTTTTCTTAGGACCCCTAAAAACTTATTGAAACAATAAGTCTGTCTGGTTGAAGTTTAATTGGGAATATCATCCATTTTAGATTCTGTCAAGGTCTAAGCCCGCCAATGAGAGCCGCCTGTCGACGGGCTCGGCAAAGAAGAACTTTCCAGAACTAGAGGACTTCTTGCTAAAGCGTGATTATGTCGGCGCTTTAACTATGTTAGAGGTAAATGCTGACACACCTAATGTACTGTGAGCTATTTTGTTCCATGTTATATTTATCCAGTAATCTATAGAACATAATAGAAATAAACTATTGTTTCGGATCTATTATAAAACTTATTTATTGCTAAATGAATCGTCAGCCTTTGAAGCTGTAAAACATTTAACACTTATATTAAATAAATAAAATAAATAAATAACGCTTCACACTCATAGCCCCACACTAGGATTCCCTGTGTCGTGGGTGCCATGGACAACACACAAGACAAGGACATTCACACCCAGACCAAGAACAGAAATTCAAACTCATCATTCAAATTTCCGCCTCGCTGGGAATCGAACCCAGGACCCTTGGCGCGGCGATCCGGCATGGTGACCATTGCGCCACACGGGTCGTCAATTAATATAAATAATAAATATTATTTTGATAACAGCTTTTTTAACGATAAATAATTGATTATATTGTTTGTGCTTGCTCCTGCACCCTACTTGATAGTCTAGCATGCCGCAGAGGTTTCGAGTCTGATCCTGTCTGGAGCAAATATCCCTATATATCGGATCCACAGAACATCTAGTTAATTAGATGTTCTGTGATCGGATCCCTAGTACCTACCTACCTAATGTCATTAATGTATCATTGTTGTGTGTCCATGCTGCATGCTACCAACATGGGAAATCCTTAAGCAGGTGTCAAAGTTTGAACCTTTAATGATTCAAAGGTTTAAGCATTTATCTATTACAGTTCCTGAAGCATGAGGGCAATACAGAGGTGTGGGTGTGTGTATGGGTAGCGTGGTGTCACTTCCATCTGGGGGAGTACCGCGCCGCTCTGGACGAGTACCTGGAGGCACGGTCGCGTGACCAGCTCGACACCCGGGTGGCAGACAATATCGCGCTTGATCTAGCCGTCTGCTACTTCTACCTGGGTAAGACCTACTTCTGTATCCGACTATTATGTGAGTCTTTGAGAAAAGTGAATGAGTAGGCGGGAAAGGGAACACACGAGCAAGGTATTCCCGTATATAAGGGGTCAGGGATATTTTTATAATGCGAGTATTGTAGTAAACTACGATAGTGTTAGCTTAAGTTTCGAGACTTTTAACATGTCGTTTACAGAGTATGTCTGTGGAGAAATACAAGTATTCTGCAGAAGTATTATATTTTTATAATACACTTTTCCGCCATGGTTTAAATATTTATAATTTTTAATAATAATATTTGATTGCATTTGTCGTATTTAATTATTCAGGAATGTACAAAGAGTCGCAAGAAGAGGTCGAGAAAGCGCCGAAGTGTGCCCTAAAAGTACGTATTCATTAACAATATTCATTCAGAAAAAGATACTTGATACCATAGGCAGAAACTGGCTTAAACCCATTAACGGCCCATTATTGAGCACGGATCTCTTCTCTCGTGGAGGCCCAGAGAATACTGCACCAGACTGCTACAGGGCGGATTGATGGAGGGGTTAGTGGCCAACCCAATTGTCGGAAGTATTCTTGCCACCCGAAGGCCTCCGACGTGGTTTAACAACTGTTATCTTACGATAACAACTGGAACCGTACGCTTTATGTGACCTCTAAAGCACGGAAACGCTAAAGAAACGTTTGTCACAGCGGTCACCTATCCAACTACCGACCGTGCCTGCTGTAGCTTACCTAACTCAGCCAATCACTTAGGATTAACACAATCCACCGGGCTGTGGGCGAACCTATCAAAAAAACTATTTACTAAAAGGTTCAAATTACGGTACCCCATTGATAAGGTATCCCTTCAAACTTCCCGTTAATGTGTAACAGAGCAGACTCCAGTTCCACCTGGCCCACAAGTTGGGTGACGAGGAGTCGCTAATGCAAGCGCACGCAGCGCTGCGGGACGTGCCCGAAGACCAGCTCAGCCTGGCCGCTGTGCACTACCTACGAGGCCACTACCAGGAGGCCATCGATGTTTACAAGAAACTTCTGCTGGACAGGCGGTTAGTGGGTTCTATCTTCTTACGCTTCTTTCTTACGCTGTTATACCTATCTTTTCTAATTGTATTTTCTAATGCTCTAGAAAAATATCCTCTAGAACAGATGGAGTCTGCAATCAACTTTATAAGAAAGGGATTAAATTAGTCAAAGTACTAGACATTAAGCTAGTTGCGATGAGTAATGACCCTGTAGCCTAGTGGTAGCGAAGCCTGCCTGCGAAGCGAAGGGTTCCGGGTTCGATTACCGGCCAGAGCAGATGTTTATGTGACAGATAAATATTTGTACTCGGGTCATGGGTGTCATTGTGATGTGTATATGGATCGTCCATGCCTCCCGCGACACAGGTAAATAACCTACTGCGGCGGTATGAGTGTGTAAGCATGTTATGTTAAGTCGCCTAAGCTCAAGAACCTCCATAAAATTAAACCTTGCGATATTGTAATCTCATCCTTTGTTCAAAAAAATGCGTCATGAGCTAAGGAACGAACCACATTGTAAAACAACAGATTACTAAATTGTTAATCCCATTTACAGTTACAAAAGATACGAAGAAGACGATATGGATTGGATTAAAGTTCTGGTTCATTCACCGGGGTACATAACTAATGTAATTCATATCATTACATAGCGCTCATCTCTGTTAAATTATATTCATTCATCTTAGTAAAAAACAATCTGTCGTCGTTATTAGTTACAAAAAGTCAACAACTAGGAGTATTAGTTCAGTTTATAAGTTTAAACATTTAATTTAAAATGTTTCATAATTTTTACAAATTATCAATGATATTAAACTATAGATACGTTATGCCCTTCCAAATCAACCAAAACATCTGTTCCGACCGAGCTACAACACACACACGTTTATCTTTTGTTTCACTACATCAATCACTATCACATTGGTAAATTATGTAAAAGGGATGGCACTACTAAAAACATAAAAAAAACCATAATAAAACCATAATAGTGAAAAAGACAGCTAGACGGCCTCACTCAGAGGCAGCTATCAACTGTCTGAATTAAAATCGCTACACTTGTCTAAATTCGACTGACATAATTACAACGCCATCTTGGCATATCTTGTATATAATATCATTGCAAATTATACATTCTTGTGAATCCTACGTCTAGCAGCACCAAACCAAATGACGCGGGGCGGCACGGCGGCGAACGCAGTGGTCCAATTTTGTATAATTATTCTGTGGTATAATTGTCTAATAAGAGATATCTCCACCACAGAACATCTAATAATTATTTATTAGATGCTACTAATTATTAGATGTTCTGTGATCTCTACCGTAAATCACCACTACTTTTTGCTCTCCGAGGTACGGCTGTTTGTACTAACCCCTAACTTGACAGTATCAAAGGTTTTGTATTGAACACAAAGTAAAATTTTCTAAGTAAGTAAATCGTTACACATCGATAAATCATACTATGTACATCGGAATCAAAAAACCTCTCAATTTAACAATTATTTGTGCTTTCCGATAACAAGACCTGATTGTTTAATATTTGTAGTAAAACTCCATTGTACCGGTTCACATTGTTATAATTCCATTACACATTTATACAATTACTTCGTTTATTCTATTTTAAACAAATTATTGATATCCCATTAATCTTAAACATTCTATTCTATCTGACACTAATAACCAATCTGGTTTTCCTTCTGACATTGACATCGCCCTCACAGATACATTATTTATTTTTAATAGCCTACATTCTGTCAGTATGTCCCCACTCGTCATATTTTTTCACTTTCTTCGATGTTGCCAGCTTTAATTAAGGAACCTTACACTCGTCCATCCTGAACAGGTGTATGTCCCCATACACAGATTTAGAAAAAGACTACAAACCTTACACTCGGCGAGGGGAGACATATAAGCATGTATCGAGTTATACCAAGTATTAAACAAAAAAAAATATGTCAAAAGTTACATTTGCAAGCTATTTGATAAATACATTAATGAAATACAATAGCCTACCTACAAGAATCACATATTATATTTCAGTATTTCACGAATTTTGCAAATCCATTTAATTAAATTCAATTTCATTCAATAAATGTCATATTATGAAAATTACAATTATATACATTACTAAATATTCATAAAAACAAAAAGAATTATGTAACGGATTGTTAAATATCTGATGATGTCAATAAAATTAAATTAATGTCAATAACAAATTATAAACCATAATAAAATAACCTTCAAAAAACAAGAACACATTGTCAACCTTATTATAAATTACAACCAAAATTAGTTATTATTTAGAATATAATTTTATTAAATTTAATAGCCAAAGATTAAAACATTTAATCAAATTTGTCAGATAAATATTCATCTATTAATTAGGTTGTAAGTGTTGTAACATAACAAACTGACACTGTTTAAGAAACTTTTTTTTTTCACAGTTAAGCAATTCAATTCAATTTCATTCAGTAAATGTCATATTAGGAAAATTATAATTATACATATAGGTACATTAATAAACATTCATAAAAACAAAAATAATTATGTAACGGACAGTTAAATATCTGATGAAGTCAATAAAATTAAGTTAATGTCAATAACTTATAAAATAACCTTCATAAAATAAGAATACGTTGTCAACATTATTATAAATTATCAAAATTAGTTATGAAACAGTTAATCAAGTTTGTGAAATAAATATTCACCTATTAATTAGGTTATAAGTGTTGTAACATAACAAACTGACAATGTTTAGAAAACTTTTTTTTTGTACAGTTAAGCAATTCAATTCAATTTCATTCAATAAATGTCATATTATGAAAATTACAATTATACATATACATTAATAAACATTCATAAAAACAAAAAGAATTATGTAATGGACAGTTAAATATCTGATGATGTCAATAAAATTAAGTTAATGTCAATAATAACTTATAAAATAACCTTCATAAAATAAGAATACGTTGTCAACATTATTATAAATTACAATCAAAATTATTTATGAAACAGTTAATCAAGTTTGTGAAATAAATATTCACCTATTAATTAGATTGTAAGTGTTGTAACATAACAAACTGACAATGTTTTAAGAAACCTTTTTTTTAAATTAAGCTTAACATTTTATTTAACGTATAGTGCATCATTATCAACGTCATCATTATCATTATCCTGCCGACGTTGGGGAAGCGACTTTATACCATTAAAAAAAAATTGCTAAAACTTGGACTCACGAGAGTTAAAAATTTCTGTCAACCACTGTCCCAATGTATCTCAGTCATCAAAAGATTTTCCGTTAATGCATATAATGTGAGCCGGTAACGATCGGAACAAGTGGTAATTAGATGGAGATGTCCGGCGAGTATGCAGAATGGGCTAAAGAAATCCAGCCTAGCTCCTTAATTATTATTTTTTTGAAGTCATCGATGCGGTGTGAGATCGGGCATTGTCGTGGAGGAGAAACACATTGCCATGTTTTCCTTTAAAATTCTCGGCTACTTTATCCAACATAACACAATAGCGTTCACTATTTATGTCTGTTCCCTGCGGTAATAGTTCCCAGTAGATAACTCCGTGCATGTTCCACCAAACACTCAACATAACCTTCTGCGTAGTCATTTTAGATTTAGTCGTTGGTACTCCTCTTTGACCCGCGCTAAACCGCTGTTGCTTATTGTTATGATTAACGTAAAGTAACCACTTCTCATCTCCTGTAACTAGATCACGAAGCCACGCATAAGTGCTACGTAAAGTCAGTAATTGTGTACAAACCACTACTCGCATCATCCGTTGTCCATCCGTCAATTCGTGGGGTACCCATTGGACCTTGCCTGTATACTTTACCCATCGCTTTCAAATGTGGATCGATGGTAGTATGGGAGCATCCGAGTTCATTTTCAAGTTGACGAGCAGGCCTTCTTGGATCTTCGTCAATGAGCTGCGCTAGGCGATCAACATCAACCTCAACCGGTCGCCGTTCGTGAGGTTTATCTTCAAGATCATAGTCGCCATTCGAGAAACGTCGAAACCAATCTACTACTGTATGATAAGAGACTGTATTTTCTCCCATACATTGGCATATATTTTGTGTCGCCTATTTAGCTGTATGTATCAAACGGAACTCGTATAGTAGACACGGACGCGGATGTATCATCTTTTCAAATAAATTTTTCCCATATAATTTACCACAACATCCAAGGCCATTACTCGCCCATAGAAAATTTCAAACTAACTTAGGACGCAATTCTCTCATCCCTAAACTATGCAAACTATTTTAGGGGTTCCTTAGTAAAGACAAGACCATTGACATCTTTCATGATAAGCTTGCAATATTTAGAAATAAAATTCATAGGGTTTTAAACCCAAAATCTTACGAAATTTCCTAATCAGTTATTACAATTTTAGGTATTCATACCTACTACACAGGTTGCACATTTAATATCGTATTTTTTTATCATTTTTATAACATAAGAGACGTGCAATGTTAATGCACCTAAATATGCATGCTGTGTTCATCCGTAATTAAAATTACAAATAAACTAATTTTAAGACTGAGATCTGTAATCATTGCTGGTTTTTGTAATTTTATGGATGATACTATTAATAAATAAATAAATAATCATGGAATTTTCTCGAAGCTGTAAAAATATTCTAAAATGTCCCCGCAAAAATCGTCAGATCATTATGTCACAACCTAATAAAAATATTCATTCTACTTATTAAAATATTCGTCTATTGTATATAGCATTTGGCTGTTAATATATATATTTATCTCATTTTTTTAAATCCAGTTACATTAAGCTCTTTTATTTTATCTGGTAGATGATAAAATTATATGATGATGACTTTTATACAGCCCATCGAATTCTTGCATCACCTTGTAATCTAAAAATCTTATTGTAGACCCATTAAATTTGTACTTCACAATTAAACTCTATTTATAATACAATTTTGCAAATACATGCAACTCTTACAATTTCACAATGTATATCATATACAACTTAATAGATATTAAAAATTAACCTTAGGCCTTTGAATAAAGATAATAACAGTGTTTAGGTACTATGAAGAATTTATTCCTTACAAATTGTTACTATTTCACCTAAATAGGTTTTACATATGTCTGTTCCTGCGCAACTGAATATCTTTAAATAATGCGCGTATTGTTGGTTTTATACGGGTCTCAGAACTGTGGGTTAGGTCTATAATCAGATAGGCACGGGCCCGTCTGACGCAACCTTTTACCCCTCGAGATCAGTGGGTTAGGTCTATAATCAGATGGGCGCGGCCCCATCTGACGCAACCTTTTACCCCTCGAGATCAGTGGGTTAGGTCTATAATCAGACAGGCACGGGCCCGTCTGACGCAACCTTTTACCCCTCGAGATCAGTGGGTTAGGTCTATAATCAGATGGGCGCGGCCCCATCTGACGCAACCTTTTACCCCTCGAGATCAGTGGGTTAGGTCTATAATCAGATAGGCACGGGCCCGTCTGACGCAACCTTTTACCCCTCGAGATCAGTGGGTTAGGTCTATAATCAGATGGGCGCGGCCCCATCTGACGCAACCTTTTACCCCTCGAGATCAGTGGGTTAGGTCTATAATCAGATAGGCACGGGCCCGTCTGACGCAACCTTTTACCCCTCGAGATCAGTGGGTTAGGTCTATAATCAGATGGGCGCGGCCCCATCTGACGCAACCTTTTACCCCTCGAGATCAGTGGGTTAGGTCTATAATCAGATAGGCACGGGCCCGTCTGACGCAACCTTTTACCCCTCGAGATCAGTGGGTTAGGTCTATAATCAGATGGGCGCGGCCCCATCTGACGCAACCTTTTACCCCTCGAGATCAGTGGGTTAGGTCTATAATCAGATAGGCGCGGGCCCATCTGACGCAACCTTTTACCCTTCGAGATCAGTGGGTTAGGTCTATAATCAGATGGGCGCGGCCCCATCTGACGCAACCTTTTACCCCTCGAAATTCATATACATTCATATCCCGTTCTAAAACCAATTCAATCCAAATAATAATGCTGTATTTCAAAGGGCACAAAGATTTATACGGATCTGTAGCTGCCTGACGCAGCTATCATTTACCCACCGAGTACCTCATATTACACATTATTGCGCAATACTTTCTAATCGTCTGACCTTGTTAATTTTATTACTTTTACACGTGTTCGTCCCTATTAGTCCACCCTTTCTGTAAATGTATCTAGCATTTTTCTATTGGTCGTTCTTGCCTACACTTTTTGTATATAAGCCGTGTATTTGTACCATTAAATTATTCCTCTGATAACCAGCAGACGAGTATCATTATACGACATCCTTGATAGTACTGCGCAACCTTCTTGATACTAATTAAGGGCTCTCGACGACCATATTCCTAAAGTAGTCGAAGAAACCCTAAAGATCTGTTCCAACGTATCAACCGTACATTCAAATTGCATCACATTAATTTCTAAAATCCAATCTGTTATTATCTTTAAACACATATCATAAAAAAAAAACTTTAATTAGTTGTATAAATCAAATAAGTTATACTTCCATACTTGAACATGTACGAACACTGATCATAGACAAGTAATGCATCATATAAAATTAATCGTTCAATATAAATCAAAGCTAAAGAAGAGCTGATACCATTGAATAGAAATGTATTTAGAATTATACTTCAAAACAGTCATACATTAACTCAAATTATAGGACATGTCTTAAGTTCCAATCCAGTTTAAGTTACGAATACGTGTTATATACGTTTTTTTTTTTTTGTTAAAATCACAAATTTACTTAAATTGAGACTACATTGATCATCTGATAATGTAGTTTTATCCATTCAACAATAAAAAATATAGGCGAGTCTATCAGTAACTATTTGAAGTTAAACACCCGTGAACCTGTCCAATGAGCGGACTGAGTCTCTGATCTAGCCGCACCAGCAAACTGCACAGAGGCCACGCCTGGGAAGCCTCACGAACCTCTCCCAGTGACTCGGTCTACCGCCTGCCGCACACTGTCTCGAACTTGGCTCCGACATCGTCTAATAACGTGGTCACCACGCACTTCGGGATTTTCGCGAAAGCGTCGCCGAATGCTACCGTTGATCATTTTCAACGAGGTTCATTGTCTAGAACTCGCAGACAATAAAATAATGGTTAGAATTTATTTTCGTTTTCTTTTTATAACTCAAACTTACTCAAATAACAATAATCACATAACTCAAATTTAATTATTTATGAAATTGTTTTAGTTTGTTGTATTTCCTCCGTTCCATATTATATCTAATCAATAAATTACTTTAAATGACCCTTAATAATGCTGCAACGCTTAATTATGTATTTTTGATTCAAAACTAATCTGTTATGTGTGTTGCGGTCACCACTTGCCCGTACTGGAACATGGTTACACAATGACCTCCGGTACAGACCAATCCTCAAACAAACTTAATCACTCTCCTCATGATCACAAATACTTGGTTCAATATTCATCCGTTAAGTCTTGATCCTCTGGTATTTTACTTACTCTATCAAGAGCGAATTCGTAAGTAATTAAGATTTAAGATTTATTTTTGTCATAAAAAATTTAAAGAATAAATTAATTAATTCAATTAAAATTAAAATTATAAGAATGGAGTTGCTGACAAAAACAACTGATATAATTTATCCAAATGATTGGTGACATCATGTTCAATGATGATGGTCTCTCAAGTGTTAAGTGTCACATATCCAGT
Source organism: Thymelicus lineola (assembly GCA_963932265.1). NCBI lineage: Eukaryota > Metazoa > Arthropoda > Insecta > Lepidoptera > Hesperiidae > Thymelicus > Thymelicus lineola. The sequence goes on from OZ010691.1 coordinate 3,912,098, forward strand.
TTGATAGTTATATAGTCACAAAATTGGGTATTTAAATAAGCTGTTTTGAAAATTTAGTAACATAAATGATAATAAACATAGATATATAAAACAGCTAATTTTCACTAATTTAATAATAGAAATATGGATACAGATCACCTCTATTTTTCCGGAGCATAAAAATTCTTTCAAACATTGAAAAGTGCTCTCTGCGAGTACTGCGTTGCATACCAGTCTGTAGATGCACCTAGGCGCACGGTCCCGCATAATTGAGTTTCTACTAGTGAGTACAAAGATGGCGGTCTGGTGCTTCACAGCTTATAAGAATTTTCATCATCATGCCATGTCATGACATCTGGAACACATAAAAATCGAGCGACGTTCCTTGCATCGCAATATGTTAGAATTTAAATAATTATCATAAATGTTACTCTGCACTAGACAGGTAAATAAAAATTTTGGTGAACTAGGCTTATTTATACTAATTATAGAAAATTCAAAAACAATAAAATTGGGTTTTACATACAATTTTTGATTATTTGCATTGTGAAATGTGGTTATTCTTCAATAATTATAAATTATTGTACTACTATGTAACATGGCATTACCAATAATAATAAAGATGTTAAAAGTCACCAAACAAAGCATTAATTTCATAGATACGACATACCACATCACATCATACCATCGAAACACATCATACCATCAATTATTATACAAGTAGGTATATGAAAACAAAATATATTATATAAACAATCAAATAAGCCATGGAAGCAGGAGATTTATTTCCGGTTTCTGTGTTAAATATCTTTATTTCCTGTGTAGTTGATTCAACAGAGTCATTTCAAGTAAATCACTTTTCCTGTAGTAGATAGTGGTCATCGCATTGACTAACTTCTCCAAAGTAGGTATAGCAAGTTCAATCAGTATTTCAGCATCCCTATTTGACTTATCTATTAAACTTTCGAACCTGGTTTGGAGCATTCAATGCTACTTGCCTTTATTTACTCGTATTATACCTTCAGTAATTGCTTATCACAATAATTTAATTTTGCTGTGATGGCAGTGTTTCACATCAGTTTTTCACCGTTTCACCATCTTTGGATCATCATGAATGTTTAAAAACATAACAGCCGAATAGTTCAGCCTTTTTCATGGTTTCTGGTTTCTCATGTAGATAAAATATAAATAATTTAACCATTAATAATTTTACATTAACAAATGGAAAATAACAGATATTACAATTAAAAGTATCTATAGCGAAACAATCACTCAGTCAAACCATTTGCAGGATTCAAAGCGTTATTTATTTAAATCATTAATGAATATCCTGACCAAACAACATGATTAAGGACAAGTTTAATGATGTTGAAAATACTATATTTAACATAACATAATTGGAATGTAGATCGGAACTAGTAAATCAACGAAATTTAGCCCTCTGAAAGTCCACCAATAATCATCATGGCTGAGAATCTAAGATATAAAAATGATTAAATTTTACTAGATTTTCATTTTATGACGACGATCTCTGACACGAGATCATCGCACATATTGTTGCCTTAGTCATGAAAGTCCTCATAAAATAAAGAGTTAATTTGCCTACAATGAATAACATAATACACTTTGATCAATTTATCTATTATTAATCTATTCAACCCAAAAGAATACAAATGATATTCTAATAAGAGCTGCATGGGACAGTTACTGAAAAGTCACGAATTATTCTTATGTTTTTGAGGTTAGACATAGTTATAATAATATTATGTGACATTTGATTTTAGAGCAATGACATTAAGATATTGTTTCGTCAAATTTTATTTATAACAACCACGATTGAAACAATACATACATTTACGCTTAATTTGCAGGTTTTAATAGCGTTTATTTCTATGACTATTTAATTACAAAATGTTACCAAATGATCAAAATATTAGTACAAGAGGTGAGTAATTCAGTTCTGAACCGGTTCAATTATTCGATTCAAATCATAATTTATTATGAACTCATACAGCCGAGACGCAGTTCGACAACAATCATTTATGTGATCCGTGAACTGATCTGCGACTCAATTTTTATCCAGTTACGCCTATTCAATACATGTCATACTTAGTTAAATGAATCTCAAAAATATAGTTTTCCTGACAACTATATAAGTAGTCTTATTATTAAAAGGACACTTATAAGAACTTACAAGATAATCTTGTAGCTTTTCGTGAATTATTGTATAACAATAACAGAAAGTGAGCATCTTACCACTTCTGATTTTGTAGTAAAACTCCATTGTACCGGTTCACATTGTTATAATTCCATTACACATTTATACAATTACTTCGTTTATTCTATTTTAAACAAATTATTGATATCCCATTAATCTTAAACATTCTATTCTATCTGACACTAATAACCAATCTGGTTTTCCTTCTGACATTGACATCGCCCTCACAGATACATTATTTATTTTTAATAGCCTACATTCTGTCAGTATGTCCCCACTCGTCATATTTTTTCACTTTCTTCGATGTTGCCAGCTTTAATTAAGGAACCTTACATATTATAATACTTAATAATCCGATAGATTTTGAGATGGGTACGTAACGAAACATTATTTATTTATTATAATGTCATTTATGTATTATTATATTAGGTATTTAGCTGCTCTTGGAGATACCTAACTATTACTAATTTGAAATATCCGTCGCAAAATTGAGTCACTGAGATTTTAGGGGATTCATAATTTTTTGAGTACAAAATAAAATAAAATAAATCCATTGTCATTTACATTTTATTACTCAGTACTTATGTTATACATGAATATTAACTAGGTTACTATAATTAGTAATAATTACACACATACAAAATAAAGACTTAAATTAGTTGTTGAAAGTGGCTACCTTTTCTTTGCAGGCAAGCTATTGCTCTCAATGCTACTTGCTTGGAAGATCGTTGGATCATATTCACATCTGATCTTAATACATCTGCAACAGACAGTATTTTCTCCAATAATTCTTCTCTGTTATTTGGTATCGTATTATAAACCTTCTCGTTCATATGTTCCCATAAAAAGAAGTCCATGGGGGTTAGGTCGGGAGAACCAGGTGGCCACGCTATAGAATCGCTGCCAGGTCCAATCCAGGGCGAATGGTTCAAATTCAGGTATTTTTTCACAGCTTGAGATAATTGTGCCGGTGCTCCGTCAAGCTGAAGTAACATACCTCTTCGGTAACTCAATGGCAGCTCAGAAAGAACATCCAAGAATTGTGTCTGGAGGAATTTTAAAAATCTTGGACCGGTCAATGTATGGGGCAATTCAATGGGACCAAGTAAACGGTCGTCTATGATGGCTGCCCATACATTTACCGAAAATTCGTGCTGGGTTGAACTGGGAAGCTTTTCTCTCAACCATCGGTGTCCGTTGCGGTAATTTGTGATTCCTGATCTTGTAAACTTAGCTTCGTCCGTCCACATTACTTTACCACAGAACAGAGGGTTCAACCGTATACTTCTTTCGATCCAGGCACAGAACACTGATCGTGCGCCATAGTCTGGCTCTTGATTATCTCGAGTTCTTCTAAAATGGTAAGGATGTAATCCCTCTTTTTTCAGAACTCTCCACACACTGCATTTCGGAATTTCCAGTTGCTCTGCAATGCTTCCAATATCGAGCGTAGGATCTCGAGTTATCATCGCCAATATCTCTTCGCGATCTTGGAGCGATAATAGGCGTTTGCGTTCATTTCCCGGCCGTGCCAGACCGTTTTCTGCGAATCTATTGTGAACGTTCACAAACGTTTGTTTACTAGGCGTAGGCCGATTAGGGAATCGTCGTCGGTACTCAGCTACGGCAGCGTTAGCATTCCCATGGCAAAATCCATACACAAAATGTATGTCAGCAATGTGATGTGCAGAATATTGCTCAGACATTTTTAAACACAATAAAAAACAAACGAAAACGTGTAGCGATCTCGACGCGGGTCGAGGGACAACTAAACTATGTGAATGTAAATTCAGGTATGTATGTAAAGCGGTAAAGCCGCAGTGTCTATCTCGCTCACTCACTAACCTAAACCAGTTTTATTAAAACCAGTTGTATTTTAAATCAATAGCGTGAACAAATTGGAATAAGTATCAAAAGGATTTTTGCTCCCACGCATGTTTAAACATAATTATTCTTTAACAAAAAATTAAACCAACGAAAAAAACTGAAATGCGAAAAATATTATAAACCATAAAATTATAATCCCAACAGATGAAAAAACAAACGGTGAAAAGATGTACATCGCATGCCGGTGGCCACATTTTACGTTTTAAGTTATATCCTACATATTGCAATTATTTAATACATGTTTTCTTCAATGCTTAAACCTCTTGGCAGTCCAGTTTGTCCACTGTCAAAGCAACGGGACTGTTTCCAGGACATATATGGCGTTGAACGTGTACGTAGCTCTCTGTTACTACAAGCTGGATTATTACGACGTCTCCCAGGAGGTGCTGGGAGTATACCTGGCGCAACACCCCACTTCGACCGTGGCAGGGAATTTGAAGGCTTGTAATTTGTTCAGGTATATGTTTACAACCCCTTTTTTACATTTTTTTATTCTGTTTGCGTGAAGCTGTACCGAATTTGATGTAGAGTCAAGAACTGACTACATTCACCTCCATGAGTTAATAAGTAGATATTATCGTTTTTAACCGACATCAAAAAAAGGAGGAGGTTCTCAATTCGACTGATTTTTGTATGTTTGTTACCTCAAAAATTTTGACTGGGTGAACCGATTTTGATTATTATTTTTAAAATCGAAAGCTGGTGTTTGTTGTGTGGTCCCACATAAAATTGAGCGAGATCTGACAATGGCATCCATGAGAAAATCATATAAGTCTTAAATTTGTATTATGTGCGCGACAAATGGACGAATAACTCAGTATTTTATTCTACCTACAGATAGTTTGTTTTTATCACTCTAAGATAAACTTTGTAGTTTTTAAGAGTGATGTAGATGCACTAATATTAATATGATATCTGTAAATGTGTAAAGTTTAATAAATAAATAAAACTCAATATCACGCCAACCGATTTCGATGATTCTTTTTTTTGTTAACGGAAAGGATGTACTTCATTTGAAGTCGGTTTTTTTTTGTTAAAATTTTATGTTAATTGTTATTTAAGGCTGTACAACGGCAAGGCAGCTGAAAATGAACTGAAGCAAATATCCTCTGATCAGCACACATTTGGACAAGATCTGGTGAAGCATAATTTGGTTGTGTTCAGGAATGGAGAAGGAGCATTAAAGGCGAGTTATTGACTAATTTAGTGACTGGTTACTTAGCGTTCTTAGCTATATTTACAATTAGTGTAAATAAAACTGTCGGAGGTTTTATAAATTTTAATTGCATTGCGTTGTATCCCCAATGCCCATATCAGGTTCTCCCAGAGCTAGTGGACGTGGTGCCCGAGGCGCGGCTGAACCTGGCGGGCTACCGGCTGCGGCACCGCGAGCCGCTGGAGGCGCGAGCACTGCTGGAGCCGCTGCAGCCCACCTCGCCGCTCCACTACATCCTCCGCGCTGTGGTCGCTGTGCGCTTGTATAATGAGACTGGTGATGTGAGGAATTTTGATGATTATGTGATCGCAGCTAGAGATTAACGACCTCATTCACAAACGCTTTATAAACCTATTTCAGCTATAATTCATTATTTGCTTAAATTAGTAACCAAGAAAAAATCATTTACGACATGCATCAAATTCTGTGACTATCACTAACTAGAATCGAACGCAAGCCATTGAAGTATTATTATATACATATAGAACCGACACCGCGAACACCATTTATGTCCCAATGCATTGGCGCCACGCGGCTTCAATCTTCAATGGATTCGTTCGATTTTGAAAGGAGAACCGGTGCTCGATTTTGATAATCGAACCTCCCGGGATGGACGCACATTTTGTTCCAGATGTCTGTTCTATTACATTATACTTCAAATAACGCAAGCTCTTTTTTTTTCTAAGTCGCGGTCATGTCAATACTTTTTCTGCCATATATCCACAGGAGGAGCAAATGAAGCTAGCCCAACAAAGCTTCCACCTGGTGGGCAGCTCGGCGTCAGAGTGCGACACGATCCCCGGCCGGCAGTGCATGGCCTCGTCCTACTTCCTCGCGGGACAATTCGAGGAGGTGCTCGTCTACCTCAACTCCATCAAGAGCTTCTTCGTCAACGATGACACTTTTAACTTCAACTATGCGCAGGTATGAGAATTTCTCTTGTATCTCTGGGTTTAAGATATGGTTCTCAAAAGGAATTAGATAAGAATTCTAAAATATGTAATATGGAGTTATATTATTTGAAGTTCTTCCGATACATTACAAAAATAGCAGTATTCTTAAACTACTTTAATGGGGAGTCCAAATGGAAGTTAGTGTCCGTAGCGCTCCTAGGAGGTTCAAATGGAATGCAAGATTTTTTACACTGAAACTAATACCCACACATTGGGTGCTCGCTTCCACAGGCCAAGGTAGCGACGGGTTTCTACCGTGAAGCCGAGGAGGTGCTCCTGAGCATCCAAGAGGAGAGCATCCGCAGCTCGTTCACGTACCTCGCCTGTCTGTGCCGCTGCCACGTCATGAACAAGGAGGCCCACAACGCTTGGGAGATTTGTGTGAAGGTCATCTAGAAATTGAATTCTGTGTTGGTAGTTTGGAATTCAATTTAGTTTGACTTTGGAAGGTCTTCATATAAGTTCCATATTATGTGATAGAAGTCACTTATTTCTTAGGTGGTACATAGAGGAGTGAATATGTTAGATAGCCATACAGCGGTTCCAAAGGATTATACTGGATGATAGAGAGCCCAGCGACTTCCAACAGGTATGGACCGGTGCCATTATCAAATGTCATTATCCTCATTATCAAGACACTTGGTCTAGTAAGGTATTACAAGTACAGTTTGGTCACCAGATCTCTTTACACGCCAAAACTTTAACCACTGGCTCCTGTACATCTATATACAAGCTATACAGCTTAATGTTTGTTATTAGTAAATAAAGATTACTTAACTCTTGCTAACCTCCAGTCGGCAGGTACCCCCGACAGCTTCGCTTTGCTGCAACTGGTAGCCAATGACAGCTACCGTATGGGACAGTTCCTGGTTGCAGCTAAGGCTTTCAATATGCTGGACAGGTAATTTCTTCCAGAATACTTTCTAAACGAATTTACTTCTTGTTGTGTATGTTTGTGTGTGTTATTGTGTAGTATGGTGGTAATCACATTGCGTACATACCTGATAGTAAGTGGTTAACGCCGTTCGTAACCTGAACCTGAAGTTTGTCGACCTAAAGTTTGTCGACGTCAAAGAAATCATTGGCTTCCAATGAACTAAAATACTAACTCGTCACTGTTGGTTTCTTCATTGGACGACACTATAACGACAGCGTAGACAGTGGCAGCAAAGCTTCCACTGGTGTCGTGACGACAGTTATATTATGTATGTGTATTGTATACATACGTAAGCTTCCATGTGTGCATGTGTACACTATACATGCATAAGATGTCGTTGTCGTATCGTCGCAATGAAGAAGCAGCCATTTGACGTACAGTCACCCGCAAAGTTTTCCATCCAGACTGGACGGTGGTCCAGAGATGTGGGAAGGGCTGCGGGGGGCGGTGTGCGGGTGCGCGCAAGCCGCCGCCGCGGGCCGGCCGGGGGCGGCGGCCGAGCTGCGAGACGCGCTGGCGCTCCTCAAGGGGCCCAGGGCGCACCCACGGGCCGACCACATCGCCAGACCTATCACCCGCTGGGCGCAGCAGAACCGGATACCTGTGTGATTGGAAGAGGGCGCGCGTGTGCGATCGTGTAGGGTATGGAGGGTAGATGGAAATCGTTTTGATTGTCGGGTAGTTGGAAATGCTATTGTGTTTGAATAATGAAAAGACTAGAATAGATTTTAACTTTGATCAAAAATGACTATGAGTTTACAAATGCTCTAGAAATAAACGCACTAACCAGTGGTATCCAGGGTGTATTTTTTATTTTGCATAGATCTACTACTTAGTCTCACGTAAATGAGGTTTCCCTTTTGAGCAATTTATGACTTTATTCAAAAGCAGTTTGATGTTTCAATGATGTTTCGAAATATTAGGTACGTCTTTGCATAAAGTAACATCATAACATACAATCATTGAAGTACTATTACTTCGTATAGAACAGACACCCCGAACATTGAGTCGGGTGCATGCATTGCGGCCAGGGTGGCTCACTTCATTCACTCACTCGCTTGTCACTCGCCTGCGCTCATTGCGGCCGCATGCCAAAATTGTTTAGTAACAAACTGAAAAAATGCCGTCTTGCGTGATGAGAACCTGTCACAATTGCACGTAAAAAAAAACAAAAAAGAAAATGGTATTACTTATCATCAGTAAGAAAACATAATTGAATCCTAAAAAATTTTTTTTTTTAAACGCTTTTATTTCAATAATGTTTAGTTTATAAAATTAGCTACAAGTTGTGAAAATTTCAAGTCTCTACGTAAAATAGAACATAGAGAATCATGGTCATAGCACACATATCAACTCGTAAACGGAACGTAAACGTATCAACTCTTGCATGTCAGTATTCTTTGTATGAAACTCCCTACTGTAAAGCACACTTATCGGATTCGTAACGTAATCGCCTCGCCTCGAGACAAGCTCACGAACCGCGGTACGGTGCGTGGACGACTTGCCGTACCCGCGCTTACGTCTCACCGTACGCTATCCGTCGACTTTCCGTTTCCTAGTGCACGCCCCGCGCCGCAGCGCCGCGGCTACCGTTGCGTCGCCGAACTGCTGTCATTCATTCCGTCAACCAGCGGCCGGCGAGCCGTAAGCGCGGCGTCGCCTAGCCGTAAGCGCGGCGTCGCCTAGCCGTAGCCGAGCTTACGTTAGGTTGACGGCGGGTTATAACGCGCTTACGTTAGGTTGACGGCGAGGCGATCCGGTGCCGATCCCTTTCCGAGTTGATATGTGCGCTACGACCATTATGCGTCTAAAGTCTGAAAATCGTTTTTTTTAATTTAACAACAAATAAACAATGAAAATTAGTTTAAAATATGATTTTCGTGTATTGTCATCGGAAATACACATGTCTGCCAAATTTCATCAATTTTCATTAAAGGGAAGTCATTCAAATTAACGTTACAAGATTTGATTTTTTGATGCTACGAAGTGAAGCTAAATAAAAGCGTTTAAAAATATTAACTTAAATCAACTAAAACGAATTTATTTCAATTATTGTGGAATGTTCCCGACATTTTTGAATGAAATGCAAATAAATTGACTTGAATCAATTCAAGTCAGTTCAGTCAGTTCTTATTATGAACTTTAAAGAAACCATGCTTTTTACAGGCCATCCTTAAACCAGGCAGGCCGAGTTTCGTATTATGACATACCAAATATTGAATGTCTTCTGTCTTGATCTGCTTTGGGTCTTTTGTCTTTGGCCAGTTTTGTCGTCTAGCGCTATGTTCAAAAACTTGAATCGGTAAGTCTCCAAAAGATTACGGTTTCTTATTATTAATATAATTTAGCTGTAATTAAAATATAATCAGTGAATATTTTGTATTAAAATAAAATTAATAGTTAAAATACATGTTTTATGCTATAAATAATTAAGAAATAACCATTTGGTTTTTATTTATGTGAAATTAACTTTTTAAACGATTGTTTTTGAACGAATGTCCTCTTGACGTTTGTCAGGACCATGGATGTATTACTCTCACTGGATAAGTAACGTTGTAGAGGTACCTGTGGACGGATGACGTCATAACCGAGGAACCATTTTTCATGTTATCTATAGTCCCAGGATAATTATATCATTCGATTATGATTTTTTATAATGATATAAAAAAATCTAACATGAATATTATAAGTAACGTAATTGTGTGGTACTTTGCAACACTACGCCAAAAAGTTAATACAATTTTTCAATGTGGCGATTACGGTCATCGGGGATTTGTGAAGACTAGTGGTCGTCGTTTTTGTTTGTGTTGCTTAAAATGTGGTGATGTACTGTTATCAATTATCAGTGAGCAAATTACAATAAAAACAAATGTAATATTTTAAATTCAGTAATTTTGAAGAAATTTTAATAAAAAGCTTTTAATTCAATATTATGATATTTACTAAGAGAAACATTACCAATAGAAAACATTTTAAAGAACCATATCAAAATAGGATATAATTTTTCTAAGTGTAGACAACCTACAATTATGAAGAACAACCTCAATCCGGACTGTGATTGGTCGAATAGTCCATTTAAGATATGACGTCATCGAACTTCAGGTACCTCTACAAGGTCAGCAATCCAGATAGTATAATATGTCCATGGTGAGGACTATCCACTGACATCTTACGTCAAAACTTAACGTCAAAATAAAAACTTTGCTGACCAAACAGTGTTGCCACTTGATGGATTTCAACAGGCATTATCGGGAAAAAATATATTCTGATTGCTAAAGGATTTCAGGCACGCGCGGACGGCTTAACAGATTTAGATCCACCTTTAATTGTGACAAACCGATTCTGATGTGAATCACTGATACAATAAGATTTTGAAACATGTATTTTATGTGGACTAAGAATTCGCTATTACTATTACTATGGCCAAAATAATTCACAAAGTGACATTATTTTCTGTCAAATCGGTCCGGTGGATTAATGATTCTACTAAAGTATAATTATTGTACGCCGCCAAGGACGCCAAGGCCATTGTATAACTGGACAACAAACTTCGACGAGGTGCCTAAAGACGGAGTTACATAGGATGCCCATTTTTCTATGGTGCCCATGTTATCTATAGTCATCCATAGATCATTATAGTGTTATCCATATGTGATTCAATTGTTAAAATTTTTTACACTTGTGGTGAATTTTAAGGAAATGTACTGTAATAAATAATAATATTGTTTAATTTCGTTATCAGCTTATACAAAAATAGTCATATAAAAACATTCCTTTTCATTAAATAAAGATAATTTTGAAAGATTTAGTAGTAAAATATGTTATTTCAATATTATATTTCTTTACCGCCAGAATTTTTTTTATCAAGAAAACATTTTGAAGAACCTTATCAAATTAGGACATAATTCATCTAAGTATGGACACCTTACAGTTATGAAGGACAACCTCATTCCGTCCCGCGATTGGTCGAAAACGGTCATCTAATAGTACGTCATCTGTCTTCCGGTACCTCTATGAAGACTGTTGTCTAGTTATACTATAATATTCTTAATGGATACAAATCTTCGAAGAGAAAACATTTTGAAGAACCAATATATCAAAATAGGACAATTTTTCTAAATAAGTATGGACACCCTACAATTGATTGGTTGAATAGTCCTTCCGATATGACGTCATCGAACTTTGAGTACCTCTGCAAAGTCAGTAATCCAGATAGAGTAATATATGTATCCATGGTCATAATCTTCAAAGATTAGCGTCGTTATTAAGTACTTGGACGGAATATACATGCGTAACGAAATTTTGAAATTACAGCTGGCAACACTTATAACTATCTATATTATATTAAAGGGATCTATCTATATTATAGGGATACGCAAAATTTCAAAAGTATCGATACATTACTCGATACCAGTATCGTATCAAAAGTATCGACACCAAAAAAGTATCGGAGCCAAAATATCGATACTAGAAGGTATCGAGTACTTTTTAATACATTTATAAAAAACCTAAATGGAATGTTAATTGTGTTGCAAGTTTCGCAAAGATATCTAGCTGGAATGTGTCTCACAAAATAGACACTAGTAAAATTTTATCCAGGCGGTATCCAGTCAAACGATTAAGGCTTTGTTTTCATTATTTTTAATACTTCCACATTTCACTAGTTTCTCCTGCGGCATCTTCTTGAGATTGATTAAACTTTAAATGCATGTTCTATAGCAGTTTACAGTACCAGTAATATATCTTATTATTACATATATTTTTTATTCCAAGTAAGACGAGACGAAAACGAAATAACCATTTTGTACTTCTCTACGACTCACATATTTTGGTGACATAGTGTTATTAAAAAAATACTACACAGATTATTCAATCCGTAAAGATTACTCGTAAAAAAACTTCTAAAATAGTTCAATCAAATAAAATGATAACACACATAAGTGCTCGGCAATGAGTGGGAATTCCCCGAATCATTATCTTAGGTTTGGTAGTAGGTAATGTGACAAAAAAAAATCAATGGATTTAAATAAAATTGTTCAAAATATCGATTAATAATTGTTAAGTTTCAAGTTAGTAATTTATTAGAAATGGGGAAGAGAGTACTTACTCGAATCTTTCTAAAAGTATCGATACCTCAAAAGTATCGATATCTAGAGGTATCGATACGTTTTACGTATCCAATATCCATAGCTAAATAAAATAAACTTTATTCCTTCCCAAAACTTTCTTTTCAAGTTTACGTAAATAAGCAAAATTGCTTATTCGTTTATTGATATTCTTTACTCAGATAATTCGAATGGCGTAGTTACCTTATTTTTTGTTAGTAAAACTATTCTTGATTAAATCGCGTAACAACCATTCTACGTCCGTAGTAACGACCTAATAAACATTTTATTTTGTTTTAGTTATTGTGGGATTTGTGAATTGTGGGTGATATTCCCGGCGTCATTGTGTAACTTAGCGCCCCAGCCTGCTCAAATACAATGGATCAAATTACCCAAGAGTCAGCCCCGATAACCTCGGTGAAACCTAGGAATATTATTGTATACATGACAATATAATATAGTTTGGAAGCGGATGCTCTGATGACTATTTTAGTCGTAAGGTCAGTATAAACAAAAAAAAGGTTATAGTTTTTACAATATCTTTATTTCGCTTCTGAATTATCCAGAGTTGTGTTGGTTTATAGGGTTAGGTGTCTTCTCAGCAGATACCCAAATTACCTGAAATTAAATGAATAAGTTACATTTTCGTGCTTGTAAAATATTTATTTTCTAATCTAATTAAGTCTCGATTACTGACCTAAAATTTTTGTTGTTTCAGGTTAATTTGTCACTGATAAATAATTGATGAAGACTATAATAATTGATTTCATGTTGTGATATTTTTTAATAATATAGTGTAATGTGTTTGATTTTGTTTGATGTGTTTATTCTACTGGTTATGATTTGTTATATCTGTGATTGTATTATAATTGAGTTCATGTGTGATTTTTTAATCCATATTCTAGTTAATAACTTCTTATTAAAAGCAAATCCATTGTATTAAAAGTCTTATATTTTGCACCTGGCTGACATAGAGTACTTTGACCCACTGATCTATAGTAACTTAAAAGCTTTTGTGATGACAATGTTTATTTTATAATTAATTATTTGTTAAATTATTAGAAGAAAACGCTTATACACTCATTCTCCCCGCAATAAGTTTTTACCTGTGTCACGGGTGGCATGGGACACACATAATAACATATCACAATCACACCCATGACCTGAGTATAAATATTTATCTGTCACATAAATATCTGTCCCCGCCGGGAATCGAACCCGGGACCCTTCGTTTCATAGGCAGGACCGCTACCAACTAGGCTACAGGGTCGTCATATTATGTTTGCTACTTAAGTTTATTTCTTTAAAAATGTATAATGTTGATTACAATTTTATATTAAATTTGAAAGGAGGAGGTCCTGTGTTTTTTTTAATAACTCACCAATTGCACATCCAATGACTGGTATTGCTTTCCATTGTAATACTATTCTTTATAGTCAGTAGGACATACAATGGCCACATGAGTGCATTCTATGGAGCTTAGTACACCCGGCATTCCTAAAATTACAGAAGAATATAAAATAAATATATTATGTTAAAATTGTTTTTATAAGTAAAGGATGGGTGTCAATAATATAGGTATATTTTTCCCTGAAGAGTTTTGGATTTTTATTCATGTATTTATCAACTACGGGTAGTTATATTTAAGATACAAGCCAAATAAAGTCAAACATTTTATGATGTTTGTAACAAAAATAGTCAAGTTTAATAAGGCTGGTGACTAAGTTAATAATTAACTAAAAGAGGTTAGATTATCGTTAATGAATAACAAAAATAGTAAAAATAATTAACTCGAGTTCTCGCTATCATTATCATCAAACCACTGTGACGTAGCGGCGTCTAGAATGTAGTCACTGTAAGTGACCGTTTGACTTTTTGTTTTCTCTTTTCATGTACAGTCACGTGTAATAATATGTATACATTGTCACGTTTTCAAAAATATCTAAACTTGTAACAATCCAGAAAGAAGTGAACGACAATTCGTTCAAAATTAAGTAACCATTAAACGATGTCAAAATAAGGTATACACGTTTATTCCACATTAATGTAATCGAAACAAAATCATAAATATATTCACACTTCGAATATCATTTTTAACTATCCATGACAATTTCTATAACATGTATACAATTGTACACATGTAATAGACATTGCCATGGCTACATTAAAATGATATTGAAAGTGTATACTTACTTTTGCCGTTTTTGTAACTTCCTTTCAAACCTAACCTTCCAAACTAGGCTTTTTATTTAAAATTTACCAAAATGCTTAAGTAATTAAGTACGCTGTGAGCAAGTCGTAAACTTCTTTGCGTTGTTGATCATTAGTTTTTAGTAAACCAAAGGGCATTCAAGATTTATTTTAAGATATATGAATATTTTAATTTATTTTTATTATTTTAATATTTAATTGTTAAAATGTAATTTCTACCAATAACTCATTCTGCATACATTGTGCCTTATTTTATTACTATAGTATCTATCCCTTTTTCATTTTAATTTTTACCCACAGCGGAAGGAACGAAACGAACGCGGTATATGCATTAGGGTTTAGAAGTTGTTTGTTAGTTAGTTTGTATGTATGTATGTATGTTACCGTTTTTTATGAAAACTACTGGGCCAATTTCATTGCAGTTTTTTGCATTCAAAAGGTATCACTAAAGAGCGGGTTTATAGATATATTTTATGTCGGTATGCCACCAGAGGGCACTGCAGTAGCGTGATACGAGGAGGGGTTTTTCAAAATTTGTATTTTTATCCTCTGCTGTCTGTACCTACACGCTGCTAACTATTCAAATTTTTTGTAATACGCTTTTATACACACCCTCGTAGTAAGTTTTTACCTGTATCGTAGGTGGCATAGATGACACATAACAATCACAATAACACATATGACTCGAGTACCAACGAATATTTAACTGTTTCATAAATATGTGCCCCAGCCGGGAATCGCACCCGGGAATCTAATCACTTCGCAGGCAGAGTCGCTCTCGCTACCAACTAGGGTACAGATAATTTCTACTTGGAAATTTGCAAGTATAATAATAATATCCAAATTCCGAATAAAACAATCAGGACGCCTTTTTATTAGTACAACATTAATTAAGAAAGTCACACGTCTTATTTTGAATTGCTTTATTTACAAAAAAAAAATCCTTTCTCCAAATTAATTAAGTACGCCGTAAATATGCTCACCAAAATGTGGCACTTTCATTGGTCCAATTGGACCAAGGCTACCACAAAGTATGTATTTTATTTTTAACCGACTTCAAAAAAAGGAGGAGGTTCTCAATTCGACTGTATTTCTTTTTATGTTTGTTACCTCAGAACTTTGGACTGGGTGAACCGATTTGGATGATCCTTTTTTTAATCGAAAGCTGGTGCTTGTGGTGTAGTCCCACATAAAGGAGAACCCCAATTTTCTGCCTCGAACTATATGTAATCTGTGTTAGAACATCGGACTAGACAAGAGTAAACTATATACCAAAAAATTCGGCTTATTTATAAGATAAACATATTTAAATCTTAGCTTCAGCTGCTGTTGCCAAATGAACAAAATAATGCAAAAAAGTTTTCACAGTATTTACCTCATTACATACGATTTTATAATCGATTGAATCGATTGATATTGATCGATTGATTTAAAGATTAAAGATTTATTAAAAGTTTTTATTTTTCATAAAAACAGTTTTACAATAGACATAATATGATTGTAAACAACGACAATAGTTGAGACTGTGTCGCCGCTGTTTACGCCCACCTCGGAGAAGCAAGAAATACAAAAAATACATTAAATCTATTACAATGACATATTTGTGTGGATGTGCGTGTGTGTGGGTGTGTGCGTTTGTGTATGCATGCGTGTGTGTGTGTGTGTGTGCGCGTGTGTGTGTGTGTGTGTGTTTGTTTGATGGAACATAATAATATATTTTATATATTATTTATTGATTATAATTATAATATTAATTTATTTTTTACATATTTTCGTATTCCATATAAATCAAAACTATGTAATATATTATAATTACCATTTAATCGTTACGCTAATTTTATTAAATTACATTTCGAATATTTTGACATCGATTAATCGACTGACAATAAAGATGATGTAATCCCTAATAATGTCATTTAGGTAACCATAGTATTTATAAATAACACCACTGTATTGTCATATTTCTCATCGATCTTTCATCTTTCTAGGCGTGTTTTGTATATTTTTTATTTATTTATCCAACTTTATTTATTTAATTCCTGGAAAACTAGTGAAAAAACACTGATATAACCAAGCACAGATTGTCATGCAATTATTCAAAAATGATCTGCCATACGTAATATTTATCAGTTCTCATGATAGAATTTTCAAAAAATACAAAACCACGGTAACGGATAGTGGAATTCCACCCGAACCCTTTTTTGAAATTCATTTTTAACTCTATTTTCAGCAAATTTTCAGTACAAAACAGATTAAAAATTGACTTTTTTACAGTGTTGACATTCAGATAATGTTATCCCCAAATTTGAATGCTTCCGATGAAACAAAACATGTTTTATCGCATGTTTTATAATCGAACGCTGCAGGGGACATCGCAAAACCGATGGTATTATTTTGTTTAATATAAAAATTTATATTAGGCAATAATTGCAACTTTTGTTGGTGTTACCGTAAATTTTAACAAAGAAGTTTACAAAAAAAATAAGATTTTATCTTTTTGAAAGGATATGGCCAACATCTGTATAGGCATTTGCCCCACTTGTGAAATATAATGTACACATTTTAATTTTACCTTACATTAAGCTTACAATATCTACTTTGATAATTTCGTCAATAAAAATCTTCAGAACTTGAGATTCTCCTTTTACGGGGAGTTTTAGCTTTTGTAGTTTGACATTCTGCAAAACATAAGTAATTGTGGAAAAGTGTTTGAAAGAGAGATTTTTTTTTTGTAAAAATAGCGAGATATTCTGTGAGTAATATTGCAATAAAAACATAGTAATATTGTACATTTCCACGTGAACCTAGTCTTAGCTGTAAGCGCTACTTACTTAATAGTAAAGAAAAATGCCATACCTGTATTGCAGTGCTCCATTCTATCAATATGGATTGAAGGTTTCTTGCTAGCGAAGATATTGAGTGACGCGCTATGCGCTCAATATAAACCGTGCAATTAATGCATCTCACGGCAAAAAATTAAACACAATTATTATTTTGCAGAAATCAAACTCAAAAATCAAATGTCAATATAGCAGACATTTGCATTTATGTCAGCCAATTGTCAACCTCCAGTAATAGCAATGGAGGAAGTAGAAGACGAAGGAAGTGGTTAACTTATTTTTATTGTTAATTTATTATGACTACTAATGGCGGAGTTCAGAAGAAAATTAAAATTCTAGTTATGTTTTAATAAATGGAAAACATGTCTTTTCAAGGGACTAAAACCTTGTACAAATAAGAGTATTTTAACCATTTCCGGGGTACATGTTGGCCACCTCCTTTTATTTAATAAAATTCGAAGTATGAAGTCAGGGGACACGGTAAAAACGCAAGTTACAATTTTTGGCGAAAATGCCCAACTATTAATTTTTTGAAGGTAGTATGAATAATACGCTTTAAAAACATATTTTTAAAAATATTATTCTACCAATTTAAAGTTTAAATAAACATGTATATTCTTGCTAAATTACAGCTTTCTAGCACTAAGGGTATCTGCGATATGCTACGGACGGATGGATGGATGGACGGACGGACGGGTATGACGAAACTCGGAAACTATGAGAATTCTGTTTTGACTTCGGAACCCTAAAAAGAGTCATAAAAGGCGCTTCATAAATAACGAATCAATCAACTACATATAGCAAAATTTTACCTTATCTCTCAGGAACAGGTTTATTTTCCGGGATAAAAAGTATCTTATGTCCTTTCCCGACCTCAATTCTATATCTGTACTAAATTTAATCAAAATCGGTTCAGTGGCTTGAAAGAGTTATCCCTCAGGAACAGGTCTATTTTCCGGGATAAAAAGTATCATATGTTCTTTAGCTCAGTTCTATATCTGTACTAAATTTCATCAAAATCGGTTCAGTGGCTTGAAAGAGTTACCCCTCAGGAACAGGTCTATTTTCCGGGATAAAAAGTATCATTTGTCCTTTCCCGAGCTCAATTCTAATCAGTACTAAATTTCATCAAAATCGGTTCAGTGGCTTGAAAGAGCTATCCCTCAGGAACAGGTCTATTTTCCGGGATGAAAAGTATCATATGTCCTTTCCCGAGCTCAATTCTATATCTGTACCAAACATCAAAATCGGTTCAGTGATTTAGGCCTGAAAGAGTTATCCCTCAGGAACAGGTCTATTTTCCGAGATGAAAAGTATCATATGTCCTTTCCCGAGCTCAATTCTACGAGTATATCTGTACCAAACATCAAAATCGGTTCAGTGATTTAGGCGTGAAAGAGTTATCCCTCAAAAACAGGTCTATTTTCCGGGATCAAAAGTATGATATGTTCTTTATGATATGCTCAGTTACATATCTGTACTAAATTTCATCAAAATCGGTTCAGTGGTTTAGGCGTGAAAGAGTAGCAGACAGAGTTACTTTCGCATTTATAATATTAGTATAGATTGAGAAACGAATTAAAATAAACTGATTATATAAGCTCTTGTTTTATTGCAGTGGTCAACCAAAGGCTGAGATGATAATTAATAAAATTATTATTGATAAAATTATTTCTTTGTTTCGCAGATTGGCTTCAACCCATTAATGGCCCACTACTGGGCACGGGTCTCTCCTCTTGAGGAGGCTTAGAGTATACTCCACCACGCTGCTCCAGTTTTGGAGGGGTTAGTGGGCAACCCGAGTGTCGGAAGTTTTCAAACCGCCCAAGGGCCTCCGACATGGCTTAACGACTGTTATGTTACGATAACAACCGGGACCGACGGCTTTACGTGCACTCCGAAGCACGGAAACGCTCAAAAAATTTTTGCCACTAGCGGTCACCCATCCAACTACCGACCGCGCCCGCTGTTGCTTAACTTTGTCGATCGCTTAGGATCGACGCAAGCATGAGCGATTAATAAGAGTAAATTTAAAATATTTTCAAAAAAATAATATTTTAATAATAATTATGGATCAATATAAATTGAATCACAACAGCCTAATAGGGCTTATTTGCAAAATCAGTAAATATCTTTAAAAATTAAATTGCCTATGACTGTATTTGTCATGATCACTGAATTCGACTAAAATAATGAGTAAAGTTACAAAAACGGCAAAAGTAAGTATACACTTCCAATATCATTTTAATTTAGCCATGACAATGTCTATTACATGTGTACAAATGTATACATGTTATAGAAATTGTCATGGATAGTTAAAAATGATATTCGAAGTGTAAATATATTTATGATTTTGTTTCGATTACATTAATGTGGAATAAACGTGTATACCTTATTTTGACATCGTTTAATGGTTACTTAATTTTGAACGAATTGTCGTTCACTTCTTTCTGGATTGTTACAAGTTTAGATATTTTTGAAAACGTGACAATGTATACATATTATTACACGTGACTGTACATACCTATTGTATCTTAAATAGCAAAGAACTGCTGCTACATGTGCACAACAGTCCACCACTCGTGCACCCTATTCAGTAAATCTGTTGTCTTAGGTATTATGCCCCAGACGGCTGGCTATGTCTCTGAGTGTGAGCCAATGTCGCCAGTGACATGTTGGTATGATACTGTGGCATAAATAGATAACCTCTAGAACCTGTACAAAGGTTGACATGAAAGAGTATGTTTAAGAATAAAAGGTTTAGCTTTGAATGCTAAAGAATATAACAGGGTGCACCCACATCATTTTAAATCACCGAAGAAAATATTTACTGCAGCAGCGCGATGGAATACAAGGTGGGTAAATAATAGAAATAAAAAAAAACCTACCCTTTGTCTCCACTGTTAAATCAGTGGATTTCGAGGAATTCCGCATTGTGAAGTGAGGCTTTGGTTTATCGCATTTGGTAAAACGGTAAGTATCTTTGGACGACATCCACATCACTGCCTTCTCTTTTTTTTCAGCCTTTTCTTCCGCTTTTCTTGAGCTGCATTGGCCTCCGTTAATACGAAAATTAAGCAGAAAGTGATAATTTTCCTATATTACAACCACCAACACCATTTCCAGCGGACCGCTCGCTTCTCTTATTTGGAATCTGTGAATCCTTCTTTTTTTCCACCTGCTGCATCAGCCTCGATAAATTAAAAGCTAACGAGTTTTTTTTATACCTACAATAAAAAACAAAATAACCAACTACGAAATTCTAATAGAAACACTTGCAAACTATCGCTATTCCAGTGCTCTTGGGCACCTTTTATTGAAGTTTAATTTTTGCCATCCAAAACCGGCTCCGAAGTGTCAAAAGGGAGCTCATAATACGGTATTTCCAGGCAGAAGATAATTTTAAGCCACCGATGTGTCACGTGACCGCTGCCTGGCTGGCAATAAGAGTTGATAATACGAATTTGCAATGCAACCCAGTTTACGCCGGTAAAATGCCTGGAATTAAGAGTTCATGATAGACCCGCTGGTCAGTCAATTGAATTGAATTGAAAAAATCATGAGGCGGGCTTACCCACTTGGCAAGCCGTAAGCGTGTTAATGGACAAATAAATAAGCCCGATAAGAATGACTATAGTACCTACTCTTTGGTAAATAATAAATTATGTGTATTACATTACTCAGTGAATTCAATTAAACATTAAATCAAACATTTGGAAGAGCTAAAGATTTAGAGTCGTTGACTGTTTGTACTCTATTGCAAGTGTGTAAATCGGCTTCTAGAGTTTGAAAAAAGAACGCGTCATCGCGGTTTCGGGACACACATTTTGTTCGAGATGTCTGTTCTATGTCATTATAATTCAATGCATACAATAGATCAAATCTAGTTGGAGTGGCCTTTGGGATAGTTGCCATTGGTATACCTACATGACATTTTTTTAAGCCAATATATCTTTGTACCTATAATAGTTACATGATTTTTAACATAACTTATCGAGGACTGTATACATTTTACCTTAGCATTTTACTATGTTAAGGATACCTACTCACGAAATTTTTTTGGTACGTCGATATTGCGACCCAGTCACGACTGAAATGCGGTGATGAATTGGTGATGCGATAAATTGTAATTCGACGAATTGTGTTCGATGAATTGTAATTCGATGAATTGTTTTCGACGAACTTCCCGCAAATTGACATTTGACACTAACATACTTAACATTAAATATTCAAAAGTTTTAAACCATTCTAATAATAAACTCCAGATCATAGGCCCCCCTTCTCGATTTTGTAACACACAGATAATTGCATTTTACTCAATAAGTAGGTGTTCTTACTGTCGAAGCAAACCCATAAATCAAACGTCAACATCGCCGCATAATACCACAGACCAATTAACACCAAAAACTAGAAATGTAATATATTCATAACACGAGCTGTTTATAAAAAGGCAGGGTCCTATTTCGGTCAAGTTAGGCGTCCCACAAGAAACGGAAATGCCTAGTATACACGTATGCCCTTAGTAAAAGTTAAAGCAAAACACGTTTTTCTTCTACCGATACCATACCAAAATGGTTTCCATTCGATGCATATTTATAGGAAATATTGCTCAATAATCCCGCAATCACGGGTGCGATTATATACACGCAGAATTTTTCGTACAATATTTTTACCATGCTCAAGATCTTTAAAGTAGTAAGCAGTATTAAATTTAATCCCCCCCCTCCCCCCCCCCCCTATTGTTTAATCGCTGGTATAGAAGGGGTTCGAATTTTTTTCTTTGAATGCTGGCTTCGTTGCTCAAAGCTAATGGTTCTCAGTTCTCATTGGACCAGTTTGTGATGATCATAAGTGATTTACTTAATATAATTAAATGTAGATGCAGTCGGTAGTTGGATGGATGATCGCTAGATCGAGTTTGAGTTGACACTTAGGTCAGACACTACTCACCACCAATTTTCACTAGAGCTGTGTGTCAGAGTAGCCCTCAGTAATAAGGTAAGATGTTGAAAACAAACTGAATACATTATTTAACAATAATCATAAATTGTAAGTTGCAAGAATTACAGGTACCTAAATAAGTATCTGTATAGCTTTGCAATATAAAAACTGCATCCTACTTAAACGATAAACGAACGATATAACATAATTGATACATTGATATCCATCATTCCTAAAACCTATTACAATTTTCGTTTCGAGTCAAAATATGTACAAGTCAGATGAGATATTCAAGCACTCCTTACCTTAATATGCTCGACGCATCCAAGTAAGTAGAAAATATCTTAATTAGACACTTATCAACGCATTAATTGACTAAAATGTTTACTAAGTATAAACTGATTGCGTAACGGAATTAGTCAGTTTTAAAAGTAAAAGGTTCAGAAAGATTAATCTTCGTTCGGAGTTTGGACCTATTTTGTTTGTATGCAATGATATTAAACTATAGATACGTTATGCCCTTACAAATCAACCAAAAAATCTGTTCCGACCGAGCTACAACACAAACACGTTTATCTTTTGTTTCACTACACCAATCACTAGTTATTACATTGGTAAATTATGTAAAAGGGATGGCACTACTAAAAGCATAATAGTGAAAAAGACAGCTAGACGGCCTCACTCAGAGGCAGCTATCAACTGTCTGAATTAAAATCGCTACACTTGTCTAAAATCGACTGACATAATTTCAGCGCCATCTTGGCATATCTTGTATACATATAATATCATTGTTTGTATGACATAATTTTGCATCAGCTCGGCGGCTTGTGTCGATTATAAAGTGATTGGCAACAGCGGGCGTGGTCGGTATTTTGATGGGTGACCGCTAGTGGCAAAAATCTTGAGCTGTTCCGTGACTCAAGAGTTTATACTATAGTCTATGGTGTGACCACAAGTCAGCTAAGTAAGCAGAGCACGAGTAAGCAGATAAATCCCTTATTTATCATATGACCACTATTTATCATGCAACACGTAATCTGTATACGGTAGTGGTTTGTATTTAGATAGATAAATATTTTTTCTAGTAATTACATATCTTGTATTTATTACACACGCGTGATAATTCGCTTTGCGTCCATATAATGTGGTATTGGGTCAACGGCGCACTTAATATAGAAAGGTATAGGTTCCCTCGATCAGGGTGATTTACTGACATGTTCCGGGCCAGTTTTTACATTATTAGCACATTTCTAGCATTAACTCTGTTGAGACAGACGTGGTTAACTATTACGTAGATATTTTATGACTCTCCGAAATGTGAATATCTAAGTAAATAATCTACAATTAGTTAATACCTACCTTATCGTTCTGCAATAAATAATTATTGATAAAACGAACTTACTTGTACGTGAAGTTCTATCAAAATTATGCGAGCTGCTCAATTCGAAGCGATTAATATTTACATGTAGTACTATTTCCAGTCCACGGCCTTTAACACGATAAGTTTAAAGAAAAACAAAAATATTATCAATCTGAAACATAAAATAGTTGTTAATCTGGCTTATTTCCTCGTTCACTCAATGTTGTTTAACACTCAAGCTTCCTTCCGGTCATCACTCTTCTTCACCGCTCGGTTGCCATTTTTGCTTCATTTAGTTTAAATATAAATTAAAGGATACAGACTGCTAGGGTGGGTCCTTTCATTTTATGGGGGGGACCTATTAATCGCTTCGAATTGAGCAGCTCGCATAATTTTGATAGAACTTCACGTACAAGTAAGTTCGTTTTATCAATAATTATGCTTCGCTGCTCAATTCTCGCGATTAATATTTACATGTAGACGTTTAAAGTAGATATAGGATGTATCCTTTAATATAATATGGAAATAATTAAGTATACCTATGATACATTTTTTTTATCAATAATCAATAACAAATACAGATTGCACTAGCATTAAGCTCGCCATTTATTTATCCGTTAATATTGTTATATTGTGGTCAATATAGTGTACATAAATAAATAAATAGTATTGATTAATGTCCCAATTATTTTTAATATACGCGTAGAGGTTATTGCTTACATAAGTAAGCTTAATATAACATTAAATATAAGGATTATTCGAAGAAAGAAGGGAAAATAACAAATATGATTGAAAATCAAGAATGGATCTAACGAATATGAAATTCTGTTAAGATAGAATACTATTATTCTAAAACCTTATAAAAACTGAAAAATGCGCTCCATGTGGCTGTCTTCCTTATTACATGCACGCTTTCTGCCTTTCAAGGTAGAAGCAAAAACACACCACTCTTGTGGGTGTGCTTCTCTGGAATCAATAAATCAAAAATTAAATTACGAAGACAATCAGTTTATATTTTTATAAGAACATGTAGATCTCAGCTAGTCAAATAACATAATTTCTCATATAAAATGTATCTAGTCACACTTCAGGTTTTTATGAATAGATTTGATTATGATGTAATCAAAATGTATATTCTGGTTTATTTGTTTATTATTATTATTATGTAATATAAATAATTATTTGATATGTAACATGAGTATTAACTCACTCTCCATCAGCATATATTATATTAATAGTGTAGGTAAGTTAAATATTTTACTATTTTAAATTACAGTATTCGTATAAATAAATACTTCACATTTAGAAAACCGAACCTTAAATACATTATATCAATCGATATATTATATTCATCCCGAGAGGTATATAATATACCTATAGAGGTATACCTATAGCTATGTTATGTACAAAAAACAATTATTAAAAAAATTGTCTGGCATTACTCCAGAACAATTATGTCTATATAATGTTTCGCATACAAGATAGGGAATTTATAATCCATTCAAATTCAAATTAATATATTGTGAAATATACAGGTACATATGTAAATAAAGTTCTCATGTTATATAATTATAATATCCGCCATATCCCTGCCACGGATGGGCATACAATATTAATTTAAATAATAAGTAATTGATCGAAAGAAGTGGAACACTAATTCTTGTTTTGGTATTATATTAATACAATTGTTATCGTAAATTTTTCCGAAAATTTAGAGAGGATCTGGAATAAGAAATCAACAATTTATAATTGGGCTGTCAATAAATTATTCTTGATAATTTTTATAATTTATCGTTATATTATGTAGTATACTAGACAGGGCTGAGATAGCCATCTGTGACTTTGATTTATTAACATTATATATATATTTTTAATAATAGCAATTGTGGTAATGCACAAAAAATAATATTTTGCCCAGGATATCCTGTAATGATAAATAATTATGTTGCATATAAGGAAGGCCCACAGGGTAGGTCCATAATTAGATTATATAATATTTCAGTAAATACTACTCTTTCTTTGTTGAACACAAAAAGACAGATACTTTGTTTTTTCCCATAAGCCTTGGAAAAATTAGTGAAAAGAACACGAAAATAATAATTATATATCACATATTATATCTCCCGTAGTTCATAGCCCTTTCAGTAAGGATTTATATGGCTGTCAGTAATTGCAATGTTATATAGTTATATGTTTATATAGTAAGAGTTTTCTATGAATCGTAAGCACTTTGCTCATGTTAATGCAACAAAACATGAAGTTCAAACGAATGTTATGTGCTGAATGAAAAATTATAATTTATTACATTTATGTCTGATTTTGTAATTTTTTCATAAGTTTAACGCTTATGGCTAAAAATTGAAAAATTGCAACCAACTATATTCTAAACCTTGGAGGTCTTGCTATATGCATTTTGGATGTGAGTTTAACTCATCTTATTTTTCCTTTGGAATTTTTCTAAGAAATATCACTTTACGTGTAAAAGACTAAATATTATATTTCTACCATAGATTACACAACTATTATCATAATAGATAGGTATAGAGCCAAATTTATAGGGCAAAATTAGTGCTATCAATTGTAAACTCTTACATTCCATGTATCTATTGACCTGCCAACTGGTAAACCATCTCTTTAAAAAATAATGTTGAATGATTCGGTTGATAATGGATTTCAATAGTAGGTTAAAATCCAGCGGTGCAGTAACTGTAGTATTCGAATTACATAAAGTCGTAAATAAACATTATCTTGAAATTAGAAAAAAAATATCTTTTAAAAAAGAAACCGGTAATGCTAAATAATATTAGCAATTTTTATAAAAATTGTAGGTATAATTAATTATCCCTGTGTTAAAGCAGAATGCAGTACTTACATACGGCATCCATCTTATAATGGGTGCGAGCTGTTCTGCTTAAAATGAATCTTAAACTTGTCATCAGGCTGATTAAGCTATGAAAGTTAAAGGAGAGATTATTGTTGTAAACAAAATCTAAATTTTATTATGTATCATATGTTGATACGACTAGATAATGACAAATCATGTATCAAATAACCTGCTTATTTCAACCCTGAAATGTATCAGGATTATTATGCGGGTGTTCTTTGGCTGGCGGTCTGCTGAGTAGGCTGAACCGTTTATCACTAATTCAATAGTGGATAACTTTCTTGGTGATTACACACTTTTTGTAATAATTACAATAATACATGGTGTAATAATTACACCATGGGTTACAGTAATAATATTGTAATCTGCAGTATGGATTTACTTACATTGTAGGTATACAATATTTACGCGAGGCCATTAGCCGCAAAGCTTAAAATGATTCACGCTGCTTTAAAAATAAAAATTTGTCAACTGACATTAAGTCTAACAAGCTTTTGACCATAAAAGGCCACGACATCAAGCTACGAACTGTAGCGATATATTTTGCAAGGTTTTGTTTGCAAATTGAGGTTGGAATGACGCTTTTAGTGAAACATTCTAAGAACATTCCTAGGATGCCATTTAGATGGACAGCCGTTTTACTCTCAGAGTCATATAGGGGGCATTTTCACGACTGTCCTACGTCATGCTGTAAGACCTATAAAGCCAGCAACAGCAACTTCCATTAGAGTGCGCTCGCGACAGGGCGCGGCGGCGATGCCGGCGGCAGCACAACGGCGGTTTGCGTAGAATTTCCCGAGAGTGTAAAGTCGTCTTCGAAAAAACTTATCCCGAATGGTTCAATAAAGACTTATGTTTTAGAAATCACTAGTTTGAATCCTTTTCATCCTGTCTTGACATGATAATGGCTTTCGTAGCTTTTGATTTTCCAGTCTAACCACAAAGAGAGAAGTAAATTTTCATCTTCTTTGATGTATTCTTCAACTCCTTAGTTATAGATATCAAGAAGAGGCGTCAAGTATTATTGACGTTATAGTGATTGTATCGATCAATCGACAATTTAGATAGTCTCAGAGTCCTCTATTATAACTTTATAGCCCTACTAGAGGGAGCAGTTATAAACCATGCGTATCTATTTGGTACAGACGCGCAGCAAAGAAATATAATTGTAGGATGTCTGAAATGGTTGCCATAGTTCAGGCATTCAGTACTAAAAGTGTCCTTAAAAAAAGGGCACAAAAAAGGGCACAATTGCCGAGTACTGGATTTTATATTTCAGAAGAGGACCAATCATATCAGGTAGGTACTGCTAGTATGTGGTAGAAATGAGGACATCAAAGTGCACAGGATTCCAAGTCAATTTCCTTATAAAGTTTAGGAATAAAACTTCATTTGAATTTCTTTATTTTGATTAAAGATTATGTATGATAAAAGATTGTAACTACTAATACTTTTGATGTAATTATATCAATAGTTCTGGTTCTTATTTAACACTCAGAAAAAGTGCATTATTTGTGAAGGAAATGAACCCAAAAGAAGCATTCGCATCACTTTATGTAATTATATCAATAGTTCTGGTTCTTATTTGACACTCAGAAAAAGTGCATTATTTGTGAAGGAAATGAACCCAAAAGAAGCATTCGCATCACTTTATGTAAGATCAACAAATTAACCACAAAAGGTCGTTCTGTGAAGGTAGCAGTCCCATTGTAGTGCTCGCATCACTAACGTTGATTTACATTAAAAGAACCAGGATATCAAATTATCTCTTCAGGTAATTAAACTAAAACACATATAAACGTTTGCGTCATTGCTTTAATTATGCCATCGATAATTGTCTCAATTATTTAGTTATATTTCAACACAGTGAAGGTGGTCGAGGTTCATCCTCGGCGAATATTGGAATCACTCTGTGTAACATCAACAGTTGAAACGCAAAGGGTAGTATGTGAAGGTAGCAGTCCCATCGTACTACTCGCATCACAAATGTGAATGCACATTAAAAGAATCAAAATATTAAATTCTTTGTTCACATAATTATTTTGGTGAATATTCTGACGCTCGTATCATAATTGTTTTTATCATGCCAATAAAAAGTAGCTGCCACTTGAATTTTATAAATAATGTGGGTATCTTCCTAAAAATAGAATTGAAGATAATAATAAATCGTAAAACACTTACTGGTAAAGGTATCCTTTGATCCACTGATATTATACGTAAAAATTGGTTGATTCACATCTGAATAACACTTTTATCCTGTATTTCCTCCAAATATTATAGTTATTTTAAAATTTTCTTCTTTTCTTCACACCGTTTCGTTAACATAGACTGTCCGTTAGGGAATCTCTAGTAATGAGTCTAAGGACAGTCGAGACGTGTTGAGGCCGCGACACGAAAATAAATAATGAAGCAAAAATGGCAACCGAGCGGTGAAGAAGAGTGATGACCGGAAGGAAGCTTGAGTGTTAAACAACATTGAGTGAACGAGGAAATAAGCCAGATTAACAACTATTTT